>CM028377.1:97104523-97314320 GCA_013146195.2 Codonopsis lanceolata
TTCAGACTCCCTGATGGATAGTATATCAGGAGCTTCATCCAATACAAGTCGCTTTTTACATCTTCAACCGAAGGAACACAAACTCTACCTTTGAAAGTCAAAATACCATCTTGGTTCATCGCGAACTCATTCTCCTTATTCTCACTCAAACCATCAATAATTTTCACCAACTCGATCTTTCTTCCGAGTCTCCTTAATTCTCCAATAAAGCCGAATAGCCCGCACACTAGCATAATACCCATGATTTACCTCGCTAGGATTCCAATCATTGACATCCTCCAACATTTTCCATTCCCGCATCATCAAACATGACAAGTGCACTTTTCTACTCAAAGCGCCGGCAACCACGCTCGCCTTCCCTGATGATAAAGTATCGTGCACCGTGATCCTTCAACTTCTCCATCCATCTCCTCCTGCCTCATGTTCAACTCTTTTGTGAGAAGAGATATTTCAAACTCTTATGATCTGTGAAAATCTCAAACTTCGAACCATACAAATAATGCTTCCACTTGTGTAAAGCAAATATAATCGCCGCGAGCTCAAGATCATGTGAGGATAATTCATCTCATACTGAGACAACTTCCTGAAGCATAAGCAATCACTTTCCCATTTTGCATAAGCACACATCCCAATCCTTCTTTCAAGCATCACTATAAACAACAAAATTATCACCTCCGCTAGGCAATGCTAAGATCGGTGCCGTAGTCAACCTCTTCTTCACTTGGAAGCTTTCTTCACATTTATCACTCCATACAAATGCGGTCTTTTTTGAGTCAAATTGTCATAGGCGTAGCAATCTTCGAAAATCCTCTATAAATCTCCGATAATAACCGGCTAGCCCCAAGAAACTCCGAACCTCCGTCATGTGGTCGGCCCTCCAATTCATTACCGCCTCAACTTTGGAAGGATCCACCGCTATCCCGACACTAGAAACAACGTGCCCCAAGAATGAAACCTCCTCTAGCCAAAAGCACACTTGCTAAACTTGGCGAGAGTTGCCTCTCCCGAAGAATAGACAAACCATCCGCAAATGCTGTGCATGCTCCTCCCGAGACTTAGAATACACAAGGATGTCGCCTATGAAAACCACCACGGCAATCAAGAAAATTATGAAATACCCGGTTCATCAAATCCATGAACACCGCCGGCGCATTAGTCAAACCCGAATGGCATCACCATAAACTCATAATGCCCGTACCTTAAAAGCCGCTCTGAATATCTCGCTCTAACCTTCAACCGATGATACCCAAAATCTCAAGTCAAGTTTGGAATAGACCACCGATCTCTTGCAATTGATCAAACAAGTCATCTATATGTGGCAACGATACTTGCTCTTGATCGCTGCCTTGTTCAACTTCCGATAATCGATGCACAATCTAAGGCTCCATCTTTCTTCCTCACAAATAATACCGGCGCACCCAAGGCGATACACTTGGCTTGATAAAGCCAATGTCAGGAGTTTTGTAACCGAATCTTCAACTCCTTTAATTCCATAGGTGCCATTCTCTATACGGCGCTTCGAAATTGGTGTAGTCCCCGGCAATAACTCAATACAAAATTCAATCTCTATCCTGAGGCATCCCAAAATCTTTAGAGAAAACATCCGGAAACTCACACAATCGGCACATCTTCAAGATTAGAAGAAGAAACCCGCTTGTCCACTACAAGCAAGATACCCTCGCACTCCACGCGACAACAGCTTCTCTAGCCTTAAGCGCAGAAATTAGACGAAACCCACTAGTGCATTATCTCCCAAAAATACAAAGTTAGGAACGCCAGCAAAGCAAAAGTGACCCTTTACTAAGGCAATCCACCAATGCATGATATGTGCTCAACCAATCCATGCCAAGGATCACATCAAAATCACGAAGTGGTAACACCACCAAATCCAAGATGCAACACATGTTTATCCACAAGTACTCCAGATGCTCTATAAATATCCAAGCCAATAAACATTCCCCAAGAGGGGTAGATACTTCAAGCACATATGGTAAAGACTGAGGCATAACACATAGCTTGTCAACAAAATGTGATGCAACATATGAATGCGATGATCCCGGTCTATAAGTACACGAGCCTCATTACCGAAAATAGAAACGGCATCTCCAATCACTGCAGACTCGTGTACTCCCTCTCGATCTAGAGCAAATACACGAATCTCCTTACCTTAGCTTTTCCCATCGCTATCTCTCTTGTTCCAAACGTAGTCCGACTAGAACCTCCTCCCCGACGATTATTCTTCAACTTTAGGACAATCCTTCTTCATGTGCCCAAACTCCAAAGAGTAACATCCATTGGTGCTCCATTCTTACTCCAAAGATCTATCTTCTCAGATGCCCAATCTTGGAACAACAAGCAAACCAATGCCACACTACGATCCTCTCGAGTAGATGTAGTACTAGCCCCCTTGCCACTAGACCGATTCTTCGCATGTCCTTCATAATGAGATTTTCCACTCCTTTCTTGCGATCATTGCCTCCACTAAAATTCCACTGCTACCCGATCCATGACTCGCCTAGAAGACCAAGCTTAGCCGCCGAGAAGAACCCGAAATAGGCATAGTACTGCTCATCAATGTCTCTCTCAATAATGTAGGCTCTATCAACGCGGCCTTCCCTGCATCTACTTAACCGATGAGAAAGAAGTCGCTTTCCTATTCGCCCTCAAACCCTTTACAAATTTTCGTTCTCCTAGCCTCATCTGGAATCAAATGTGTGCAGAACGAGCCAACTCCGTGAACTGTCAATATCTGAAACCACATACTCCCCCGCACCAAGTCCAAAAATTCTTCTCTCTCTTTCTCCCCGACAACTTCCGGTACATAGAAGCTCTCAACTCTCGAACGAAATTAGGCCATATCTCTGTGGGACTCTATGCAGCCTCCCAACTCTCCTCAAGACTGCCTCCAATGCTCGCAAAGACCCTCAAGCTTGAACACAACTAATACAACTCTTCGCCATCATCGCAACCCAATGGTGCAAATATTTTCTCCAAGTGTTCAATCCAAAGCTCGGCTTTAGCCCGGCTCTCCATTAAACTGCTCCTCGGCTTAACTTCACAAATCTTTCAAGCATAGAATTATCATTATGTTTAGCCTCCCGCCTCTCTCTACCTCGTGGCTCTAGCCGTGGCTCGGCCGTGGCACTCCTTGTTGCTCCACTCTACCAAAAACCTCTTTGATTCATCTCGCTCATCATATCAAGCATCCCACGATACATATTTGCTATCGCCTCATACTCGCTCTTCCGGTGTCCGCAGTGGAGGAATGTTCTCGTCGCTGACGGCTCTTAGCATTTCTACCACCGCCAATACCTCTACCAAAGACTCTACCTGCCACCTCCGAACTAGCTCCGCTCTAGTATTCCACCATTTAAACCTACAATAACACTCGGCGTTAATAAAATAAATCTATCACACAAACCAACCCCCAAGCCAAGGAACCTATCCCTACTGAAAGCTAAATTTATAATCATAGCTCGATATTAACTGCGGTGACGACCCGACCCGATCCCAAGACGAAATCCCAAGGTCGTGCCGCCAGAAGCAAATAACAACAAACAAGTAGCAAATAATGGGTAGGCCATAACGGCGATACACCGACAACTCAAAACACATGCGAAGCAAAATGAAATAAAACAAGGGCGCCCGAGCTAACAAGCTCAAACTAAAAACAACCAAAGAGATAATTAATCTCTCGGTCCAAAAATTTCGACTCGCGTGTCGCAACATTGGGCACGTAGGACAAACTCCCTGTTATGCAATTCAAATATAGCATAAAATAAACCAAGTCATCGGCGGCTACTACGGAACTCCAACATTAAACTAAGTCTAAGACTCTAGTCTAACAACTCAACGGCTAAAAACATGCCGAGAACAAACATAATATTTAACTAGCAATACAACATGCTAAACATAATCACCAATTAACCAAGCGCGACTAAAACCAGTCGGCTACCAACAACATAAGTACTAACAACAAGAGAACATATGAAAATATAACCATAAACATACACCAAGCACAACCACCACCGGTTGGCTACCAAAAGAATAGGCTAACAACATAATTACAACATTTCAATTCACATTAAGGTTTGCTACCCAATCATGAAGTTTACATAACTTCATCTTCCCAACGACCTCACCAAAAACAAAATAAACATCTAAGTAGCAACCTTGCCAAAAGAATTCCTTGCCAACGTAACCTTCTTAATTTACTTGGATCCGCTCGTGCGACTCGGATCTAGGGAAAAACAACCAACAAATAAAAGTAAGTAACAATGACTTAGTAAGTTACTAACCATAACTTCCTACCATGGCATAATGCTCAATCATAAATTATATCATGCTATCGTCATGAAGTAACCTTATATAAAACATGTTATGGCATCCATGCTCAACATTAAATAAATATGTTACCATTAAAATATAACATCTCATCATAAATCCATGTCAAGGCATTTTAGTCTTAACAATAATGATTTATACCTTTGGCATAAAACAACATTCCAAAAATGTTCATGTGATAGCATATATGCTTAACAACATTAATCAATATGTTATCTATCAAGTATAACATGTAAGAAACCAAAACCACTACCATATCATATCAAATTCACTAAGCACGTTATTCACTTAAGCACTTGTGAAACAATTCATATATAAGGGATATGATATCATTACCCAAATTCCTCCGCGCGTGTCGCTCTTGCAAAAACACGTGCAAAACCCTTATGTGCCCTCGATATCCCTCTCGTAGATATCGACGTCCCCGAGACAGTCTCCGCTCGAGTTCCATAGTTATCAAAGTCATGTGTATTACTACAACTAAGATAAACTACTTCCCCACCGTGGCCATCGATGGAGGGGTGTGCAAACTGCAAGACGGCGATCCATCGCGATCACGAATCCCACAATTCGTGAAGACGATGTATCGCCCCACCAAAGACTCAATGCATCGACGCCAACTGACTCAAAACCCAAGCACAAGTAATATATACTCATATGCTCAAAACAAGTAGGTAAACACTCTACCATCAAACTAGTCATGCAATTCATCCACAACTAGCATAAATATCACAACCGAGAATCATATAAGCTCTCATAATCAAGTGTGCTTCACACACTTCAAAACTTCTTGGAGGCTCGACCTCCATGAATTCTACCCAAAATTCCGTAGGAGTTAAGATTATAGTTCCTAGGATTCATACTAACCCAAAGGTTGACTCCGTTGAGTCCAATCTATCTTTTCCGAAAATTCAAGGAATAGAAGCATAGGCTTCAACATCCTACTATGTTATTATCTATCGCCAAAACCATAATCCCAATGATCAATAAATTCATATAAACCCAACTAAATAATTAACAATGCAACTTAGAACAAATTAGCCATCTTGTGCATAATTTCATTCAAGTCACTATACCAATCATAATCTTCAAATCATGATTAAACTACACAACATGGTTTAGTATGCTCTATTAAGCATATAAAACATATTAATCAAGCTCACATCAATAATTGGCAAGCTTGAACAAGATTAGGGCAAAACACCCTCCAAGTATCTCAACCAAACCAACTTCAATACTCATGGATAATCAACACAACTAAGTTCAATAGACTAGTTAGAACATGAATTTCACATAATCATGGTCTCACATAGGTCAATCAAGTTCTATCATCAATTTGTAAACCTAGGGTTCATGCTTCTTCTACAAACCCTAACAATGGCTTCCATTGACCTCAAATTGCACAAATGGTTGTTTCCTTAGGGTCAATGGAGCCCAAAAATCAAAGGAAGAGAGGTAGAACTTACCAAAACTCAGCCCTTACAAACTGAAATTTCGTGCCCTAGAGATGATGTCTTCTCCTCAATTCTTTCTTCAAGCTCACGGGTAGGAAGGGGGAAAGAACGACCCAAAGCTGTGGCTTCCAAGCTCAAGCCCTTCAAGAATCCAAGAATCTCCTTCTCAAGCTCCCTCTCAAGTTCTCTATTGAGCGCTCACAGAAGAAACAAAGGCTGAAGTCGTTCTGTTTTGGCCGACTAGTGAAGAGAATGCGCTGTTTTGATTTATATAAGGGGGATTAGTTCTTTAATCAACTCACTAATTAACCCCTAAATCTCCTAATAGATGTTTAGGACTAGTATTAGGCTAAGTAAGTGGGTTAAGGTTAGGTTTAGAATGGGTTTAAGTGGTTAAATTTCGGACAGCGCACAAAAGGAGGCAAAATCCCATAATTCTGCATCTGGGACCCTTGCGGTCGCATCATGGTGAGGTGATGCGAGCGCATCACTTGGTATTTCAGCATTCCCAGTTTTCTTGTTTCCTTGCTCAGTCCCGGACTCCCCCGCATGCAACCTCGAGTCCTTCCAAGCCAAAAATGGTCTACAATTCAACCTTAATATCCTCCAATCAATAACCAAAACAATCAATCCTCAAACCCCAACAAAACAAGGCCAAGAACTCAGGCAGAACTCTCCCGAACGACAACTGAAAAAGTCAAACTGAGAAGGGTTAACGCTAGAATCAAACTAGCAACCAAACCGACGATGCAACGAGCATCTAACTAACATCCAAGGCATGTTAATGATATTATAAATGCCTTCTAGCAATTATCCATGTGTTAACCACATAAAACACAAATCCGAGATTCAAAGCATCTCGTGAAAGAAAAATGCATACAAGCATCTCAAACGACGTCAATGATCATGCTATTGACTCTAAACATATACGGGAGCTAAATGAACATATTCATGATGATTATAAGAGTATGAGTTCATGCATAACACAAGCAAACAACATTCTAGGGTTTTACAGTTAATGAGATTAATATAACTATTGAATAAAAAACTTACTTGATCAGCAGTCATGTGATCAAGCGCAATACGATAATACTGCAATTGATCAGGATTGTTTCTCTTCATGAAAGGAGGGGTCCATCTGGAAGCACGTGGCTCTCCTTGTCTCCATTTTGATCTCGTGTTTGGCCTAAAGACATGAAAGTAGTCATAGATCCAGGCCTACAAAATATACATTATAATTAGAACAAATATTAACTTATTATATCAAAACAATATAGTAATTAAACAATATACCTGCAACAAAGTCAAGCAACCAGCCATCTGTTTACAACCCAAGCGACTCTAGCTGACGATATAAATACATAGGGTTGCTGCAACCCAAGCGACTCTAGGGACATCAGCTAGATGCGATAAATACATTATCGTTTGGACATTTACTCTGTTGGACGTCTTGTCCGTAAAGAGGGTCACCCCCATCAACCAAAACAAATAACCAATCGCCCTAGGTTCAGGATTAACATTTTGGGGAGACAAACGGTCTTGTACTGTCAAGAATTTTATCCCACTCGACTTCACCTCTACATTTATTTGGGACATTTCCATGCGTAAGATGGTCGATAAGAAACCTTTGATGGAGAACATCTTAGTATCAGCAAGAAGGGGCCTCCCTTCGACGGGGATGTTTAATATATGGTTCACATCATGTAGAGTCAGTGTCATCTCCCCGAATGGCAGATGGAAACTATTAGTTTCCGGGTGCCATCTCTCAACGAATGCTGATATAAGTGGCATGTCCAAGTGTCGAAACATGCAATCCTTCAAATGCCCCAAACCACTACCAGATATCAATCTTTTTGTGGTTCTCAATGCTCCAAGATGATAGACGATCAACAGATGCATGACAACCTAATACATCCCTTTCCTAATGAACATAAAAAATAAAATATTATCAACCTTACAAAATTATTCACAAGATAAAAAGGAATGAAATATATGGGGTTGTGTGTAATTGACCAATAATATTCAGTGGATATGTCTAAATTATCAATAATATTATGTGTAAATTTCCTCACCATGCCATATTGCAACTGCAACATGGCCGAGAAATCCTGTAAGTATCTCCGGGTCAACAGGCCCTCCTGGATGTGAATCCATCAACCTCCAAATATCATCACCATCACCATCACCACCACCACCACCACCACCACCACAACCACCACCACCACCATCACCATCATCACCACCACCACCACCACCACCACCATCACCATCACCATCACCATCACCATCATCACCACCATCACCACCACCACCACCACCCTCTCGTCCTCTACAATGAGTCATTATAGTGCTCGAACTCGAACCAGCCATCATAGTGCTCGAACTAGCAAAATGAAATAACGACTGACCCAACCTACCCACTTCGGCCTCAACCTCCTCAATCATCTCTCTCGATATTGGTGAAGGACTCGTCTAGATAGGTTAAGTGCGAATTATGGGTGCAAACGGAATCTCCACATGATTATTGGCGGCAACGGGAGAGTGTGGATGGGTAAGATCATTTCTTCGGTTTGATGTCGCCACGCTGCCGCCATATACTCTACTCGTACTAGGTCGTGCAACCTCGACCTGATTAGGGACATGTGTATCAACAACCCGACGTTTTCCTCCACGTGTGCGTGCCATCTTATTTCAAAAAAGAAAGAAAGTAAAGTTAGGTACAATTGATAAAAGGATTTTTAGGAGAATGTCGACTTGTTTCATCAATCAAACAATCTAGGGGAATCAATGTATAATAATATATATTTAATTTCATGGAGTTAAATGTAATAGTCACGAAAAAAACCATTCTTTAAAGTAAAAGGAGAGGCTTCCAGCTAGTTGGCTCTTCTCCAAAGGACTATGGAATCGAAGTCATAATACAACAATAAGAAGATAACAAACCTTTAGTCATCTATCCATTTATTTTTCGTTGTATTCAAGCAAACCTTTTAGAACGATCGTCTTTAATCAATGTGTTCAAATCCTCCCCGACGAGATCACATCAGCTATATATCAAGTCTTAAAATCATCTAAGTGTTTGGGAAAATTTATGCATAAGTTGCTATAATGAAACAATATAATTTGAGCCCAAGTATCCATTAGTTGTTAAAGACTCTTCAAAATCTTATTTCTTTGGGATATATGCTTTTGATTTAGGTTGGACCCCTATGTTTGCACCTCCTAAGCTGTCTTTTACTGTAGGTACTTCTGCTGAGAGCATCCAACAGTGGCAACTAGACAAATTTCTTGGACTTCCTGAACTTAATCAAAATGATGGCTTTATGGAAAATGTCCTGTCAAAGATAAATCTAAAGACATTTATGACACTGCTTTCACAACATCAATTCCATGTCCATGGAAGGAGTAGGAAGAAAATAATGAAGTAAGAGAATAGCCAAAGTGGTGCTATAACAGTAAATATTTTTGTTGCTAGAACATGAAGTTCAGGAATTACAACTTGATGGGATCATGGCAATTGAAAATCCTATTTCTTTGGGATGTATGCTTTTGATTTAGGCTGGACCCCTATTTTTATGCCAAGATTTAAGGCCTTTTGTTAGTGACAAGGTGTTATTCACTTCATACTCTCGTGACTCATGCCAAGACTTGGGGCCTTTTGTATCGATACTTGACACACTTTCTTATTCAACCCTGTCTGTGACTCTGTAGCTCTTTGCATCCTGTTTCTTGAAAATAATATTCTTATAGTATAGTTATAAGAATATTTGCTCTGACAATAATTTCGTAATAGAAGGAATGGTTTGCATTCAAGTAGACCACAGATCTGAATTTGAGGTAGGCACGTACTACTATTACTATACAGTGTACATGGGCTGGGAAAAGATTGGCCAACAGCAATGAAGGCAAATCGACATCCTGTAACGCCTGAAAAAACAAAATATCCTACTAATTGGAGTGAGTGAAGATATCCAAACCCCCTAAAAAAGAAAAAAAGTAGAAAAATAGTGGATGGTTGTTCTAAAGTTCTGGTTGTCTCATGAATTTAAAGTTGTCGTTCCCTCTGTTCTACTTTAATATAGTAGGCAGCCATGCAACTGCTTTATGAAATTGAGGGGTAATAAATAGAACGCAACCAATATGAAATTGAGGTAGAAGGTGATAGCTCTTAACACCCAAGAAAATAGGCATCAAGCATGTATTACCTATTCCTGCCAGACCCTTGACAACCACTTCGCAGGCGATAAATTGGTGCTAATCTTTGCACCTAAAGAATTTTTAAACCAAATAGTATCAGCAAAAGTAGTCTAGACTACTATCAAACTTCCAATCAAATCAAAGTAACCAATTTCACAATGAATTGAGAAAATAGAATGATATTTGAAAGAACGTGATAGCACGAATTCTCAAGAGAGATCAATGTGATTACCAATGTAGCTGTGATTGTAGCTACAATGGGAATCACAATGAATCAGCAAATAATAGCAGCGGAAGATCGATTTTGTCACAGCAAAAACAATCTACAAGTTTAATACTTGTAGACCAAGCCTCAAGGCCACACAAATTTCACTAAAAATAATAATGTTTTACACGGAAAAACATAGTGAAATCACTAGCAAAAATTCTCACAAGACAATGTATCTTGGAGAATAAAAACCCCACATAAAACAGCTTAAATAAAACGTGGGAATAAACAAACAAAGCTTCCTTAAAATCAAACAACAGGAAGAACAAAACAGTTTTTTCAGAAAACTATTATTACTGTCAATGTTGCAACATTGACAGCCTTCGGCGATGGAGCTTCAGTTCTGAAAAACTGGTTCTGTATGTTATGCTTTCGGCTCTCAGATGTCTTTTCTTGATTCTCTCTCTCAAGCTCTCTCACAATCCCGTTCTCCAGCCCTCAATATATATGCGGCAGTCCCTACAATCACACGGCAAAAGATACCACATTCTACAAGGAAAAGGATTAGCTTTTTAATGGTAAAATCAACAACTTGCCAAAATTGTAGGATTTTCTTACCAAATATGAAGAAAGTTAAGAGACTTGGTTTGACTAGGATTTTTGCCAAGATTTAGTTACCAAAAATAATGTAGCCGAAATCTACAAAAAGATCTTGCTACCAAAAAACTAATAACTAAACTAAATCTAACATAATATACTATGTCCTAAATTAACACTAACTAATTTAGAAACCTATTTTGACCAAGAAAGGTGAAGACAAGTAAAAATAGGCCTTGCCTATTTTACCCTTAAAACCCCTTTGTTGAACATTTCTTGTCAAATCCAAACCAAGTGTTTTCAATACCATATTATCATATGATTCCCTGCAAAGGTTAGAGTTGATAAACATATAACCACCCCCTAATCATGAATGCTAAGACATGATAAACCAAGTATAACCAACCATAAAGCATTGTAAGAGTTTAAAAGTTACAGACCAAGGATCAGAAAACAATGTGAATGTTCAGAACAACCAACATCCCAAGATTCAAAAAACATAAGTTTGCAACCATGAAGATTTGAGAACCACAAATTCAATTTTGCCGAGCCTTCTTTCGGATGAGCTTCACCGCAAAGATCGTACAAGAATTTCAAGAACACTTGCACTTTCACCCCCTATTTGACCAGAATGAAATGCCAACCAGGCTGAATACTGAGCAGCTAAATTAGTAACAAGGGAAGTCTGAGTAGCCAGAATTGCTAACTGAGATTGGACCATGGCCAGCTGTCCAGAAACAAACGCAACAGACATAGGGGCAGTAGGAGGTGCAGAGGTGACCGATGTAGTAGCATTGGATGGAACATTGGAAGGAACAATTACTGAAGGAGAGCCAGTTGGTAGTGAAGAGCCAAGAGCAGAGGTCACATGTGCATAGGGATAAATAAGGGGTAAGTTGACAACTCCATCTCCTGTTAACAATTTTGCATAAATGTGAAGAGGTTCAAGTAAAGGAGACAATCTAGTAGAAGGAAGAGGAGACTAGCCCTGGGACACTAAGATTTTGTATATCAAGGATGGAAAAATAAGGGACCACTTTTCCCCTTCAGATTCAGCCAAGGATGAAATTTTCCTAAAAGCAAAATAGCCAAAATCAAAAGATCTATTTGTCCCAATCAAGTAAAGTACCCGAGCATGTTCCTTAGTGAGTGTGTTGGAATTAGTAGTGGGTGACCAATTTGCACAGCATACTTTGTGAAGGAAGGCATAAAGAGAGGATAACTGGGAAGTGCTAAGAGAGGAGCCTTTTGCAGGCCAGTGAGTCATAGTCCCCCAGAAAGCTCAAAAGCACACAAGTGTAAATCAACATCCATCTCAAAAGGACCTGATTCAGGGGTGTTTAGTATAGAGTTGATGATAGAAGATGAAAATGTATAACATTTGCCTCTAATAAACACTTTTTTCAAAATGAGCATCTGAAGGCAAACATATGCGTTTTTCAATGTTTGCATAAAACTCATATATCAATTCCCGAAAATAAGGTGTAGCAGAAGTAATTGTGCCTGATAAACCTCTATCAGAGAAAAAAGAGGTTAGATTATGTGCATTCAATTTGGTGGACAAGATATTTCTTTCATCTACGATGTTTCTAGAAGTGTTGTGTCGAACAGAAGCAGATTTAGACACAAATTTGAGGGACAAAGGAGTACCCATTGAAGAAGAATAAGACTTATAGCACTTGGATGTTGCTGCATTTGTTGCTACATTGACACCAGAAAGCCGACTTCGGGTGAAACGAACTGGGACTTCCTCAATTTCCTCACTCTCTTCAGACGTCAATTCTTTTGCTTCAACATTCTTATCGGAACTATCATCATGTTATAAGGAACTGGGTTGTTGAGACATGGCTTTTGGCTGAGGCTGTGGAGAGGGACCAGACAGGGAAGAAGACACATTCTTCAACTTGACCAGATACTCGGCCAATGTATTGTCTTCATCAGAAAAATTAATATCAAGCATTTGAGGCAGAAGGGGAGCTAACTTCAACAGCAGAGGATTCTCTTGGTTGTGGAGACGAATCTGTCGGAAATACAACGCGGGGAGAAGGAATAGGGTAGTCATCATCCCTGATTTCTGCTTGAGCTGGAGTAATTTTGGGGGAAGCAGGTGGAGATGATGGCTCTTGAATAGTAGGAGTCGAACCAGTCGGTGGGATAAAATCTTTCTTCTTATGGGTCACTCTCAATAATCACCGATTCTTCAAAAATTCCCTCAACTACCTTGTTTTTCTTGGCTGCTCGAACATCAGCGGCACTTGGATTTTCATAGTTAGATGGAATGCCACGAAGCCGCTTGGATTTTCGCGTGCTAGGGTTACCAATCTGAGGTAGCCCAGACAGATATCCAGGATTATCCACGTCAATAGCATTCCCCTTTTCACCTGGAAGGATTATCGTCAAGGGTTCTGGCAGAGATTGAGCTAAGACAATAGCCAAATTGAGGTTTTCGAGTGAGGAAAGTGGGCTGGATGTAGCTTTATTGAAGGCTACATCAGCGGGTGAATCAGCTCTTGGAGATTTAGGAATAGACGAAGAAGAAGCCATTTGTAGTTGTTTAGTTGGAGGAAGATGATGAGATGAACGGGATTCGGATGAGACTGGGTTTTTCTCGAAAATATGATCGTCGGAATTGGACGACGATGGCTTCTGTGATAAGTGATCTGTTTTCCTGGAAGGCTATCACTAATACACCACTAAAACACAATTAGTCGTTGGGTCATTAAGATAAGAGAATGTGAGGAGACCTAAACAGGAAATCAAATTTCAAAATTCGGATAAAAATCAAATGTTAACCTCCAATAGAAAAATGATAAAAATCTGTTGTTATGGCCATGAGAAATTTGTGGAGAATTTAATGATATAAGCTAACTACTAATTTCTGATTTCAAAAAATTTTGAATTTGTCCAAAATTGATCAAATATTTTGAGAATGCACAATACACAATTAACCAAAATTGTAATCACACAAATCTACCAAACACAGCCACTTATACCCAGTTCAGATCCTCATGATGAGCACAATAGATTAGACAACCACATATAATATTGACTTGGTGAACAATGATGCAGAAGTTGCACTAAGTAGTTGAACAGAAACTTAAGGGGCTGATAGTCAACAACAATATGTCCTAGAAGACATGCCTAACATGTGTAGAAAAATAAACAAGAGAAAGCATGCAAACACACATGTGAAATGTCTAGATCATCTGAATGTAGTTCCCAATGTAGCTGCATTAGAAAACACATTCGCCAAAATTATGATTTTATGTCCAAACTCTCATCTTTTCTTCACCAAATAAACACAAATACTCCCATTAACACAATAGGTACTTTATTTCCCTATGAGAATAGCTTTACTTTATTTCAAGCTAATTCAACATAAACCACTAGGAACCTTTCACACTATTTACCAAGGGTAGCAACTTAACTTATTGATCAACCCATGAAATCCGAGGATCCACAGTTCCAAAAGAAAGATGCCACAACCTTGTCCATAGGTAGCTCTTTTCCGTTAGGTAGCTTTCACACTTTGTCAATTAAGGGGAGTGAATTTAGTCAAGATCAACCCAAGAAAGCCTAAGCTCCATAGTACATTGACAAATTGCAGCATCCCAAAAATTTCAAAAGGTAGCTCTTTCCTTTGTGGTTTAAAAATTTGCAATTTCAATACAATTTTTTAGGGAGATGGTGAGGAGAATTTTGACAAGAATATCACAATACATATTGAATGTATATCCAAAACATTAAACAAAGGTACAAAACATACAGAGTGAAACTAGTGTGTCCCCTATAAACAATGCAAGATGCCTAAGATTATTATTTTTTCTTTTATATACTAGAAGGTGAGGGGTTACATGGCACACATACCGAGAGATTTCCTAAGATTTATGAATCTCTCAAAATCTAGACTCTTTGTGAAAATATCAGCCAATTGGTTTTCTGTTCCCACATGTTCAATGCAAACAATGCCTTGTTCAACTAAGTCTCTAATGAAATGGTGTCTTATGTCTATGTGCTTAGTTCTAGAGTGTTGAACAGGATATTTAGCTATGCTTATAGCACTTGTGTTGTCACAATACATGGTTAATATATTACTGTGTAAACCATAATCTTTGAACATTTGTTTCATCCACAAAAGTTGTGTACATCCACTACCGCCAGCCTATATACTCGATTCACTGATAGGGCTACACAATTTTGTTTCTTACTAAACCATGAAATCAGGTTATTTCCCAAATATAAACAACCACCAGATGTGCTTCTCATGTCATCTACACTACCAGCCTAGTCAGCATCGCTAAAACCAACAAGATTGGTGTTTGTGTGTTTAGTATACCACAAACCCATGCCACAAGTCTCACCAACATATCGAATTATTCTTTTCACTACTTTCAAGTGAGAGACTTTGGGGTTTGCTTGATACCTAGCACACAAGCACACACTGTACATAATATCTGGACGGGTGGCAGTTAAGTACAACAGACTTCCAATCATACTTCTATATAAGATATGATCATCACTTTCAGATTTTTCATCTTTATTGAGTTTATTGGATGTACCCATAGGGGTTTTCTTATGTTTTCCATTCTCAAGATTGAATTTCTTCACCAAGTTAAGAGCATACTTGGCTTGAGATATGAACATCCCTTCATGTGATTGTTTAATCTGAATTCCTAAAAAATAGGTCAACTCCCCAACCATACTCATCTCAAACGTGGAAGTCATGCAGTCAACAAACTTTTTTTCGAGGGACTTGGAGGTGGATCCAAACACAATGTCATCAACATAGATTTGAGCTATCAAAATGTGTTTGTCTTGATTTTGAATAAACAGTGTTTTATCCACCTCTCCCCTTCTAAACCCACTTTTTAAAAGGTGGTCTGTAAGCCTCCCATACCAAGCTCTAGGAGCTTGTTTGAGACCATACAAGGCCTTTTTCAGTTTAAACACATGACTAGGTTTTTGGGGGTCCTCAAAGCCTTTTGGTTGTTCAACGAAAACTTCTTCTTCAAGAATCCCATTTAAGAATGCACTCTTCACATCCATTTATTGAAGAGTTATGTCAAGAAAACAAGCAATGGCAAGAAGCAGACGAATGGACTCAATACGGGCTACAGGAGCAAAGGTTTCATCAAAATCCACCCCCTCAACCTGTGTATACCCTTGAGCCACAAGTCTGGCTTTATTTCTTATTATTTCTCCCACTTCATTAGTTTTGTTTTTGAAAATCCATTTTGTTCCAATAACATTTATTGAAGTGGGTCTAGGAACAAGATACCAAACATCATTTTTTGTTAATTGATCCAGTTCCTCTTGCATGGCATTTATCCAGCTTTCATCCTTGAGAGCCTCTTGCACATTTTTAGGTTCAATAGTGGAAACAAAACAAGAAGCATGAATTTCATCAAATTCAAGTGTGGACATGCATGCGAGTTTCTTGTAATCCACTTTACCTTTCCTTCTTGTTGACACACCATCCTGTACATTACCTATGATTTGAGAGCAAGGATGGATTTTCTGGATCTTTCTTGGAATATCAATTTCCTGTTCAGTCGACCTGGACTGAATGTCTTCCTGATTCGAATATGTTACAGCAGTTTCATCCTTTGCCTGATTTCTATCCAATGTGACTTCCGATGTAGCTGTATTCGGAATCACATTGGGTGACACATCCTGAATCTCATCATTTGTACTGCCAGAATCTGCTGAACCTGCCTGTTCTCCTATTGGATTACTGGATTCAGCCGCTGTTTCTGGATCAAAATCTCCAAAATCTAGGATCCCTGAAACATCTTCTTCAACAGTTTTGTGGCCAAGATCGGTTAGATCATCAAAAACAATGTTCATGGATTCCATAATAGTCTTAGTCCGTAGATTAAAAACTCTGTAAGCTCGACTATTTGTAGAATAACCCATGAAAACACATTTATCACTCTTGGAATCAAACTTGGAAAGTTGGTCTCTATCATTGAGAAGGTAGCAAACACAACCAAAAACATGAAAATATTTTAGTGTTGGTTTCTTTCCAAGAAAAATTTCATATGGAGTCATTGTGCTACCTGGTCTTAAGAAAACCCTATTTCCAATGTGACAAGCAGTATTTAGTGCTTCAGCCCAAAATCTTTTAGCCAAATTTTTTGAGGTTAACATAACCCTAGCCATCTCTTGTAATGTCCTATTCTTTCTTTCCGCCACTCCATTTTGTTGTGGAGTTTTGGGAGCAGAAAATTCATGTGAGATACCATTGGAGGCACAATAATTAGAAAAGGATGAGTTTTCATATTCCGTGCCATGATCTGATCTAATTCTAATAAGCTTTAGATCATACAAGTTCATCACACGGGTGTACCAAATTTTGAATGCCTCAAAAGTTTCAGACTTCTCTCTTAAGAATATCACCCAAGTGTATCTAGAGAAGTCATCCACACAAACAAAGGTGTATTTTTTTCTACCTAAACTCTCTACCTCAATAGGACCCATGAGGTCAGTGTGGATCATCTCTAGACACCTAGATGTGGAGCATTGTGTTATGGGAAGATGAGAAGCCTTGGTTTGTTTACCTTTTTGGTAGGGGCCACATACCTTTGAATAATTATTTTCCAAATTTGGTAATCCTTTAACAGCATCATGCTTCACAAGCTCATGGAGCTTACGAAAACTCACGTGTCCAAGTTTCTGATGCCAAAGATCTGTAACATCGAGACTAGCTTTTTGGCATGATTGGCTATTGTTGAACATGTAACAATTATCAGATGACCTTTTACCTGTCAGAAGACATTTGTTAGTTTGATCAAAAACTTCACAAGAATTTTTGTCAAACCTTACCTGAAGGTCAGCATCACACAACTGACTTATACTTATCAAGTTTGTTTTAAGTCCTTCCACATGGTAAACATTCGTGAGACTTGGAAGGCCTTCAACATTCAATGTTCCTTTGCCAATTATTTTCCCTTTGGCACCACCACCATAGGTAACTGACCCACCATTGATACTCACATATTCTTTCAAATTTTCAACCGATCCTGTCATATGTCTAGAACACCCACTGTCAAAGTACCATGATCCAGCAATATGAGATTTTAATGAAGTGAAAGTAACATTGCACATCTCATCATCAGTCATAGTAGCACCAGGACATATATCAAACGGCTCACAATATTTGGCTCTACACTTGTCATTGCAAGTTTTGGGAACCCACATTTGTTTAACAATTTTAGGTTGGTGGTTTTGAAAACGATTTTTCTGATGAGCATTCGGATGAGACTTCCATTGTGACTGCCAATGTTGCGCATTGGTCGTGCATTGGTCGCTTCATACGATCTCGCATCTCGAGTTTTTCCCAAGAAAGCTGTCTTATTTCATCCTCATACATAGCCTTTTTCAGAAAACAAAAGGGTTGTATGTGACCAGGCTTATGGCAGAAGTGACAAACAAAATTTTTCTTTCTTATTCTTGGTTTTTCAAAGAAGGCAGTTTCTTGAAAATTTTGATCAGTCTGCTTACTTCCAGACGTACCTTCTCCTTCTCTTACAAACACCTTAGGAACAAAACCAATACCTGCCTTGGATGTGCTGCCTGAATTCAGCATTTCATCCACCTTTTGTTTGCTTGAATTCCATTTGGCAATGGTTTCTTTTGCTTGAGCAAGCTGCTCCTTCAACCCTTCAATCTCAACATCCTTTCTTCTTAACAAGCTTTCCAGCCTCACTATGCATTCTTTTTTATCCTCATTTGCCTTTTTAATAGCTCATTTGCTTTACCAAGTAGTGTAACTTGGTGAGCTCGTTTCTCCCAATCCTTGTACAGCTCCTTGTACCCTTCCAGCAAGTCTGACTCTGTATCTCCACCATCTTCTGGAATTGTGGAATTAAAAGCGAAGAGTTCGTCCCTCGTTGCTCATCGATCTACCGATGTGACTCCAGATGTAGCTGCATTGGGTGTCACATTGCCTGAATAATCTGCACTTTCAGATTCAGAGTCATAAACAGCATTAAGAGTGATAAGATCACCTGGATCTTCTCCATCACTGTCACTCAGGGTTGCTGAAAAATTCAAACCCTTTTTCCTTAAAGTGTTTGCACATTGGTTAGCATAGTGACCATAACCTTGACATTCTCTACATTGTACATAATCAATGTTCTTACCATTGTAGGATGATTTTGATGCAAAGGGGTTTGTGAAGGGTTTTTCTGGAGTTTGGAAAGAATTTTCTTTGGGAACAAATTTTCAGAATCAGGTTTAAAATTGTTTTTCGAGCTTGATGATGGAGTTCTATTTTGACTCTTATTTTTCAAAAAAAAAATTGAGTTTTGTAGTCAATAGAGCAATAGATTTTTCTCCAAAATCAGACTCATCAATATCTTTTTGAATTTCGAGTAAATCACATGAGATATCAATAGGAGCAGGCATGGCAATATTTTTTACAATGGGTGTAGAAGATGATGAAGCTCCTTTGCCTTTTTGCTTTATTTGATCATTTAGGTTCAGTTCAAAGTTTTGAAGAATACCAGCCAGTCTTTCAAAACTCATCTTGTCAATATCATGTGCTTCTTCAATTGCACATATCTTGACATTGAACCTTTCAGGCAAAGTTCTCATCATCTTGCTAACAAGACGCTCATTAGTAATAGGATCTCCTAAAGCAAGTGCAGAATTAGACAAGTCAAGAAGTCTACCATAATATGTCATGATATCCTCAGACTCATGCATTCTAGTATTCTCAAATTGAGTGGTGAGCATTCTTAACTTAGAAGCACGAACACTGGCAGGTCCTTCACACAAGGTTTGAAGGGCCTCCCAAACATCTTTAGCAGATTCATAATTTGCTATCACCCTAAAAGTATTAGCATCTAAGGCTTTATAAATAGCAGACAAGGCTTTTGAATTAAAGGATGCAGTGTTCCTATCTTCATTAGTCCATTCAGATTCTTTGGTGACCTTGACATCACCATCCGAATCTGTAGTTTTGGGAGGACTCCATCCATTCAAAACAGCAAGCCATGCTCTCTCATCAATTGATTTGATGAAGATGCGCATCTTGACTTTCCAAATAGAGTAATTAGCATTAGTAAGAGTAGGAGGGCGAACAACGTTCTCATACTGAGAATCCATCACGACTTTAACCAGAATCAACTCTTAGTGATATCAAGAGAAGGCTCTGATACCAATTGAAAGAACGTGATAGCACAAATTCTCAAGAGAGATCAATGTGATTACCAATGTAGCTGTGATTGTAGCTACAATGGGAATCACAATGAATCAGCAAATAATAGCAGCGGAAGATCGATTTTGTCACAGCACCAAACAGTAAGATAGAGCTCAAGTTTTTACCAAAAACAATCTACAAGTTTAATACTTGTAGACCAAGCCTCAAGGCCACACAAATTTCACTAAAAATAATAATGTTTTACACTGAAAAACTTAGTGAAATCACTAGCAAAAATTCTCACAAGACAATGTATCTTGGAGAATAAAAACCCCACATAAAACAATTTAAATAAAACGTGGGAATAAACAAACACAGCTTCCTTAAAATCAAACAACAGGAAGAACAAAACAGTTTTTTAAAATTGTTACCGCCAATGTTGCAACATTGACAGCCTTCAGCGATGGAGCTTCAGTTCGAAAAACTGGTTATGTATGTTATGCTTTCGGCTCTCAGATGTCTTGTCTTGATTCTCTCTCTCAAGCTCTCTCACAATCCCGTACTCCAGCCCTCAATATATATGCAGCAGTCCCTACAATCACACGGCAAAAGATACCACATTCTACAAGGAAAAGGATTAGCTTTTTAATGGTAAAATCAACAACTTGCCAAAATTGTAGGATTTTCTTACCAAAGATGAAGAAAGTCAAGAGACTTGGTTTGACTAGGATTTTTGCCAAGATTTAGTTGCCAAAAATAATGTAGCCGAAATCTACAAAAAGATCTTGCTACCAAAAAACAAATAACTAAACTAAATCTAACATAATATACTATGTCCTAAATTAACACTAACTAATTTAAAAACTTATTTTGACCAAGAAAGGTGAAGACAAGTAAAAATAGGCCTTGCCTATTTTACCCTTACAACATTAATTCATTCCAAAAAGCACAACTGTACAAAGAAAATATTTCCTTGTATTTTCATCCACCAATAAGATATCTTGATATCTTTCACTGGTTTACATGCACAAACTAATAGATATTGATTGCAAATACTCCACTCTCCCCATGAACATCAAAGTTTCATCTCTTTTAAGTAATCACCTAAGGCTAAACTAATGTATGCATTACAAAACTTTCTCTTCTCTGAATGCCATCATTCTCCCCTCAAACTGATTGATGAGACATTTGGATGAACTTTGTATGCAGCTCGTTCATGAAGAAAATATATTTAATTGTTGATGAGCTTACAAATTGAAGAGACGTTAAATTCTTTTTTTTACTGATGTATTGCTTTGGTTCCTCAATTGTTTAGCTGATATTCATTAAGCCAAACAATTGCTATATTTTTTGTGGTTGTTTGGTTATTGATTTATTCCTTTGAACAGAACCATGCTATTAATATAAGCTCTTAATAGTTCTTCTTCTAAAATGGATAAAATTGATGAATTTAGTTAACTCATAACTTAGAAGAGTAACCTCACAGAAACCTACTAATCTTGGTATGGAAGAAATCTGCAGAAGTATGATTCTGAGTTCTTATGCATGAGATATCTTGGGCAATGAATTCTCAACTGGTCTGATTTTTGGTATAATTCCTATCTCAGTCTTTCCTTTTGGGTTGAGGGTAGATAGTTTGGATCTGAAGCACAGTTGTACATTTTATAAATATTCTATTGTTGATGACATGCATTTACATTTAAATGTATATAGATAGATTTGTACATGCTACTATCATACCAAGAGTAATGAAATTAAGGGACTAATGGCCCGCACAGCAAACTACGAAATGACGTAATACAAAAAAAGGAAAAAAGGAAGTTCTGAGGGAGGGAGGGAGGGAGGGGTCATAATTGGTACTTGGCAAGCAGAGATACACACAACATATGTAACTGCAAATGTATGAAGTGTGATTACTAGCACCAAGCAGAAAGTCCATACCTTGGTGCATTCAACATTACACCGAACAGAACCCAAAATTACACTAAAATACCTCACTATTAACTATTTCTCAGTGGAACACTAAACATAACCCATTGACAATTTTTTTTAAAAAATCGCCAGCTTCTAATTTCGTTTTCTTAAACTGTCACTAGTTTTCAAAACAAAAAAAACTATCCCTTCAGTCTGGCGGTGAAGCCCTAACTTGCAAAATGTCATCAGTATCGTCTAATTTCAATAATCAATATACTAGATCACTCCATCAATTAAGAAGGTAGGGAAGATTTACGGTGCAAAGATTTTGCAGCAAAACTCATTCATGAAAGCTTTAGTAACTCACCTTCAAGCAGGATGGGAAGTAGACGGGAGAGGATGCCGGCGGATAGTGGGATTGGCTTGCTGTGATTGAGAGACGCCAACGGAGGGATGGGATTGAAGAGAGCCGCACTCAGAGAGAGAATCGATTGTTGTCAGTGAGAATCGATTGTTGTTAATTCAATATTGAGTTAATTCAAGAGTAATATCCATTTTTTTTTGTTTTCAATTGGGTAGTTTGGTAACTTGAAAAGGGTTTTTATTTTATTTATATTTGACGGAGGGTATTTTGGTAATCAGACATTCTAAGTAGTGTGGTAATTAGAGTTTTTAGGTGTAACATTTAGGGGTTTTGTAATTAAATTATCAAGAAGCAGAAGCATTCCAATAATCCAATAATTGGATAAGGCAGGGTGAAAAGGGACATCAAAAAGCAGTGGAAGTGTCTCCAAACACTAGAGGCGAATTACTAGAAATGAAAACGTGGTCAAAGGTCTCGATGTTACCGAGTTACAACATGAGCATTTAGAAGCAAGCAAAAACCTTTACCCCAAAGGTCTTTACCCCAAAGGTCTTCATCAAGAGGAAGACGACGAAGAAAAATGCGCCAAAGAAGGACACTAATTTTCTTAGGCAGCGATTTATGCCAAATAAAGTCAGTAGAAAGCATTCTAGGATGAGCATGTTTAACAACTGAGACGGCTGAACTAAGAGTGAAATTACCTTGAGGAGAACCAACCCAATAGGCACGGTCATATTCTTCATTAAGAGTGATTAACTGAGCCTTGATACAGTCTATCACAGAGGGAGGAAGAGCAGAACTATTACTGGAATGAGGGTTGGACAAACTAGGAAGAAAGTCACGAACAGTAGAGATGTGGCTGTCCATCGTAATGTCAAGACGGAGATTGATCGATGTCTTATTTTAAATTTTCCTTGCAAGTGGACAAGACTATTATAGAATAGTATTGGAAGCAAGGGTCGAACCCACAGAGACAAGAGATCATGAACAGTGCAATTTATTGATAGCAAATTATTAATCTAAGGGGGTTTTTATAATGATTGTATTCTAATCTACTATTAATATTTAGGTGTTTAACTAATTAGCAGTAATTATAGATATGAAGATCTTATGGTGGATAGTAATCTAGGATTCGGGTTTCACTTGTATTTCCTTTATGTTTAATTCACAATAATCATCATTCAATTTCTTGGGTTCGTTCACTAACGATAGATATAGTCTGTTGAACTATTGGTCCAGCCTCCATCCCTGCAACATTCATCCATTCTACATCCTAAGCACAAGAACATATGATTTATCTGTCACCTAAATCATGTATGAACCTGGTCCTAACTTATCACCCTCGTGCATCGATAGGTCCAATTTATTGTGATGGTGAGCCGATTAATGCGACATATGCACATTGGTCATGTAGTTATCCGCACCTCTAAGCCTTTATTATTTGCAATTGCATTCATTTGTTCAAAGCGAAATAATAGAGGGATTGATAAACACCACAATCAACAAGAATTGAATGAACATAAAGATGAATTAAAACATAAATTCGATACAAGCTACCTCCCACCTCCTAGATTATGGATGATTTAGTTCATCAAAGACAATGAACAGCACATGGAGATGAACGGAGACATGATTCGATCTTCAATACTTGTAATTACACAATCTAAATCTGTTATACAACCTAAAAACTACTCTAAAGCTATACAAAACTGTTTCCAGTCGTTTTTCTATATCCTAGGCTTTGGCAACCGGTTCCTATTTATACCATGGAGTTGTATTGCAATCGAATCTCTTGTGAAAATACGAAATTTGCGCATTCTGACCACCTTGCGGTCGCAAGGTCTGAGGTACCTTGCGTCCGCAAGGTCTCTAGATTTCCGGGCTTTGATTCTTGAACTTACTATCCACCTTGTGGAGGCAAGGTCTGAAATACCTTGCGACCGCAAGGTCTCCAGTTTGGACTTCCTTCGTTTCTTCTTCATTTTTCATCTTGGGCCCTTCTTTGAATTTGCATATAAAACCCTGGAGTTTTGCATATTTTCACTAAAAACCCTGAAACTCACAAAACTCACTGAAAACACATATCAGTAGCCGAAAGCCTCGTGAAATAGCATAATTTAAGTCATAGAAGCATATAAAATCGAGGTATAAAATACATCGATCAAATACCCCCAAACTTAAACTTTGCTCGTTCACGAGTAAACAATGCTTATAAATACAAAAGCAATTAAATAACAACAATAACAAAAATTGAAAATCTTTTTGGAGGGCGACACTATTTACACTCCTCTATAAACCCACAAACTCAAAGAGACTCTTTCGAGTGACTCGACTATGCAGATAAATACAAAAACTAATAAATACAAAAGCAGATAAAAATTAAACTAAAATAAAACACAAATCTTTTTGGCTTCAACCTCAAGTTATCATAGCATGGCATATAAAGCAACCTTAGTTCGATGCTCACCACATATATGCAGGCTTAGTCACATAAAACCAACTGATCTTTTCTTAAAACTGCTACTACTTTTACTTTCTCCATGTGTGTGTGATCACCAGTCTTAGATAATATCTCAACTAAAACAGCTTTATTAAGTTAAACACCACATTCATATGAAAATCACATTTTAATAGAAAACCATGCATTATGAGAAACCATCCAAACCTGGTTTATTACAGAAAGAAAGGTCACAAGGATTTCTAAAACTTATACATCCATCCCATGCACTTCTATCTATGACATACACTGCTCTCTTATCCCAATGACTTGTAATAGCTAAGATTATGCTAACACAGTGAGCTTTAAGGTGAATAATAATGAACATGAAGTGTTTGATCAATTCCATATGACTCACTTAGCAGTTAAAACAACACAAGCATTGGCAAGAAGATCATTAGGTCTTTATTTAGCTTGTAATGTAAGGCCAAGGTGATGGGGGATTTGATGGAAAGGGATTGGAATTCAAAGTGAGAGAGTAAGACTACCCTTTATCCCTCATACTTCCAAGCAAAAGGAAGTTTTCCCTATTTAGGCTAGGACCTGCAAAGACGACAAGTAGGGTGGTGCTTTTCGTTACTTTTCATTTTTCTTCTTCCCCCCCCCCCCAAAACTTGTTTTGGGCAATATATACTTCTAAAAATATCACATCATTCTTTCTGGCAATAATTTTTCTAACATACTTTCTTTTGAAAGCTATGCTTCCCTTTTGAATCTTTTTACACTCTTCTTCTTCCGTTTCATTTTTCGTCGATACATATATATATATATATATATATTTTTTTTTTTCTTTTCTTTTCTTTTCTTTTTCTATATTATTTTTTTTTATTTTTTTTTTCGATATTTTCTTTCGACGACGGAAAGAAGAAGTCTTCAGAAAAAATAGCCTAACTAAAAAGAACGGTCCTCAAAATTCAATTTCCCACCCACATCCTACTCTCTCAAAGGGTAGGCTAAAAGTGTATAAGCTTTTAGGGTTAAGTCAATGCGGGTAAAAGAAACGATGTCGAATGGGGGTTTAATAGTGTGCTTAGCACACTCCATTCTTTTTAAATTAGGCTCAACGGGGACACTAAGGATATTTTTAGTGAAGGTCAGGGAATATTTAGGCTCTAATGATCCAAAGATGGCCTAAGTCATTTCTTAATGCCAAATGCTCATGTAGTTTTTAAAGCAAGTAAGACACATAAAATATCATATCAACTATGGGAATTGTGGGGTTGAATGTTTAGCATCACTGGATTTCACATAAGCATTCGCTAATACAGATGGTAGGGCCAATTGAGACTAACATGCAGACACGGTTCGAAAGTGTGCTTGAGATATATAAATGAGAAAAATCCAAGGGATCTAACTATCATGCAATTGACCATAAGTCACAATTTAATGCAACAATTATGTTCGAATGGCTATGCATCATATTCTTGTGCATATCTTGTTGTAATGAAGTAGGTGCTATAAACTTTATAAAATTATTCTAATCAATCCATAATTAAAACTGGTGTGGGTGCATGAAGAATTTGGAGAAAAGTAAAAGTTTCGCAAAATCAAGTAAATTCCAGAGGGATCTACGGACTAGCTATGCGGTTCATTGCATTAACTCCTCATCGACTAGTATTACCACACCTAAACTTGAGGATGAAAATATTAAATTAAAATAAATTTTTTTTTTTAGATTTAGATTTAGATTTTTTTGATTTTTTTTTAATAAAGAAAATTGGGGATGTTGATGACACAATTGATGATGGGTTCCCTCAAGAGGAATCCACGAGCATTCAATGTGAGTGTATTCTGGCAAGGAAACACCTCCGAAAATAAGAAAAAAATTAAAAACAAGAAAAGCAGGTTAAGAGTTAAATGGTCATCGAGAAAAGAAATTTTTCCTCACCCTAAAAACGTAGCTCAACTCCATTCCTCCTTAGGCTAGGACCTGCTAAGACTTTGGGCTTAGAATCCCCCCCCCCCAAACTTAATTTTTATTTTGTCCTCAAAATTGAGGAGCATATGAGAGGATTGATGGGGACGGACAAATATCAAAAGGAAATAGCAGGCCCACCTAACGAAAGAGGATGGAACTTGGGCCTCGACTCAAGGTGAGTCGGGCAGAAATAACGAATGAGGACGAAACTCGGGGATCGTGCCAGGAGGCAACCCATAATAATTTGAGACATTTTGTCCCACTGTGTTAAACCACCCAAACAGCTGCTCTTGGTCGGCACGAATTTGTGCCAACTGTTGAGTTGTTATTTGTGCTTAAAGGGAAACCTCTTCTAGCCTATTGAAGATCCCTACGAGTGGGTCCTCCTCCTCCTCTTCGGATTCCTCCCCGTGAGGAATCCGCACTCTCAGCTGCTGCTGGTGCTCAAACAAAATGGCCCTAGTAATGGTCGGACCAGCCTTAAGCCTCTCCGCGTGTCTGGGCCATCTCACGCCTGCCCCTACACAACTCGGTGATCAAATGCGGGAACGCGTAACCCGCATTCTTGGCACCTCTAATAAGGGTCTTAATTTGGCCGTTGATTAGGCGGTCGACATCAACATACCCACCAGTCATGATGGTGTAGATCAGGACAGCCTTACCCCAAATCACCGTATGTTAGTGATTGGAAGGCATGAGACGGGCACAAATAAACTTGAACACGGGCTTGGCCGTGTTCAGAAGGAAGGACTCCTCCATGGTGCGTGGACCGTAGGGTGGATTACGGTTCTGGGTCCACTCAACACCAGGGAGGGCAATGGTCGCATTGACCACCTCGAGAGGGACAGGGGTATGGAGGTGTGTGCTAAAATGGTCGGCACCATCCGCAAAGTTGGATGTGCCGTAGTATGTGTTAATGCTTTAGGACGAAAAGTCAACACTAACGCCCCTAACATAGACAGTCTCTACCACCCCCCTGTCCATGCCAATTTGACCATTAGCATAGAACTCGCGGACAATAGGCACAACTGCCTTGTCCGGAGAGTCGGTCAATGTTGATTGTTATATTAGATTTATATCTGTTCAGTACATTACATTAGTTTTATACTTCAGTGGCTAATCGGGCTGCGTATCGATTAGCGTGGCAACTGTGTATAGAACTTTGCCTAGTATAGTTTTTATAGGACTTTACAGGTTCAGCGGAAGACCTCTCCTCAAGCTTTATCGGAAGACATGCTCAACGCTTACAAACGGCAGACCTTGTGTCCACCTGAGTTATCATGACGTGTCCTATCCTTGAATGACTTATTGGATCAATTTAAATTTATCCCATCATTGTTTGAATTTAAACTGAGACATTCCCTGACATATCAAGCTCGCCGCCTTTCCGAAAAGCAGAAGACTTTTCGTCGCCCCGATGAAAGTAGGAAAAGCGGCTCCTACGCTGCAACAACTCTCAGATCTGACACCTAAATCGCCCACCTTTTGAAGATCCCAGAAATCATTCTCTGCTCTAGATATCTGTGAAGACGAAATTCCTTGATTGACAGCCCCATGCATTTAATGCATTCATAAAAGAGCTGTTGAAGTATTCGTCTTCTCCAACGGATCTTTTGAAGTGCACCTGCTATAAATACTGTCATTAAAGACTGCAGAAGACACACTGTACAGAATCGATCGAACACTTAAAGGATTGCTCTGAAACTTCATAACTCCAATTCTTACAGCTCAGTGCAATCAAGAGATCATCAACAGATCTAGAATTCCTCATCAACAACAAGAAGTTGTTCATCAACACTTATTGTTTTAACTTCTTGTTGTTTACATGCATTAACTATACTTCTGCACGAATTAAATATCTTGTATTTACAGATATTTAATTCCCTAGACCCCAAACACAAGTCAATATTTTATACACGATCCATTAGGAATATTCTTGTAATAGAACTAGTGGAAAATACAGTGCACTATTTAAATCCAAGGTTGACTGCCTTGGTGGTGGACGTAGCACTCTTTATAGTGTGAACCATCTCAAAATACTTGTGTTATTTCTTTACTGTTTGTCTACTATTTGAACTGTTTAATACTTTGATTATCTTTATCCGTTTACAGCAGAACTTACGTAACTTGTAAAAGGTCTACCGGTAGTCCTTATCGGCAGACCTGGAACAACTACCTTGAAGGTATTCCACTACTTCAATCTTTTCAATAGATTGCAAGTACCTTTCAAAGGATTTACTAAAAAGTTTTAAGTGTACAATAAGCTATTCAACCCCCCCCCCCTTCTAGCTTATTATTGTGCCCGTTGGGACCCACAATTGGTATCAGAGCATTACTCTTTGAAAACAAGTTTTTCCGAGATTAAACTCTTGAGAGATACGATCAAATGGCACAAACACACTACATGCTGCCTACATCTAATGCTAACCATGTCCCAATATTGGACGAAGGACATTTTTATGTATGGAAGGATAAAGTAATGAGATTTATGAACACTATTGACAACAGATTATGGAAATTCGTCACTGCAGGTCAACATGTACCAATGAAGCCAAATCTTCTAGCCTCCATCGCTGGGAATCCTGCAGAAGTACCTAAAGAAGAATCTGAATGGACAGAGGATGATAGAAAGCTGGTAGAACTTGACAGCAAAGCAATTAACATAATCACCAGCTCTCTAGACACAAGCACATACCAGCAAGTGATTCGATGTACAACTGCAAAAGAGATGTGGGAAGCTCTTGTAGAATACTTGGAAGGAGACCAAGACACAAGAGATAATAGAAAATATACATACATCCAGCAGTTTGATTCTTTCAAAAAGGATCCTAAGGAAATCTTGAGACAAGCATACGATCGCTTCAGTGAGGTAATAAATAGCTGCTTTTCTCTTGATAAAACGTATGACAAAAAGGAAATGAACATGAGGTTTTTAGGCTCTCTAGGTAGCTTATGGCACGTTAAGACCACGGCTATGAAAGAATCCAAGAACTTAAATGAGATGACTCTCCGTAGTCTCTACGCAAGTTCGAAGGTTTATGAACTTGAAGTAAATCAAGCTCTAGAGCAAGACAAACAGTTCAGAACTGTGTCCTTGCCAGCCATGGTCTTAGAAGAAACCACTGTTGAAAACAAACCTTCCACTTCCTCCTGTGAAAATGATTTTCTATCAGATGAACAATTTGCTATGTTTGTAAAACGTTTTAAAAAATTTGCAAAATGTGGAAGGAAGAACACACACCAACATCCTTTTAAGAAAAATGGTGAAAGCTCATATAAGGAAGAGCTTGTGTGTTACAACTGTAGAAAACCTGGTCATTTTGCCTCTAAATGTCCTAAGCCAAAATTTGAAGCATACCGAAAACCCACTTATAGAAAATTTCAAAAACAAAAGGGTATGTTGGCTGAAGATATAGAAGACAAACATGTTGCTACATGGTTTGAGACTGATTCAGAAGAGGAGGAGGATGATTGTGAGCAAGCTAACATATGCTTAATAGCTCATGATTCAGGTCCTACCTATGACTCTGAAAATGAAGTCGAAGTTTCACCTAGTCCCTTGGATAAAAGTGAAACCAACAGTGACAGCTTCAGTAAGGAAGAACTTCTCAAGGATAATCAAGATATGCTTGAAGAATTTAATTCCTTTAGAGTAGCCTATGTTAAGCTTGCAAAGAACTGTGAGAAGCTTACTGCTGAGAAATCTCTGATGGCAGCTGAGATTCAAACTCTCAATAGCTGTCAACAAGAGAGTATCAAACTGAAGGAAGAAAACAAATTCCTTCGTGACAAAATTGATTGTCTATCTGAGCACATCAAAGGACTTGACCTAGAGAAAATTGCCTTGCAAAAGACAATTGACTCCTGGAACAGTTCCAAGGATGCCTTCGAAGAAATCTTTTCAAGCCAAAAATCTAGTAATGATAAATCTGGCATAGGATATTCAGATGTGCCCCTTACGACATTCTCTTCAGTCATAGAGAAAGGTGAATCCTCCGAGACTGCTAATGATATATCTTTCTCTAAACACACATACGGAAATATAGGGAAACAAGGCCTTGGCTATTCAAGTGTTCCTTACGTTTACCCCAAAGTTCAGAAAGGAAAAGCCAAGATAACTGACTCAAATGAGAAACCTGAAAAGGTAACGGTAGAGAAAGTGAAGTCTGCCGGCAACAACTATGCTAAGGCAAAGTCTGCTGGCGGTAGACCTACTAAACCTCTACCGGTAACTATCAAGTTTGTCTATGAAACAGGCAAGGCTCCTTTACCTGTTGAAGGTAAACTTAAAGGTATTCTACCAAATCCTCCTTAAAAGGTAATCAACAGAAAAGCTAAAGCTAAGTCTGATGGTAACCTACCTAGGAAGATTCAAAAGAAACCAATTAAGTCTACCGTCAACAAGCAAGCTGAACCAAAAATGGATGTCAAGAAAAGGAATGATCATAATCACTCTTCAGCTAAAGTCACTAACAGTTCTTTATGGAATTTCCATTTATGTCATTCTTGCAATTGTCTAGGCCATCTGGCCCCAGAATGCCTGCTAAGGTTCACTCCAAGATCTGAGAGACCTAGTTCTCTCATGGTCAGGCAGGTATGGGTTCCAAAAGGTTGCTAATCCTTAGGACCCAAAAGAAAATAAAGGGGACCTTGTTGCTTTAATTCTTTTTCAGGAATGCTTCATGGCTATAGAATCAGAAAACAAAGACATCTGGTACCTGGACAGTGGCTGCTCAAGACACATGACAGGGAACAGAAGTCTTCTTACAGATATAGCTGAAGCAAAAGGACCCACTGTTATTTTCGGAGACAATGCAAGAGGAAAAACAATTGGATATGGCTCAATCACTAGAGGAAGTCTCTCCATCAACAAAGTTTCTCTAGTGAGTGGCTTAAAGCACAATCTTCTAAGCATATCTCAATTTTGTGACAAAGGACTACTATGCCAATTCAACTCCAACCAGTGCCTCATCAAAGATAGTGAATCCTGCTCTACAATACTGACCGGCAATAGACAAGGAAACGTCTATGTCGTGGACTTAAATCTTCTAGGGAGATTCTCAAGCCTTTGCCTAGTAGCTAACAACGTTCGTGACAACAGTTGGCTATGGCACAAGCATCTCAGTCACCTCAACTTCAAGCACCTCTCCAAGCTCTCAAAAGATGGGCTTGTCAAAGGTCTACCTACGGTGTCTGCCGACCATGACAGAAGTTGTAAAGCTTGTCAACTAGGAAAACTTTCCAAGTCTTCCTTCAAAAGAAAGTCTGTCTTATCAACAAACAGACCTCTTCAACTTCTGCATATGGATCTCTTTGGACCAATTACAACTGTCAGTATTTCTGGAGACAAGTATACACTTGTAGTAGTTGACGACTACTCTAGGTTCACTTGGATTGAAACAATGACATCTAAAGATGAAACGTATGATCTAGTCACTGCTCTTTTTAGAAGACTTCAAACTCAAAAGCTTGAAGATATTAGTGACATAAGATCAGACAATGGCACTGAATTCAAGAACAATGGTGTAGAAAAGTACTGCGATGACCACGGGATCGGCCACAACTTCTCTGCCGCCGGTACTCCTCAACAAAATGGTGTGGCTAAACGGAAGAACATAACACTGATTGAAGCAGCAAGAACAATGTTGGCAGAAGCTAAATTTCCGAAGTATTTTTGGGCAGAAGCCGTCAATACTGCATGTTTTACCCAGAACAGATCCCTGGTAAACAAGTTTCATAATAAAACTCCATATGAAATATGGAGAGGAAGATCCCCCAACATAGGATTTCTTAAAATCTTCGGCTGTAAATGTTTTATTCTTCATAATGGAAAAGAATATAGAGGAAAATTTGATGCAAAATCAGACGAAGGAATTTTTCTGGGGTATTCCAAACATTCAAAAGCATTTCGCATTTTCAATAAAACTCATTTAAAAATTTTAGAATCTGTGGATGTTTCTTTTGATGAATATGACTTGTTAGAGCCTAGAAAGGCTCCAAACGTTGCTAATGATTCTGGTAATGATGAGACATGTGACGACCCGACCCGGATCCCAAGACGAAATCCCAAGGTCGTGCCATCAGGAAACAAATAACAACAAACAAGTAGCAAATAATGGGTAGGGCCATAACGGCGATACGCCAACAACTCAAAACATATGCGGAAGCGAAATAAAATAAAACAGTGGCGCCCGAGCTAACAAGCTCAAACTAAAAACAACCAAAGAGATAATTAATCTCTCGGTCCAAAAATTCGACTCGCGTGCCGCAACATTGGGCACGTAGGACTAAACTCCCTGTCATGCAATTCAAATATATAGCATAATATAAACCAAGTCATCGGCGAAGCTACGGCCGGAACCCAACATTACACTAAGTCTAAGACTCTAGTCTAACAACTCAACGGCTAAAAACATGCCGGAGAACAAACATGATACTTTACTGTCATGAAAGCATAATAAAACATGATCACCAATTTTACCAAGCGCGACTAACACAAGTCGGCTACCAACAATACAAGTACCAACATCAAGAGAACGTATGGAAATATAACCACCAATATATATCAAGCACGACTACTACTTGTCGGCTACCAAAAGAATAGGCTAAACAACAATTACAAATATTTACAAATCATAATTTGGTTGGCTACCCATCATGAAGTTTACATAACTTCATCTTTCCAAACGTCCTCACAAAAAGGAAATAAACTATCTAAGTAGCAACTTTGCCAAAAGAATACTTTGTCAACGCAATCTTCTTGATTTACTTGGATCCGCACGCACGGCTCGGATCTAGGGAAAACAATCAACAAATAAAAGTAAGTCACAAAGACTTAGTAAGTTACTAACCATAACTTCCTATCATGGCATAATGCTCAATAATAATTTACATCATGCTATCTTTACATAATAACCTTTTATAAAAGAATCATGTTATGGCATCCATGCTCAACATTAATAAAACATGTTATCATTGTAGTATAACATCTCACTAAAATCCATGTCAAGGCATTTTATGCTTAACGATCATAATTCATGTTATTGGTATAACATGACATTCCAATAATTTACATGTCAAGGCATATAAACTTAACAATAATAATTCATGTTATTAGTATAACATAGCATTCTCATCAAATTTATGTCAAGCATATAAGCTTAACAATAATAACTCATGCTTTTGGCATAATACATTCAAATAATGTTCATGTTTAAGCATTTATGCTTAACAACCATAAACAACATGTTATCTATAAAGTATAACATTTATAAACCAATTCAACCATCATATCATATCCAAATCACAAGGCACATTATTCAAATAAGTACTTCTGAGACAATTCATATAAAAGGGATATGATACCATTACCAATTCTTCCGCGTGTGCTCGCCTGCAAAAACACGTGCAAAACCTTTATGTGCCCTCGATATCCCTCTCGTAGATATCGGACGTCCCGAGACAGCGATCTCCGCTCGAGTTCCATAGTTATCAAAGTCATGTGTATTACTACAACTGAGATAAACTACTTCCCCACCGTGGCCATCGATGGAGGGGTGTGTGCAAACCCGGCACGGCGATCCATCGCGACACGAATCTCACAATTCGTGAAGGACGATGTATCGTCCCCACCAAAGACTCAACACCGACTCACTGGACTCAAAACCCAAGCACAAGTAATATATACTCATATGCTCAAAACAAGTAGGTAAACACTCTACCATCAAACTAGTCATGCTTTTCATCCACAACTAGCATAAATTTCACAATAGAGAATCATATAAGCTCTCATAATCAAGTGTCCTTCATACACTTCAAAACTTCTTGGAGGCTCAACCTCCATGATTTCTACCCAAAATTCCGTAGGACTTAAGATTATAGTTCCTAGGATTCATACTAACCCAAAGGTTGACTCCGTTGAGTCCAATCTAAACTTTCCGAAAATTTAGGGAATAGAAGCATAGGCTTCAACATCCCCCTATGTTCATAACTATCGCCAATAACCTTGTCCCCAAGTTCAATGAACTCATATAAACCCAACGAAACATTTAACAATGTAACATAGAACAATTTGCCATTATGTGCATAAATTCATTCAAGTCCTCTTACCAATCATAATTTCCAAATCATGATTAAATCATACAACATGAATTAATATGCTCTACTAAACATGTAAAACATGGTAATCAAGCTCACAACCATAATTTGTAAGCCAAAACATAATTGGGGCAAATCCCCTTCCAAGTATCTCTACTAGATCAAGCTCAATATCCATGGGTAATTCACATAGCAAAGTTTAATAGACTATTTAACACATGAATTTCACATAAATCAAGGTCTCACATAGGTTCAACCAAGTTCTATCAACAATTGGAAACCTAGGGTTCATGGTATCTCTACAAACCCTAACAATTGCATCCATTGACCTCACATAGCAAATATGATTGTTTCCCTAGGGTCAATGGAGCCAAAAGAAAAACGAAGAGAGGTAGAAACTTACTGTTGATCAGCCCTCACAAGCAGCAAATTCGAAATACAAGAAGATGTGTTCTCCTCAACTCTCTCTTCAATCTCACGGGTAGAAGGGGAAAGAAGACTAGCAATGGCTTCCAAGGCCGAACTCTTCAAAACCCTAGAATCGCCTCTCTCTCAAGCTCTCTCTCAAGTCCCTGATGAGTGCTCGCAGAAGACGCAAACTGAAGGAGTCGTATCTGTTGGCCGACTAAGATAGAGAGTAGATCGGTTTTTAATTTAAGTGGCGGATTAATTCTCCTTAATCAACTCACTAATCAACCTCTAAAACCTCTAATAAGTGTTTAGGACAAGTCTTAGGCTAATAAGATAGGTTTAGGTTTAATTTAAATTGGGTTTAATTGGGTAAAAATCGGACAGTGCGTAAACAATTGCAAAATCCCGAAACTGACTTCTGGGACCCTTGCGGTCGCTTGGCAGCAAGGTGATGCGACCGCATCACTTCAGTATACTCCATTCCAAGGTTTGTTGCTTCCTTGCTCGGTCCCGGACTCTCCCGCATGCATTCTCGAGTCCTTCCAAGCCAAAAAGTGTCAACAATCCAACCTTAATAACCTCCAATCAATAACCAAAACAATCAAGCTTCAAACCTCAACCAAACAAGGCCAAGAACTCAGGCAAAATATCCCGAACGACAACCGAAAAAGTCAAACGGAGAAGGGTTAACGCTAGAATCAAACTAGCAACCAAACCGACAATGCAATAAGCATCCAACCAATTTCTAAGGCATATAAATGATATTATGAATGCCCTATAACAATAATCCATATGTTTACAACATAAATCACAAACCCGAGATTCAAAGCATCTCGTGAAAGAAAAATGCATACGTGCATCTCAAACGACGTCAACGAACATGCTATTGACTCCAAACATATGAGTGAGCTACATAAACATGTTTAAGATGATTATAAGTGTATGAGTTCATGCATAATACAAGCAAGTCATAAATCAGGGTTTTACATTCTCCCCTACTTTAAGGAATTTAGCCCCTAAATTCTTACCGTGGTCATCAAACAAATGAGGATACTTCTCTCGCATCTCCAACTCGGTCTCCCAAGTTGCTTCCTCGATCTCATGATTCTTCCAAAGGACTTTCACCAATGGAATTCTCTTGCTCCTCAAAACTTGCTCTTTGGTATCAAGTATCTTCACCGGTTGCTCCACATAAGACAAGTCCGGCTGAAATGTAATCTCTTCATACTCAAGAACATGGGAATCATCCTTAAGATATTTCCGAAGCATAGACACATGAAACACATTATGAATCTCCGACAAAGACGGCGGTAAAGCCACCCTGTAAGCCAAACTCCCAACTCGCTCAAGAATCTCAAAAGGTCCAACGAACCTCGGTGATAATTTCCCTTTCTTTCCAAATCTCTTGGTACCCCTTCTAGGCGATACCTTAAGAAATACAAAGTCTCCAACCTGAAATTCCAAATCTCTCCTCCGATTATCCGCATAGCTTTTCTGTCGACTTTGAGCGGTGAGCAATCTATCCCGAATTAATTTCACACTCTCAACTGACTGCTGAACAATCTCTGAACCCCATAATTTTGCTTCTCCAACCTCATCCCAACAAATAGGAGATCTACACTTCCTCCCATAAAGAGCCTCATACGGTGCCATCCCGATGCTCGATTGGTAACTATTGTTGTACGCAAACTCCGCCAAAGGAAGGTGTGTATCCCAACTCCCTTTAAAATCAATCGTACAAGCCCGCAACATATCCTCAAGTATTTGAATTGTTCTCTCGGACTGTCCGTCTGACTGAGGGTGAAAAGTTGTGCTAAAATTCAACTTGGTCCCCATAGCTTCTTGCAAAGCTTGCCAAAACCTCGATGTAAATCTCGGATCCCGGTCTGAAACAATACTAACTGGAACCCCGTGCAATCTAATAATCTCCTGCACATACAATGCCGCTAACTGACTCAAAGAATAAGTCATAGCAATCGAAATAAAATGAGCCGACTTCGTGAGTCGATCAACAACAACCCAAACGACATCAAAACCTCTACGAGTACGCGGAAACTCCGAAACAAAATCCATCGTAACATGTTCCCTTTTCCACTGGGATATCCAATGGCGCAACAACCCCAGGTCTTTGGTGTTCCGCCTTCACCTGCTGACAAGTGAGACACCTCGACACATAATCCGCTATTTGTCGCTTCATGCCATTCCACCAAAATTGTTTCTTCAAATCTCTATACATTTTCGTACTCCCCGGATGGATAGTATACTTTGCCTTGTGAGCTTCATCCAACACAAGTCGCTTCACATCCTCAACTGAAGGAACACAAACTCTACCCTTGAAAGTACAAATCCCATCTTGGTTCATCGCGAACTCATACTCCTTATCCCCACTCAAACCATAAACCTAGACTCAGTCTCCGAGTCTACAATCTTAAAAACCAACCAAGTAGGCAAAAATCAAACTATCAAAAATCCCACCTTCACAAGTTCAAAAATTTTCAATAACCATAATACCAAGCACTTTAGGTTGAAAATATCTTGACTCATACTTGAGTCGCATAGTACTCACAAATTCCATGACTAATTAATTATGCATGTGAATTCCAAATATATCATCGGAGCGTATTCAAGGACTTTATAAACATAAGTCTCCCGAAACTATTTGCTTCGGAGCTACAACATGAAATATAAATACAAGAATTCTAAATCATGAGAGGTAAAGATGGCCGATAGAGTAATTCACAACTTAAGGAAGAGTGTTCCACAACACACTTCTAAAACAAGTAAGTTAACATTCAGGATCATGCAAGTCATACTCGCAATTTCCAAATCATAGACAATGCACATAAGAGCACATAATAGCATCAAGTGAAAATTTATTCCATTTATTTTCCTTTTCTTCTGGTAAGAGGTTTAGTCAATTTCTAACCTACTTACTACCAATCCTAGTCCACCAACGAACCTCTTTTGATCACCAATTTAGGGTACCGGCTAAATTGGATTTCAAAAGCTTTCGTTGCAAGGATGCGAAGGGTTATGAGAAAATCTTAAACATCCTTTACTACAGTCTCACATATCATGCAACAGTGTAATCATGGCATATTCATAAGGCAATGATAATCAAGATTTTATCATGCAATACTCTAAACAAGTTACATTGCTTACTAATGCATATAAGCATGTTCATACTCAAATACAACTATTTCCGTTAGACATATTTATTACTCTTGTAAACCATGTCTTTTCTTTTAACAAAATGCATCTACTATGCATGCTCATACATAAAAGTCATATATTAATTCTCATTTTTAAAAAAATAATACACGCACCGGAACTAGTTATGTTTATACTTCATAATCAACAAATATATTTTACTCATAATTTAATCATCAACAAAATGATAAAATTCCTACAATTAGCAACGCTACATGAATACATGCATATCATGCAAACGTAATATACAATTACCTAGTATCATCATACTTTAACTCATATACTTCATGTAGTTCACACAGTTCATGTAACTCATACAATTCGTATAATTCATATAACTCTTAGCCACGCATATTGGTGCAATCAAGCAACTACTAATATCATATGAAATTTTTAATCCAATCGTACATTCTCATAAAGTTCCCTCATGATAATTTTCTATACAATGGTAATTGTAACAAATTACAAGGTTCGTATATCCACTATACTCGCCTAATAATATTTTCATAACGAATCCAAGGAAAAGAGGTAATACTTGCTCTAGCACCCGTAATCATCAAAACTCCGTAAAGTCTATCATTACATTAACCCAAACACCTCGTCTTCAACAAAACACACACGAAATACCCTGGCGCGGCAACGACACTCTATTAGTCGCAATAAAATGGTATGCTCATCCGTACTAGTCTTAACTCGTCTCATAACCACTAAGTATCAATCATGCGATTCAAGCGTATCCTACTCGCATAAAAATCACACGATAATGTATAATTATTTTACTTACAAAATTACACATATCTCTATAGAGCATACAAATTTAACACACCACTAGTAATTACCCCTAGTAACATTATCACATATACATTCTTCATATATGCATGACATTGCCATATATATAGGCATACTAAAATCACATTTTCATATCATAATTGATTGCCTACCGACAGAGCAAGATTCAACCCAAAACCATAAACCAATCCCAAGTCGGGACATCCTCCCCGATAATATCAATAAATCAAGGAAAACAAAAATCAATAAACCTCAACACACATTGCAATGTATGTATGAATGCATATGAGCTACCGATATAACGTGCACTCATAATAACGATAATAACAACCTTAATATATGTATAAGGAAGTACCTCCTATCTCGGGTAGGTCTCAAAACTCCGCAATGGCCAACCGCCACGCACGCATACAACCTCAAACTCTAGGTCGTCTGTAACCATCTCACTAAGAGTCACTAGACTGCTCATTAGCACTCCTAGAGTCATAAATCCTCAACTTAAGGCAATCCTTTCTAATGTGATCACCATCACAAGCAAAAACTTAGCCTGTATTGCTCCAACACCTATGCTCGGTGTTTCATTTCCCAAGCATAATTTACACAATGATTCATCACCTCGTCATCTATGACAATAGGTAAAAGCATCACTCCGCTTACTGGTCTACGGATTTTCACAATTTTATGAGGTACTAATTGCTCTCTAACTACAACATCATTCTTAATATTCCCTGAGATCCACTCTCGGGTGCATTCCTTAATATCTAACTTTTCCTCATAAGTATAGTCCACATCCCCTCGAAAATCCGCAAGCTGTAATAAAATAAATCGCCTATAATATTTTATCCTTAATCCTTAACTCTTTCACAATTCATGGAGTCTTCCTAGTCTCATTCGGTACTAAGTGCGCTACTCTAATGCGCTAACTCCGTGATCTTCACTTAAATATTAAATCACAATATCATAATATTTGCCACCAATTCTCCGGTGGATTCTCAATCATGGATATTACTAGTACCACCTCATACTTATCAACATTGGCACCTCTACTAGTGCTAACACCCATTCTAGTTCAAACATCTTAACATACTATAACTCTCGACGTTAAGATATAACAAATCACACAAAACCAACCCCCAAACTAGGCCAAGGAACCTATCCTGGCAGACAACTAACCAATAGCTCTGATACCAACTGTGACGACCCGACCCGGATCCCAAGACGAAATCCCAAGGTCGTGCCGTCAGGAAACAAATAACAACAAACAAGTAGCAAATAATGGGTAGGGCCATAACGGCGATACGCCAACAACTCAAAACATATGCGAGCGAAATAAAATAAAAGCAGGGCGCCCGAGCTAACAAGCTCAAACTAAAAACAACCAAAGAGATAATTAATCTATCGGTCCAAAAATTCGACTCGCGTGCCGCAACATTGGGCACGTAGGACTAAACTCCCTGTCATGCAATTCAAATATATAGCATAATATAAACCAAGTCACCGGCGAAGCTACGGCTGGAACCCAACATTACACTAAGTCTAAGACTCTAGTCTAACAACTCAACGGCTAAAAACATGCCGGAGAACAAACATAATACTTTACTGTCATGAAAGCATAAAAAAACATGATCACCAAGTTTACCAAGCGCGACTAACACAAGTCGGCTACCAACAATACAAGTACCAACATCAAGAGAACGTATGGAAATATAACCACCAATATATATCAAGCACGACTACTACTTGTCGGCTACCAAAAGAATAGGCGAAACAACAATTACAAATATTTACAAATCATAATTTGGTTGGCTACTGATCGATGTTTTATTTTATCTATTTCCTTGCAAGTGTACAAGACTATTATAGAATAGACTCGGAAGCAAGGGTCGAACCCACGAGACAAGTGATCACGAAGCAATGCGGTTATAGATAGCAAATTATTAACCTAAGGGGGTTTTTATGTTTAATTCTACTCTAATTTACTAGTTATAGATGTTAACTAATTAAACAAGACAAGAATAACAGATATGAAGATCTTATGGTGAGTGGAAATCTAGGATTCTGGGTTTCACTTATATCTCCTTTATGTTCAATTCATAATAATGTCATTCAATGTCTTGGGTTCGTTCACTAAAAATAGATATGGTCTGTTGAACAATTGGTTCAGTCTCCTCCCGCAAAATTCACCCATTCCATATCCTAAGCACATGAACGTAATCTAGTCGTCACCTAGATTTATGATCTATCTGTCACCTAGATCATGTAAGAACCTGGTCCTAACTTATCACTCTCGTGCTTCGATAGGTCCAATTTATTGTGTTGGTGAGCCGATGTACGACATATGCACTTGGTCATGCGGTATCCGCACCTCTAAGCCTTTATTATTTGCGATTACATTCATTTGTTCAAAGCGAAATAATAGAGGGATTGATAAACAACACAATCAACAAGCATTGAATAGACATAAATATAAGAATCAAAACATAAATTCGATACAAGTTACCTCCCACCTCCTAGATTAGGGATGATTTAGTTCATCATAGACGATGAACAGCACATGGAGATGATGGAAGACATGATTTGATCTTCAATACTTGAAATTACAAAACCTAATTATGTTATACAATCTAAAACTACCTAAAATCTATGTAAAGAGAGCTTCCGGCCGTCCTCCTTTTCTTAGGCTCGGCATCGACTTCTATATATACTTGGGAGTTGTGATTGAATCGAATATGTGTGAAAACCCGAATTTTGCGCATTTTGCCTACCTTGTCGCTTCTTTGGATATGCGTCCCAAGGTCTCCGGTGTGTGCTTCTTGGCTCTTCGATTGCGGCTTGACCGATCATCGCCTACCTTTGCGGTCGCAAGGTGCGAGGCACCTGCGTCCGCAAGGTGTCAGATTGACATACTTTATTTTCTTCAATTTTTCTTTCTTTGTAATTTGCACTTACAACCAAGAGTTTCGCGTATTTTCACGAACAACTCGAAACTTACAAAACTCACCAAAAACATATATTAGTACTCAAAAGACTCATGAAATAGCCTAATTCAAGTCACGAAGCATATAAAATCGACGTATAAAATACATCGATCAAATACCCCCAAACTTGAACTTTGCTCGTCCACGAGTAAACAAATAAACTTATAAATACAAAAACATCTAAATAACAAAAATTAAAATCTTTTTGTGAGGGTGACACTATTTACACTCCTCTATAAACCCACAAACTCAAGGAGACTCTTTCGAGTGACTCGACTATGCAGATAAATACAAAAACAGATAAATATAAAACTAAAATACAACTACAAACAAACCATAATTAAAACATAAAAATCTTTTTGGTTTCATCCTCAAGTTATAAGCATATGGCATGCATGTAATCTCAGTTTGATGCTCACCACATATATGCAGGCTTAGTCATATAGAACCAACTAGTCTTTTCTTAATACTGCTACTACTTTTAATTTCTCCGTGTGTGTGTGATCACCAATCTTAAAGAATATCTTGACTAAAACAGTTTTATTGAGCTAAACACCACATTCATATGAAAATTACAGTTTAATAGAAAATCATGCATTAAGAAGTATGAGATCTACCATTCAAACACAGTCACATGCATTCTGAAGAAAGGTCCCAAGGATTCAAAAGATTTACACATCCATCCCATGCACTTCTATGTATGTATACAATGCTCTCCTATCCCAATGACTTGTAATAGCTAAGATTATGCTAACACAGTGAGCTTTAAGGTGAATAATAATGAATATGAAGTGTGTGATCAATTTCATGTTACATACTTGACAATAAAAACAACATAAGCATTGGCAAGAAGATCATTAGGACTTTTTAAGCTTGTAATGTAAGGCCAAGGTGTTGGGGGATTTGATGGAAAGGTATTGGAATTCAAAGTGAGAGAGTAAGACTACCCTTTATCCCTCATACTTCCAAGCAAAAGGAAGTTTTCCCTATTTAGGCTAGGACCTGCTAAGACCACAAGTGGAGGGGTACTTTGTGTTACTTTTCACTTTTCTTCTTTATTCCCCCCCCAAACTTGTTTTGGGCAATATATTCTTCTAAAAATATCACATTCCAATCAGCAGAATTTTTCTAACATATTTTCTCTTGAAAGCTATGCTTCCATTTGAATCTTTGTTAACACTCTTCTTCTTCCGTTTTATTTTTCGTCGACACATTTTTTTTTTTCGACGACGGAAAGAAGAAGCCTTCTGAAAAATAGCCTAACTGAAAAGAAGTGGTCCTCCTAGAATCAATTTCCCACCCAATCCTACTCTCTCAAAGGGTAGGCTAAAAGTGTATAGGCTTTTAGGGTTAAGTTAATGTGGGTAAAGAAACGATGTCGAATGGGGGTTTAAATAGTGTGCTTAGCACACTCCATTCTTTTTTTTTTTCATTAGGCTCAAAGGGGACACTAGGGATATATTTAGTATAGGTCAGGGAATATTTAGGCTCTAACGATCCAAAGATGGCCTAAATCATTTCTTAATGCCAAATGCTCACATAATATTTAAAGCAAGTAAGATAACACAAAATATCATATCAACTATGGGAATTGGGGTTGAATGTTTAGCATCACTGGATTTCACATAAGCATTCGCTAAGACAGATGGTAGGGACAATTGAGACTAACATGCAGACACGGTTCGAAAGTGTGCTTGAGATATATAAATGAGAAAAATCCAAGGGATCTAACTAACATGCAATTGACCCTAAGTTACAATTTAATGCAACAATCATGTTCGAATGGCTATGCATCATATTCTTGTGCATATCCTGTTGAAGATCAATCGGTGTTATAAACTTTATAAAACTATTCTAATCAATCCAAAATTATGACTGGTGTGAGTGCATGAAGAATTTGGAGAAAAGTAAAAGTTTCGCAAAATTAAGTAAATTCCAGGGGGATCTACGGACTAACTATGCGGTTCATTGCACTAATCTCCTCATGGACTACGACTAGCATTACCACACCTAAACTCGAGGATGAATATTTTGAATTTAAATTTTTATTTTTATTTTTTAAGAAATTGCGAAATTGGAGGTGATGACAATGACACATTGATGATGGGTCCCCATAAGAGGAACCCACGAGTATCTAATGTAAGTGTATTCTGGTCAAGGCAACACCTCCGAAAATCAAGAAAAAATAAAAACAGATAAATAGGGTGAAGAGTTAAATGGTCATCAAAGAAAGAAATTCTCTTTCACCCTAACGACATAGCCCACTCCATTCTTCGTTATTTGGGACCCGCTAAGACCTAAAATTTTCAATCCCCCCAAACTTAAGTTCTATTTTGTCCTCAAAATAGAGGAACATATGAGAGGATTGATGGGGTAGGACAAATATCAAAAGGACATAGCGGTCCACCTAACGAACGAGGATGGAACTTGGGCCTCGACTCAAGGTGAGTCGGGCGGAGATAACGAATGAGGATGAAACTGGGATCGTGCCTCGTGGCAGCCATAATAGTTGGATGATTCTCAATTTTGTCCAACTCGTTAACCCAAGCCGAAAAAATTTGGTGACGGCTCAAGACGCATCCGGGCCAACGGCCGACTCACCATATCGCGATTTGGAGGATAGTCGCCTCCAACTCTCGTTGAGATCCCAACGAGTGGATCCTCGTCTTCCCTTCGGGTTCCTCCTCTTGAGGAACCCTCACTGCGGCCGGCTTCTTGGTGATGTTCAAACAAAATGGCCCTAGTAATGACCGGACCGGCCTTCAACCTCTCAAATCGGCGTGTTTGGGCATTCTCACGCTTGCCCCCTACACAGTCAAGAATCAAATGCGGAACGCGAACCCCGCATTCGCCCTACCTCTAATTAGGGTCTTGATTTGGCCGTTGATCAAACGGCCAACATCAATAGACCCATTAGTCATGATGGTGTAGGTCGAATGCCCCTCTCCCAATTCACCGTGTTTTGGTGACTGAGGGCATAAGACGGCCACAAACAAATTTATACACGGGCTTGGCCGTGTCTTGAAGGAAGGACTCTCATGGTGCGTGGTCCATGGTGGTTGTGGCTATAGGACCACTCCACACCGAGGAGAGCAATGTTATAATCATTCACCACCTCGAGGATGCGAGTGTGTGCTAAAATCAACCAACCGCAAAGTTGGAGGTGCCGAAGTACATGTTAATGCTTTCGATGAAAAATTAACTACTTATTCCTAACATTACAATTGTCTATGGTGTCTAGCACACCGCCATCCATGCCAATGTCGCCATTGGCGTAGAATTTCTGGACACTGATAGGGACTATGGCGCCCCTAAAGCGAGAGTCTAACTAGCAACCCCACCTACGAGCCATCGATCCGGGGACGAATACCAAAATCTTCACCTTGAATCCCTTTCGGGCACCAAGGACTTGGAGAGTTTGTTGGTGTATTCTCGATGTCGTAGGACAGCTAAGCGGTGATGTCAAAATTTTGTTCTTCCTCCCGAATCGGGCCTGAGGATGAAGAACCCGATTTCTACGCTTAAACATTTTGTTTGATAAAATTTTAAAAACTAAAAATATAACAATTAAAATGTGTTTTAAAAATTTAAAATAAAATTTAATCTAAAGCATGCAAAAATATATCTACGTTAAAATTAACTAGCACCCTAGCATGCAAATATTTCACGTATGAAATTAAAGAGGGTGTTAGGAATACTAGTTTGCCCGATCGAGTGAATGCAGCGGAGTGAGTCGATCTTTACAAAGAACAATGGTGTTCTCTTCTTCCTCAAAAAGCTTCAACTTGGAATGGAGTGTAATGGGAGATGGGTGGGAGATGAAGGGTTTTGAGAGAGAGAGAGAGATATCTTGAAGTTTATGCCTTTGAAATTTTGAAGATCTCGCCGAATTCTTGAAGAATTTGGATTGCTGCCGCCGCTGTCTTGAAGAGAGATGAGAGTTTCGTGTGTGATTGAAGAAGAAACCCGGCGGCTTTAAATAAAGGGACCTTGCGGTCGCAAGGTCTGCCACACCTTGCGTCCGCAAGGTGGACAGTCAAAGCGGTTGGGATTCCTTCATTCATTCCCCATGTCTGACACTTCGCTGCCCGAGATTCGATTTATCTTGGGGACCTTGCGTGCGGCCGCAGCAGTCCTTCACACTCCTTGCGTCCGCAAGGTGGGCGTAAACTTTGTTTTTCACTTTGTCTTTTTCCAACTTTTCAACAGCTTGCGCTTTAGTCCTTTCAGTTAATTCCGTTATGTCTTTGATAATTCTCGTATGAAAAATCTAAACAAAAATTCTAAACTAAAAATTATTAGCAACATATAAATACAACACTAAGATGTTTTTCTCCCCCAAACTTAAATTTTGGCATATTTAATTAAAAATTAAATGTCCAAGAATAGAATTTAACGGAGAAAAACATATCTAAATTAACTAGTTAACAAATAACTTTCAAATTAGTGGGTTGCCTCCCACTTAGCGCCTTTGTTTAACGCCTTGGCTCGACCAAACCGCAAGCCTAGTCTCTTGGTGGTTCATTGTCACCAAACGGATTAATTCAATTGTTCGCTCAACCGACATTGGCTCAAAATACGGCTTGAGTCTGTCCATTCACTTTAAACACTTCATTATTTTTGGGGTTTTGTATATCAACAGCCCATACCCACGAGGATAAATTTGCATTATTCTAAAAGGACCGCACCATTTGATTTTAATTTACCGGGAATAACCTTAACCTAGAGTTAAACAATAATACTTTCATACCTGGATGAAGCATTTTGTTGGCTAATCCCATGTCATGATACTTTTTGGTCTTTTCTTTATAAGTTTTTGCATTTTGGTACGAATTGAGTCTATGTTCTTCTAATTCATTTAACTGGAACAATCTTTCTTCTCCAGCTAATGTCAAATCTAAATTCAATTCTTTAATTGCCCAATAGGCTTTGTGCTCAATTTCCACTGGTAAATGGCAAGCTTTACCATATACCATCCTATATGGACTCATTCCTATGGGTGTCTTAAAAGCGATTCTATGCCCATAAAGCATCCTTAAGTTTAGATTCCCAATCTTTACGATTAGGCTCTAACATCTTTTCTAACACCGCTTTTATCTGCCTATTACTTACTTCTACTTGTCCAGAAGTCTGTGGATGATAAGGTGTAGCTAACTTGTGAGTTACACCATGCTTTCTAAGAACACTGCTTAACAACTTATTGGTAAAATGAGTTCCTGGTCACTTATTATGGCCTTAGGGACTCCATATCTAGCAAATAAATCTTCAACAAATTTGACTATAGTTTTTCCATCATTAGTTTTAGTTGCGACTGCTTCTATCCATTTAGAGACATAATCAACTGCTACCAAAATATATTCACAATTATTGGACACAGGAAAGGGACCCATAAAATCAATACCCCAAACATCAAAGATTTCAACTACTAAATAAACATGTAAGGGCATCTCGTTTCTCTTTCCTATACCACGTTCTTTTTGACATTTGTCGCATGTTCTGTAAAACAGTTCACAATCTCTAAAAACAGTAGGCCAATACAAACCTGATTGCAAAATTTTTCGAGCGGTTTTATTACCACTAAAATGACCACCACACGAATATCCATGGCAAAATTCCATGATACCTTGTTGGTCTTTTTAGTCCGGTATACATCTTCTTCTTATTAAAGAATCGAGCAAATCTTGTATAAGTGAGGAGCTTCCCAAAAATAATTTTTCGCTTCCGCCAAAAATTTCTTCTTTTAAATAATGATCAAAATCGGATTAATTATATCGCATTACACATAGTAGTTGACAAAGTCAAGATACCAAGGGTCGAATCTTTAATGGCTAGGAGTTGTTCATCGCAGAAAATTATCATTAATGGGGACAGGATCATCAAGAAATTGACGCTCCAAAGAAGGGTGAAAATTCTAACCTAGACAAGTGGTCGGCCACAACATTCTCGGTTCCTCTTTTATCCTTGATAGTTATGTCAAATTCTTGTAACAATAACATCCATCTAATTAATCTTGGTTTAGCATCCTTCTTACTTAAGAGATATTTTAATGCGTAATGATCGAGAAAAAGATTATCACCTTTGATCCTAGCAAATATGATCTAAATTTTTCTAAAGCATATACTCTGCTAAAAATTCCTTTTCGAGAGTGGTATAGTTCAATTGAGCATCATTCGAGTTCTACTAGCATAATGGATCACATGAGGCTTTCTATCTACCCTTTGTCCTAACACGGCTCCAATTGCAAAATCGATGCATCACACATGATTTCAAAAGGAAGTGACCAATCAGGGCCGGATAAAGATTGGGGCAAGAGTTAACTTTTCTTTTAATAAATTAAAAGCTTCCAAACATTCTTTATCAAAAATAAACTCGTGATCTTTTGCTAACAAATTACATAGAGGTTTACAGATTTTGGAAAAAGTCTTTTATAAATCTTCGATAAAACCAAAGATGGACCTAGAAAACTTCGAACTCCTTTAAGCGAAGTGGGAGGGGTAGTTGCGAAATAACTTCAATTTTAGCTTTGTCAACTTCAATTCCTTTATTTGAAACAACATGCCCTAAGACAATTCCATGTTTTACCATGAAGTGACTTTTCTCCCAACTTAAAGTTAAATTAGTTTCGCAAAGATCTTTTAGACAGATGTAAGGTTTTCTAAACATGATCAAAAGAATTTCCAAAACCGAAAAATCATCCATGAAAACTTCTACGCATCTTTCAACTAAATCCGAAAATATAGAAATCATGCATCTTTGAAAAGTAGTCGGTGCATTACACAACCCAAAAGGCATTCTCCTAAAAGCAAAAGTACCAAAGGGACATGTAAAAGTTGTTTTCTCTTGGTCTTCAGTGCAACAGGATCCGATTATACCTAAAAACCATCAAGAAACAATAATATTCATGACCGCTAATCTTTCAAGAATTTGGTCAATAAATGGCAAAGGAAAGTGGTCTTTCCTAGTTGCCGCATTTAATTTACGCAAATCGATACACATTCTATAACCGCTATAGTCCTTGTAGGGACTAATTCATCTTTATCATTTTTAACAACAAGAATTCGACTTTTTAGGAACTACTTGAACAGACTAACCCATTTACTATCCGATATAGGGTAAATTATACCGCATCTAAGAGCTTAAGAACTTCTTTCCTAACGCCTTCTTCCATGTGTGGGTTAAGTCTTCTGTCTTTCTCTAGAAGGTTTACTACCTTCTTCTAAATGTATTTTATGCATGCACATAGAGGGACTAATTCCTTTTAAGTCGCCTAAGGACCATCCTAAAGCTTCTCTATGTGTCCATAAAACTTTTAACAAACTTGCTTCTTGTTTTTCTCGATAAGCTATGCTATAATAACAGTAAAGTGTTACCTTCCCTAAAATGCATATTTTAAGTGGGATGGTAATGGCTTTAATTCTTCGACTTTGGGAGAATTAATGGAAGGCATAAATTCGAATTTTCTCGCTTTAATTGTTTCTTTTATTTTAGCCTCATTATTCTCTTCTTGCTTTTCTTCCTTAATATCTTATATCTCAATTTCTTCAAAGAGAGATTTTAGAATCTCTACTTCATCATCTTTGATTTCATAACTTTCTTCTACTACTTTTCTTTGACTCATCGTAATTAATTTTCGATTCTATCTTTATTTCTTTTTCATCTTTCTTTTACTAGCTTCTAACTTTTCTTTCTCTAATCTTTCTTCTTCCTCTATTTCTCTTTCAATTTCCTCAATGTCAATTTTTATGGGAGGAATAGGGCTATCATCATAGACAATAAATCTATCTCTCTCATAATCTTGCTCTTCTTCAAAAGTTTCGGTTGATAATTTCTCAATCTCATCTATTGAAAACAAGCACTCATGTCACTAGGTCTATTCATAGCATCAAACACGATTTCAACTGCTTTCACCTAGGACCGACATTGTGAGTTTACCATTTTTCACATTAATCATTGTATTAGCAGTTGCCATAAATGGTCTGCCTAACAATATTGGGACTTCATTATTAGTGCATATCTTCCTTTCCATCTCTAGAACCACAAAGTCTACTGGTATGATTAATTTATCAACCTGAACTAGGATATCTTCCACTATACCCAAAGGATATTTAACTGAACGATCAGCTAATTGCAATTGCATATTAGTGGGTTTTAGTTCTCCTAAACCTAATTGTTTATAGACCGCAAAAGGCATCAAGTTAATACTTGCTCCTAAATCTAGCATTGCTTTCATCTTTTTAGAGCTTCCCAAGGAGACTTGGATATTAAAGCTACCTGGGTCTTTCAACTTAGGTGGTAATTCGGGTTGTAAAACAGAACTGACGTTTTCAGAAACAACAATCTTTTCGTTGTTTTCAAACTTGTGTTTCTTAGAGTGAAGATCTTTGAAAAACTTTGCATAAGCTGGAATATTTTTAATAACATTAAGCAAAGGTAAATTAACATTTACTTTGGATAACATATTATAAATTTCCGTGAATTGTTTGTCCATTCGGTTTTTCATAAGTCTTCTTGGAAACGGAATTGGAGGAACATATGGTGGTGGAGCCACATAAGGTTCCTCTTCTTCTTGATCCAACTCTTTTTCTACTTCAACTGTATTATCTTTATTTTGAATTTCTTTTTCTTTTTCTTGTTCCTTATTTGGAACCTCTAACTCTACTTCTTTTTCTTTTTCTACCTCTTGATTACTTAAATCATTAATCACTTTATCACTATCACTATCTTTTTCAATTTCTTTCTCTTTTACTTTTTCAGAATTTTCTACTGTAGCATGCATATTGGAAGAAGGATCAGGATCACTTACCTCTTCACCTATCACCTTACCACTTCGCAGGACGGTGATTGACTTAGCTTGCTCAGTTTGACTAGGGAACTTCCCTTCTTCTCTTTTATTTGCTTCAGAACTTTCAATATGTTTCTTTAGATTTTCAATTTCTTCAAGCATGTACTTCATCAAAGCTGCTTGACCTTTACTAGCTACTTCTTGCTTGGGAACTTCTTCAATTCTTAACTGATTTTGATTTGGCAACTGTTGAGGTTGGAATTGTTGAGGTTGCAAAGGCTTATTTCCTCCCCAAGAAAAGTTAGGATGATTCCTCCAACCAGGATTATATGTATTTGAATAGGGATCATTCCTTGGCCTTTGAGGATACATATTCATAGCATTAGCCTGTTCAGAATACATAGCACTTGACGGACAAAAATTAGTAGCATGAGAATATAATCCACATAGAGCACATGCTTCTTGAATTTGCCAATTTTCAAATTGAGCTTGTGTATTTGAATTATCTTGCAATTGATATAGGCTCCTATTTTTACCTCTAGCACTTTTCTGTTGGGAATTAATGCTTAGCATCTCAAATAATTCTTCTAGTGCTTCTGGTGTCATTCTATTAATAGAACCACCAGCTGCACTATCAACCATAGTTTGTAAACCTGGCGAAAGACCATGATAAAATTGAAGCACTAACACATGTTGAGCCAAATTATGATGAGGACACATAATAAGCGATTTTTAAATCTATCCCATGACTCATGGAATGTTTCACTTGGTTCATTTTGGAATGACATGATTTGTTTTCTATACTCTGTAAGAGATGCATGTTTGTAAAATTTGCTCATAAACAAATCATATAATTGTGCCCAAGTATAAACACTGTTTGGTGTTAGGTTCATAAACCATCTCTTTGCCAATTCTTTTAATGTACTGGGAAAATATTTCATTTTAATTTGATCTTCAGTCAACCCTCCTAAAGGAAAAGTACTCATCATGTATTCATATTCTCTTAAGAAACTGACAGGATCTTCATGGGGCATCCCATGAAAAGATGGTAGGACAATAAAATAATGTCCTTTTAGCTCAAAATTCCTAACAGCATCTGGCAAGACTTGACATGATGTCACAACATTTAATGAAGGTCTACTAAAGTCATTAATAGTTCTTTGATTTACTACTAATTCCATATTTCTTCTTGCAGGCTCTTCTTGTCTTTGATTCCTAATGACTGGGTCAACTAGGTTTTCAGGATTACGAATATTGTTATTTTCTTCCATTGTAGGATCAACCAGAGGATCCTCTCGATTCGATTGGTCTTGATTATCGTGCTCGAAAGCTAGATTTTCAAAATATTTTGGTATCTTTTAACAATATTTATATCTTGATCTAAGTCTACCAATTCAGGATTTAAAGATCTACGACCTTGCATGCAAATAAATTAAAGCAATTTAAAAACAAATAACTATTAAAATAAAATAAAATAAAATCTTTTTGTATTTTTTTTTATAAAAACAGAAAATTAAACTAAAAACTAAATTAAATTAAAAACTTCACTACCTACAAACTAACTACGTGAACTAGATTGTCCCCGGCAACGGCGCCAAAAACTTGATCGATGTTTTATTTTATCTATTTCCTTGCAAGTGGACAAGACTATTATAGAATAGACTTCGGAAGCAAGGGTCGAACCCACGAGACAAGTGATCACGAACAAGCGATTATAGATAGCAAATTATTAACCTAAAGGGGGTTTTTATGTTTAATTCTACTCTAATCTACTAGTTATAGATGTTTAACTAATTAGACAGTAATAACAGATATGAAGATCTTATGGTGAGTGGAAATCTAGGATTCTGGGTTTCACTTATATCTCCTTTATGTTCAATTCATAAAAATGTCATTCAATGTCTTGGGTTCGTTCACTAAAAATAGATATAGTCTGTTGAACAATTGGTTCAGCCTCCATCCCCCAAAAAATTCACCCATTCTATATCCTAAGCACAGAACTGTCAATCTAGCTGTCACCTAGATTTATGATCTATCTGTCACCTAGATCATGTAAGAACCTGGTCCTAACTTATCACTCTCGTGCATCGATAGGTCCAATTTATTGTGTTGGTGAGCCAGTGTACGACATATGCACTCGGTCATGCAGTTATCCGCACCTCTAAGCCTTTATTATTTGCGATTACATTCATTTGTTCAAAGCAAAATAATATAGGGATTGATAAACAACACAATTAACAAGCATTGAATAGACATATATATATGAATCAAAACATAAATTCGATACAAGTTACCTCCCACCTCCTAGATTATGGATGATTTAGTTCATCATAGACGATGAACAACGCATGAAGATGATGGGAGACATGATTTGATCTTCAATACTTGAAATTACAAAACCTAACTATGTTATACAATCTAAAACTACCTAAAATCTATGTAAAGAGAGCTTCCAGCCGTCCTCCTTATGCTTAGGCTCGGCATCTGACTTCTATATATACTCGGGAGTTGTGATTGGATCGAATGACTGTGTGAAAATCCGAATAAGTCGCATTCTGCCTACCTTGCGGTCGCAAGGTGCTGGATACCTTGCGTCCGCAAGGTCTCCAGTGTGGGTGGCTTTTGATTTCTTTGATTGCTGGCTTCGAGGACCGTACTGCCTACCTTGCGGTCGCAAGGTCTGAGGCACCTTGCGTCCGCAAGGTGTCCAGTTTGTGCAGTCTTTATTTTTCTTCAATTTTTCTCTTTTGCCTTTTCTTGTAATTTGCACTTAAAACCCTGGAGTTTCGCGTATTTTCACAATTATCCTGAAACTTACAAAACTCATCGAAAACATATATTAGTACTCAAAAAGACTCGTGAAATAGCATAATTTAAGTCATAGAAGTATATAAAATCGACGTATAAAATACATCGATCAGTGTCCTCGATAACCCCATTCGTGGTATCGACGTCCCCGAAACAATCCCCGCTCGGGTTCCATAGTGATCAGAGTCATGTTTACTTACTACAACTAAGATCAACTACTTCCCCACCGTGGCCATCGATGGATGGGTGTGTGCAACCCGGCACGGCGATCCATTGCAACCATGAATCCCACAATTCGTGAAGGCAATGCATCGTCCCGCCAAAGACTCGAACCAAAAAGACGCCAGCTGGACTCAAACGCAAGCACATGTAATCCATACTCAAATGCTCACCAAGGAAAAGTACAACACCACGCACTAATCCAATCAAGTAGATATTTACTTCTAAACTACATAGTTATGCACTTCTATGCTAACTAACACATAAACACATTAGAGCAATATTATCAAGTCTCTAATACCCAAGTGTTCTTCATACACTTGTAAACGCTCGGAGGCTTAACCTCCATCAAAACTACCCCAAATTCCGTAGGATCTCAATATGTGATTCACTATATTCATATTAGTCCAATAATCGACTCCGTTGAGTCATTTATACTCTTTTCAAATTTGAAGGCATAGAAGTTATTCGTATCATAGCCCTCCTATTATTCATTAGCTATCATTCATGGCTAAGTTCTTAGGGTTAACAACATTATGTAACCCAACAATTCATACCTTCCCAACAACAACCCCAAATCATCATTCATAAGTCAACACTCTTAATATTTAAAGTCAACCATCACATTTCAAGCATACAACTCAAATTAGCATTTAATCAAGCATGCTTTCATTCAAAATAACCATTTGTCCAAACAAGATGTAAATTCATCTAGTATACCCATAATCAAGACATAAACTCATCTAGCATGCTCATAACCTTCAATTTATGAATTATTGTTGACCATCATACTCTCATATGCATAAAAGTCAACTCAACCCAATAAAGTCAAACATAAAATTTATTCATGTAATCTATAATGACAATTCATTATACATGTTCATAATCCCAAATTCATGAATTAAATAGCATCACACTCTCATATGCATGATAGTCAACTCTATTCTCAAAAGTCAAACAAAACATTCAAACATGTAATCTATTGTGAAAATTCACCTATCATGCTTACAATCCAAATTAAAGGTTCACTAAGTATATTTCCAAACTCCCAAATAAATATTCATGTATGATTCTAACAATCCATAACCTTCAACAAAACTCCAAAAATCATGTACATTACCAATAACCCATTTACTTCATCAACTTACAATCAAACCCTTGGTTTACGAAAATCATATACTCATCATATCAAAGTCCAAGCTTACACAATGAACCTTCCTATCATACATCACAAATCATAGAAATCAACCTACACATGTTTCTTAGCAAGTTCACTCATAACTCGAAATAAAATCGCACAAAGCATGCATGTGTACTCATTGACCTCAAATAGCACCCTTGTTTTCCTTAGGGTCAATGAGCACAAAAAATCATATAAGAAGAGTATAGTAGCTTACCTACAATCAGCCCTACAAGTAAACAAATCGAACATGCAAAGGGTGGAATGGGTTCTCCCCATCTTCCCCTTCACTTCTATGGCTTGGATTTGTAAATAGACTCCTCAAGCCTTGGCCACCATTGATGAACACTCAAGAACCTCTCAAGAACTCTCACAAACCTTCAAGAATGATCAGCCACGTTTTTGGAGAGAGAGGCTGAAGAAAATGGCTTTGGTGAATGCATTTGGTCACCTTTTGGCTGAATAGTGGGGTGGGAGGAAGTGACCAATGCATGTTGTGCATGTTGATGTTCTTTTTTGCCAAGTGGATTTCAATCCACTCAAAACTCCCAAAAGATGTTAAGCATGCATTGGTTGATAGATATGACTAATTAGAAGTGGTTTAGGATGGGTTTGGGTGGGGTTAGGATAGGCAAATGGGTGAATTGGATGAAAAATCCCGTAACAGCAAAATGCCACCATGCGGTCGCATGCTGGCTGGACAAAGCGACCGCAAGGGTCCAAATTTCAGCCCTTGGTGAATTCTGCAATCTTCGTTCGTGTCCGGTCATTCCCGCATGCAACCACAACCCTTAAAGCTTTGAAACGGCCTATAATTCAACCCTTAAAGACCTCATACACTAAGATAAACCAAGCAAGTCTCAAACCACTTTTAAAGTAGGTCTAAACTCCCATAAACACACCCGAAACAACTCGGAGCGAAACCGACGCAAGTTACAACAACGCACTAACGAAACGACGAATGAAACCGCAAACCGACGGGAAACAACCCATGGTTATAAACACCTAAAAGGACTAAAAAATAGGCCTGAATGCCTCTCAGATGATGAACAACAGATAGAAGAAAAGGACCCCCGAAGGGCGAGACGATCACCCGGCTCAATCTCAAACCACGCGATAAGGAGAATTGCTATCCTCAAAGCGTCGAAACTTCACGAGACTTAAGGAATACAACCAAATAGAAGTCTAATACATCTAAACATGTTATTTAATCATCATGTAAAGATATAACACCAAACTTAGGTCACGAACTGTGACGACCCGACCCGGATCCCAAGACGAAATCCCAAGGTCGTGCCGTCAGGAAACAAATAACAACAAACAAGTAGCAAATAATGGGTAGGGCCATAACGGCGATACGCCAACAACTCAAAACATATGCGGAAGCGAAATAAAATAAAACAGTGGCGCCCGAGCTAACAAGCTCAAACTAAAAACAACCAAAGAGATAATTAATCTCTCGGTCCAAAAATTCGACTCGCGTGCCGCAACATTGGGCACGTAGGACTAAACTCCCTGTCATGCAATTCAAATATATAGCATAATATAAACCAAGTCATCGGCGAAGCTACGGCCGGAACCCAACATTACACTAAGTCTAAGACTCTAGTCTAACAACTCAACGGCTAAAAACATGCCGGAGAACAAACATAATACTTTACTGTCATGAAAGCATAATAAAACATGATCACCAAGTTTACCAAGCGCGACTAACACAAGTCGGCTACCAACAATACAAGTACCAACATAAAGAGAACGTATGGAAATATAACCACCAATATATATCAAGCACGACTACTACTTGTCGCCTACCAAAAGAATAGGCTAAACAACAATTACAAATATTTACAAATCATAATTTGGTTGGCTACCCATCATGAAGTTTACATAACTTCATCTTCCCAAACGGCCTTACCAAAAGAAAACAAACTATCTAAGTAGCAACCTTGCCAAAAGAATACTTTTCCAATGCAATCTTCTTGATTTACTTGGATCCGCACGCACGGCTCGGATCTAGGGAAAACAACCAACAAATAAAAGTAAGTCGCAAAGACTTAGTAAGTTACTAACCATAACTTCCTACCATGGCATAATGCTCAATAATAATTTACATCATGCTATCTTTACATAATAACCTTTTATAAAAGAATCACGTTATGGCATCCATGCTCAACATTAATAAAACATGTTATCATTGTAGTATAACATCTCACTAAAATCCATGTCAAGGCATTTTATGCTTAAGGATCATAATTCATGTTATTGGTATAACATAGCATTCCAATAATTTACATGTCAAGGCATATAAGCTTAACAATAATAACTCATGCTTTTGGCATAATACAACATTCAAATAATGTTCATATTTAAGCATTTATGCTTAACAACCTTAAACAACATGTTATCTATAAAGTATAACATTTATGAAACCAATTCAACCATCATATCATATCCAAATCACAAGGCACATTATTCACATAAGTACTTGTGAGACAATTCATATATAAAAGGGATATGATACCATTACCAATTCTTCCGCGCGTGTCGCTCCTGCAAAAACACGTGCAAAACCTTTATGTGCCCTCGATATCCCTCTCGTAGATATCGACGTCCCCGAGACAGTCTCCGCTCGAGTTCCATAGTTATCAAAGTCATGTGTATTACTACAACTGAGATAAACTACTTCCCCACCGTGGCCATCGATGGAGGGGTGTGTGCAAACCCGGCACGGCGATCCATCGCGATCACGAATCTCACAATTCGTGAAGACGATGTATCGTCCCACCAAAGACTCAACAGACCGACTCCAGCTGGACTCAAAACCCAAGCACAAGTAATATATACTCATATGCTCAAAACAAGTAGGTATATACTCTACCATCAAACTAGTCATGCATTTCATCCACAACTAGCATAAATATCACAACAGAGAATCATATAAGCTCTCTTAATCAAGTGTCCTTCATACACTTCAAAACTTCTTGGAGGCTTGACCTCCATGATTTCTACCCAAAATTCCGTAGGACTTAAGATTATAGTTCCTAGGATTCATACTAACACCAAGGTTGACTCCGTTGAGTCCAATCTAAACTTTCTGAAAATTTAGGGAATAGAAGCATGGGCTTCAAAATCCCCCTATGTTCATAACTATCGCCAATAACCACAATCCCAAGTTCAATGAACTCACATAAACCCCACAAAATACTTAACAATGCAACTTAGAACAATTTGGCAATTTTGTGCATAAATTCATTTTTGACACCTTACCAATCACATTCTCCAAATCATGATTAAATCATACAACATGGATTAATATGCTCTACTAAACATGTAAAACATAATAATCAACTTATAACCATAGTTAATAAGCCAAAAACTTAATTAGGGCAAAAATCCCCTTCCAAGTATCTTTGTCATTCAAGCTCAATACACATGAACAATTCATATAGCAAAGTTTAATAGACTATTTGGCATATGAATTTCATACAAATCAAGTCTCACATAGGTTCAACCAATCTCTAACAACAATTGGAAACCTAGGGTTCATGGCATCTCTACAACCCTAGAAATTGCTTCCATTGACCTCACATAGCAAATATGATTGTTTCCCTAGGGTCAATGGAGCCAAAAGAAAAAGGAAGAGAGGTAGAAACTTACTGTTAATCAGCCCTCACAAGCAGCAAATTCGAAACCTTGAGATGATGTCGTCTCCTCAACCTTCTCTCTTCAAGTCACGGGTAGAATGGGGGAAGAAGGTCCCGATCAATGGTCTCCAAGGTCGACTCTTCAAGAGCCCTAGAATCGCCTTCTCTCAAGCTCTCTCTCAAGCTCTCTGTTGAGTTCTCGCAGAAATCGCAAAGGGCTGAAGTCGTATCTGTTGTGGCCGACTAGTGAGAGTAAATCGGTTTTGATTTTAAGTGGGGGGATTAACTCTCTTAATTAATCCACTAATCAACCCCTAAAACCTCTAATAGATGTTTAGGACAAGTCTTAGGCTAAGTAGAAGGGTTAAGGTTAGGTTTAACTTGGGTTTAGTTAGGTAAAAATCAGACAGTGCGTGAAAGAATTGGAAAAATCCCGTAACAGGGCTGCTGGACCCTTGCGGTCGCTTGGCATCAATGTGATGCGAGCGCATCACTTCAGCATCACAAAATTCAAGGTTTGTTGCTTCCTCGCTCGATCCCGGACTCTCCCGCATGCATTCTCGAGTCCTTCCAAGCCAAAAAGGGTCTACAATTCAACCTTAATGACCTCCAATCTATAACCAAAGCAATCAAGCTTCAAACCTCAACCAAACAAGGCCAAGAACTCAGGCAAAACTCTCCCGAACGACAACCGAAAAAGTCAAACGGAGAAGGGTTAACGCTAGAATCAAACTAGCAACCAAACCGACAATGCAATAAGCATCCAACCAACATCTAAGGCATGTAAATGATATTATGAATGCCTTCTAACAATTATCCACATGTTTACAACATAAATCACAAACCCGAGATTCAAAGCATCTCGCGAAAGAAAAATGCATACGTGCATCTCAAACGACGTAAACGAACATGCTATTGACTCCAAACATATGAGTGAGCTAAATGAACATGTTTATGATGATTATAAATGTATGAATCCATGCATAACACAAGCAAGCCATAATTTAGGGTTTTACATTCTCCCCTACTTTAAGGAATTTAGCCCCTAAATTCTTACCGTGGTCATCAAACAAATGAGGATACTTCTCTCGCATCTCCAACTCGGTCTCCCAAGTCGCTTCCTCGATCTCATGATTCTTCCAAAGAACTTTCACCAATGGAATTCTCTTGCTCCTCAAAACTTGCTCTTTGGTGTCAAGTATCTTCACCGGCTGCTCAACATAAGACAAGTCCGGCTGAAAAGTAATCTCCTCATACTCAAGAACATGGGAATCATCCTTAAGATATTTCCGAAGCATAGACACATGAAACACATTATGAATCTCCGACAAAGACGGCGGTAAAGCCACCCTATAAGCCAAACTCCCAACTCGCTCAAGAATCTCAAAAGGTCCAACGAACCTCGGTGATAATTTCCCTTTCTTTCCAAATCTCTTAGTACCCCTTCTAGGCGATACCTTAAGAAACACAAAGTCTCCAACCTGAAATTCCAAATCTCTCCTCCGATTATCCGCATAACTTTTCTGTCGACTTTGAGCGGTGAGCAATCTATCCCGAATTAATTTCACACTCTCAACTGACTGCTGAACAATCTCTGAACCCCATAATTTTGCTTCTCCAACCTCATCCCAACAAATAGGAGATCTACACTTCCTCCCATAAAGAGCCTCATACGGTGCCATCCCGATGCTCGATTGGTAACTATTGTTGTACGCAAACTCCGCCAATGGAAGGTGTGTATCCCAACTTCCCTTAAAAATCAATCGTACAAGCCCGCAACATATCCTCAAGTATTTGAATTGTTCTCTCGGACTGTCCGTGACCGAGGGTGAAAAGCTGTGCTAAAAGTTCAACTTGGTCCCCATAGCTTCTTGCAAAGCCTGCCAAAACCTCGATGTAAATCTCGGATCCGATGCGAAACAATACTAATGGAACCCCGTGCAATCTAACAATCTAACAACAATACTAATCGACTCAATGAATAAGTCATCGCAATGGGAATAAAATGAGCCGACTTCGTGAGCCGATCCACAACAACCCAAACGGCATCAAAACCTCTACGAGTACGTGGAAACCCCGAAACAAAATCCATCGTAACATGTTCCCATTTCCACTCGGGAATATCCAACGGCTGCAACAACCCCGCGGGTCTTTGGTGTTCCGCCTTCACCTGCTGACAAGTGAGACACCTCGACACATAATCCGCTATTTGTCGCTTCATGCCATTCCACCAAAATTGTTTCTTCAAATCTCTATACATTTTCGTACTCCCCGGATGGATAGTATACTTTGCCTTGTGAGCTTCATCCAACACAAGTCGCTTCACATCATCAACTGAAGGAACACAAACTCTACCCTTGAAAGTCAAAATCCCATCTTGGTTCATCGCGAACTCATACTCCTTATCCCCACTCAAACCATAAACCTAGACTCAGTCTCCGAGTCTACTATCTTAAAAACCAACCAAGTAGGCAAAAATCAAACTACCAAAAATCCCACATTCACAAGTTCAAAAATTTTCAATAACCATAATACCAAGCACTTTAGGTTGAAAATATCTTGACTCATACTTGAGTCGCATAGCACTCACAAATTCCATGACTAATTAATTAAGCATGTGAATTCCAAATATATCATCGGAGCGTATTCAAGGACTTTATAAACATAAGTCTCCCGAAACTATTTGCTTCGGAGCTACAACATGAAATATAAATACAAGAATTCTAAATCATGAGAGGTAAAGATGGCCGATAGAGCAATTCACAACTTAAGGAAGAGTGTTCCACAACACACTTCTAAAACAAGTAAGTTAACATTCAGGATCATGCAAGTCATACTCGCAATTTCCAAATCATAGACAATGCACATAAGAGCACATAATAGCATCATGTGAAAATTTATTCCATTTATTTTCCTTTTCTTCTGGTAAGAGGTTTAGTCAATTTCTAACCTACTTACTACCAATCCTAGTCCACCAACGAACCTCTTTTGATCACCAATTTAGGGTACCGGCTAAATTGGATTTCAAAAGCTTTCGTTGCAAGGATGCGAAGGGCTATGGGAAAAATCTTAAGCATCCTTTACTACAGTCTCACATAATCATGCAACAGTGTAATCATGGTATATTCATAAGGCAATAATAATCAAGATTTTATCATGTAATACTCTAAACAAGTTACATTGCTTACTAATGCATATAAGCATGTTCATACATAAAAGTCATATATTAATTCCCATCACAAATACAATACATGTGTTAATGCTAGTCATTTTTATACTCTACATAAAACGTGTATATTTTGCCCATAATTTAATCCTCAAGCGAATGATAAGATTCCTATCTTTAGCAATGCTACAAGTATACACATATATCATGTAAATGTGATATACAATTAACCAGTATCAATATACTTAAATTCTTATACTTCATGTAACTCATACAATTCGTATAATTCATATAACTCATAACCATGCATATCGGTTAATCAAACAGCTATTATAGTACATGCGATTTCTAAACTATTCATACATGTTTATAACACAAAACCGAGAAGACGTGCGCATAAACTTCCCTCGTGATAATTTTCTAGACAATGGTGTTTCTAACAAATAACAAGGTTCGTATATTCACTATACTCGCCTAACAATACTTCCGTAGTAACTCCAAAGAAAAGAGGTAACATTCACTCTAGTACTCACAACCGTCAAAACTCTGTAAAGTCTTTCATTACCTTAGTCCAAAATCTCGTATTCGTCAAAACACACACGAAATACTCTCGCGCGGTAACGACACCCTATTAGTCGCGATTTAACGGTATACTCGCTCGTAATAACCGTAATCCATCTCAGAACCACCAAGTATCAATCGTGCGATTCAAGCGTATCCTACTCGCATAAAAATCACACAATAATGTATAATTATTTTACTTTTACACATATCTCTATAGAGCATACAAATTTAACACACCACTAGTAATTACCCCTAGTAACATTATCACATATACATTCTTCATATATGCATAACATTGCCATATATATAGGCATACTAAAATCACATTTTCATACCATAATTGATTGCCTACCGACAGATCAAGATTCAACCCAAAACCATAAACCAATCCCAAGCCGGGACATCCTCCCCGATAATATCAATAAATCAAGGAAAACAAAAATCAATAAACCTCAACACACAATGCAATGTATGTATGAATGCATATGAGCTACCGATATAACGTGCACTCATAATAACGATAATAACAACCTTAATATATGTATAAGGAATTACCTCCTATCTCGGGTAGGTCTCAAAACTCCGCAATGGCCAACCGCCACGCACGCATACAACCTCAAACTCTAGGTCGTCTATAACCATCTCACTAAGAGTCACTAGACCGCTCATTAGCACTCCTAGAGTCATAAATCCTCAACTTAAGGCAATCCTTTCTAATGTGATCACCATCACAAGCAAAAACTTAGCCTGTATTGCTCCAACACCTATGCTCGGTGTTTCATTTCCCAAGCATAATTTACACAATGATTCATCACCTCGTCATCTATGACAATAGGTAAAAGCATCACTCCGCTTACTGGTCTACGGATTTTCACAATTTTATGAGGTACTAACTGCCCTCTAACTACATCATCATTCTTAATATTCCCTGAGATCCACTCTCTGGTGCATTCCTTAATATCTAACTTTTCCTCATAAGTATAGTCCACAGCCTCTCGAAAATCCGCAAGCTGTAATAAAATAAATCGCCTATAATATTTTATCCTTAATCCTTAACTCTTTCACAATTCATGGAGTCTTCCTAGTCTCATTCGGTACTAAGTGCTCTACTCTAATGAGCTAACTCCGTGATCTTCACTTAAATATTAAATCACAATATCATAATATTTGCCACCAATTCTCCGGTGGATTCTCAATCATGGATATTACTAGTACCACCTTATACTTATCAACATTGGCACCTCTACTAGTGCTAACACCCATTCTAGTTCAAACATCTTAACATACTATAACTCTCGACGTTAAGATATAACAAATCACACAAAACCAACCCCCAAACTAGGCCAAGGAACCTATCCTGGCAGACAGCTAACCAATAGCTCTGATACCAACTGTGACGACCCGACCCGGATCCCAAGACGAAATCCCAAGGTCGTGCCGTCAGGAAACAAATAACAACAAACAAGTAGCAAATAATGGGTAGGGCCATAACGGCGATACGCCAACAACTCAAAACATATGCGGAAGCGAAATAAAATAAAACAGTGGCGCCCGAGCTAACAAGCTCAAACTAAAAACAACCAAAGAGATAATTAATCTCTCGGTCCAAAAATTCGACTCGCGTGCCGCAACATTGGGCACGTAGGACTAAACTCCCTGTCATGCAATTCAAATATATAGCATAATATAAACCAAGTCATCGGCGGCTACGCCGAACCCAACATTACACTAAGTCTAAGACTCTAGTCTAACAACTCAACGGCTAAAAACATGCCGGAGAACAAACATAATACTTTACTGTCATGAAAGCATAATAAAACATGATCACCAAGTTTACCAAGCGCGACTAACACAAGTCGGCTACCAACAATACAAGTACCAACATCAAGAGAACGTATGGAAATATAACCACCAATATATATCAAGCACGACTACTACTTGTCGGCTACCAAAAGAATAGGCTAAACAACAATTACAAATATTACAAATCATAATTTGGTTTGCTACCCATCATGAAGTTTACATAACTTCATCTTTCCCAACGACCTCACCAAAACAAAATAAACTATCTAAGTAGCAACCTTGCCAAAAGAATACTTTGTCAACGCAATCTTCTTGATTTACTTGGATCCGCACGCACGGCTCGGATCTAGGGAAAACAACCAACAAATAAAAGTAAGTCACAAAGACTTAGTAAGTTACTAACCATAACTTCCTATCATGGCATAATGCTCAATAATAATTTACATCATGCTATCTTTACATAATAACCTTTTATAAAAGAATCATGTTATGGCATCCATGCTCAACATTAATAAAACATGTTATCATTGTAGTATAACATCTCACTAAAATCCATGTCAAGGCATTTTATGCTTAAGGATCATAATTCATGTTATTGGTATAACATAGCATTCCAATAATTTACATGTCAAGGCATATAAGCTTAACAATAATAACTCATGCTTTTGGCATAATACAACATTCAAATAATGTTCATGTTTAAGCATTTATGCTTAACAACCTTAAACAACATGTTATCTATAAAGTATAACATTTATGAAACCAATTCAACCATCATATCATATCCAAATCACAAGGCACATTATTCACATAAGTACTTGTGAGACAATTCATATATAAAAGGGATATGATACCATTACCAATTCTTCCGCGCGTGTCGCTCCTGCAAAAACACGTGCAAAACCTTTATGTGCCCTCGATATCCCTCTCGTAGATATCGACGTCCCGAGACGATCTCCGCTCCGCCGAGTTCCATAGTTATCAAAGTCATGTGTATTACTACAACTGAGATAAACTACTTCCCCACCGTGGCCATCGATGGAGGGGTGTGTGCAAACCCGGCACGGCGATCCATCGCGATCACGAATCTCACAATTCGTGAAGACGATGTATCGTCCCACCAAAGACTCAACAGACCGACTCCAGCTGGACTCAAAACCCAAGCACAAGTAATATATACTCATATGCTCAAAACAAGTAGGTATATACTCTACCATCAAACTAGTCATGCATTTCATCCACAACTAGCATAAATATCACAACAGAGAATCATATAAGCTCTCTTAATCAAGTGTCCTTCATACACTTCAAAACTTCTTGGAGGCTTGACCTCCATGATTTCTACCCAAAATTCCGTAGGACTTAAGATTATAGTTCCTAGGATTCATACTAACACCAAGGTTGACTCCGTTGAGTCCAATCTAAACTTTTCGAAAATTTAGGGAATAGAAGCATGGGCTTCAAAATCCCCCTATGTTCATAACTATCGCCAATAACCACAATCCCAAGTTCAATGAACTCACATAAACCCCACAAAATACTTAACAATGCAACTTAGAACAATTTGGCAATTTTGTGCATAAATTCATTTTTGACACCTTACCAATCACATTCTCCAAATCATGATTAAATCATACAACATGGATTAATATGCTCTACTAAACATGTAAAACATAATAATCAACTTATAACCATAGTTAATAAGCCAAAAACTTAATTAGGGCAAAATCCCTTCCAAGTATCTTTGTCATTCAAGCTCAATACACATGAACAATTCATATAGCAAAGTTTAATAGACTATTTGGCATATGAATTTCATACAAATCAAGTCTCACATAGGTTCAACCAATCTCTAACAACAATTGGAAACCTAGGGTTCATGGCATCTCTACAACCCTAGAAATTGCTTCCATTGACCTCACATAGCAAATATGATTGTTTCCCTAGGGTTAATGGAGCCAAAAGAAAAAGGAAGAGAGGTAGAAACTTAATCAATTTCAGCCCTCACAAACTGAAAATTCGAAACCTAGAGATGATGTCGTCTCCTCAACCTTCTCTCTTCAAGTCACGGGTAGAATGGGGAAGAAGGTCCCGATCAATGGTCTCCAAGGTCGACTCTTCAAGAGCCCTAGAATCGCCTTCTCTCAAGCTCTCTGTTGAGTTCTCGCAGAAATTGCAAAGGGCTGAAGTCGTATCTGTTGTGGCCGACTAGTGAGAGTAAATCGGTTTTGATTTTAAGTGGGGGGATTAACTCTCTTAATTAATCCACTAATCAACCCCTAAAACCTCTAATAGATGTTTAGGACAAGTCTTAGGCTAAGTAGAAGGGTTAAGGTTAGGTTTAACTTGGGTTTAGTTAGGTAAAAATCAGACAGTGCGTGAAAGAATTGGAAAAATCCCGTAACAGGGCTGCTGGACCCTTGCGGTCGCTTGGCATCAATGTGATGCGAGCGCATCACTTCAGCATCACAAAATTCAAGGTTTGTTGCTTCCTCGCTCGATCCCGGACTCTCCCGCATGCATTCTCGAGTCCTTCCAAGCCAAAAAGGGTCTACAATTCAACCTTAATGTCCTCCAATCTATAACCAAAGCAATCAAGCTTCAAACCTCAACCAAACAAGGCCAAGAACTCAGGTAAAACTCTCCCGAACGACAACCGAAAAAGTCAAACAGAGAAGGGTTAACGCTAGAATCAAACTAGCAACCAAACCAACAATGCGATAAGCATCCAACCAACATCTAAGGCATGTAAATGATATTATGAATGCCTTCTAACAATTATCCACATGTTTACAACATAAATCATAAACCCGAGATTCAAAGCATCTCGCGAAAGAAAAATGCATACGTGCATCTCAAACGACGTAAACGAACATGCTATTGACTCCAAACATATGAGTGAGCTAAATGAACATGTTTATGATGATTATAAATGTATGAATCCATGCATAACACAAGCAAGCCATAATTTAGGGTTTTACACGAACACAAAACGCAAGCAAACTCTCAATCGCGTCACATTTCGACTATCGTCGAGTAAGGACTTGTGACTTTAGCATGTCATGTGACACCCCGTTCCTTCGTTAGCTCGGTTTGCGTGCTATACTTGCACTTCTTCCTTTGTTGACTGTATGATTGGTTTGCGAGAGGGTCTAGATATGTATGAGAGACCACGTTAAGACCAAAACATTATTAAGAGACTCCATATAGTTGTTGACTTGCTAAAGTCACAAGTCGTGACTCGACGATAGTCGGAATGCGACGCGATTGAGGGTTTGCTTGCGTTTTGCGTTCGTGACCTCGGTTTGGTCCTAGACCCTTATAAGATGGTTTATTAACATGTTTAGATGTATTAGACTTCAAGTTGGAGGTGTTCCTTATGTCTATCGATGATTTGGAAGTTTTGGAGATAGCGTTCGTCTCTATCGCGTAGTTCGGGGATTGAGTCATGTAATCGTCTCTCCTTTGGGACTCTTATTTCCCTAGTTGTTGTTCAACTTTATAGAAGTATTTAAGCTTCTTCATTAGCCCTTAGACTTGCCTTAAAAGTCTCCTTTCATTGCTCGTTCGATTGCTAGTTCATTCGTCGTTCCGGTTGTACGTTGTTGCACCTCTTCCCGGTTTCGCTCTGAGTTGTTTCGGGAGTTGTTCGGGTGTGTTTCCGACTTGTTTTGAGTTGGGTTAGACCTTAGAATGGTTGCTCATAAGTTTGGGACCATTTAGGACATGTTTAGACCAAGTTCAAGGGTTAAACGAGGCGGCCGCATCGAATTTTGACCACTAGCCCGCCTCAAAGCCGAGAACAATTCAAAATCGCCCAAGCCCCAAAGATCGAGGCGCCCGCTTGGGCTTTGGTGAGGCGCCCGCCTCAACATCAGAGACCATCTACGGGATTTTTCCCCTGTTTTGCTGCTGAACGATTTTTATACCCAAACCCCTATCCAAACCTTTTCTAAACCTCACTTAAACCTCCCTAACCCTCCTTACTTATACCCTAACATCTCTAACAAGTTTTATGGGTGGATTAATGAGTGATTGAGTGGATTAATTAAGCCAAAAATCAGATTTTAAGTGACCACAATGTGGTGACACTTGTCCCACTCAGTTTTTAACCCCTTTTAAGCCACAATCTGAGAGTTTGACTCTCATTTCTCACCCCTCCTCTCCAAAAACGGGAATGGCTTCTCTCCTAGTTCCTCCATGAGTTCTTGAGGGTCCTTCTTGACCTTCCATGGTTCCTCTTCATCATTGCTCAAGCCCTAGCCATAGAAGTGAAGAGCTTGAAGAGTAGATCATTTGCAACCGATTAGTTTTCTTCTTTGCTTTCTTGGGTGTAGTATACAAGTAAGTTACTTCTTCTTCTTTTGATTTTGTACTCATTGATCCTAAGGAAAACAAACTCTATGCTATTTGAGGTCAATGAGTACACATACTTGCTTTGTGTGATTTTTAACTTGTGATTTGAGCATGTGAACTTGTTAAAGGCATATGTAGGATGACTTCTATGATTGTTGAAGTATATTGTTACTCCTCATCTTGTGTTTTTAGGATTGTGAGCATGCTAGAAATCATGTTTACATTTTATTTGGGTTTATTATGAAAGTAGGCATAAGTTTGGGAATTTGGATGTGTGATCTCACTAGATAATATGAGTATGACCATTTAATTGAGATTATGTGATTTGTAAAATGGGTATAAGATTATGTTGAGTTCTATGGATTTAAATCTTAGGAATCTAGTCCGAATGATTTTTGGGAAAATTGTTATAAATGTGAATGATATGTTAATTTGGGGATTTATGAAATAGGTATCTAATGATTTGTGATATTAAGACTCAATGGAGTTGTTTTAGGTTCAATATTATGATGGTGAGCCTTAGGTTAAAATCCTACGATGTTCGGGTTTGGTTGGTTTTGGTTATGAGTACCCGAGCGTCTCGAATTGTGTCCCATTTATGACACCCTTGATATAGAGTCTTATTGGGGATTTATTTAGAGCGTGCTCGTTAGGGCACGGAGCATTAGAGACCAACCTATGATCTCGTATTACTTTAAGAAATGATTATTTGAATGGGTTCTCTCTTAGGGAATTTGGTCGCGTGCACATGAAAGCACTTGCGAGGATATGACTACGGCTTAGTTTGGTACCCTTGAGATTGGCTTTAAGGAAGTCGAATATATACGACGGTTGGGACTATGGTTGAGTCCGGTGTACTGTTAAGTGAAGCTAAAATGCTAAGTCTTGATTTATGATTGTTCTTAGACTAAAGTAATAGTCTTTGGTTGAACCTCGAGTAGAGGACTATGGTAGACCTCATGTTGTGATTTCTTGAGCTTATATGCTACTTTTGATTGGGGGATGACTTGAGGATTAAGAGTACCTCATTATGTGGTTCTTTGACTAAACTTATAAGTTGGTTGGATTTGTTAAGTATGTACAAATATGTGCATTGTTAAATTGGTGTGTAGAGCTTTATGTCCTACTTGATTTGATATGTCCGCTATGATCGGTCTTGATTCTTGTTTGAGCATGCGAGTAAATATCTGCTTGTGCATTGCATAAAAGTCCAGCTGGCATTATTTGGATTGGTTTTATACGTCAGGGTAGGACGATACATCGCCTATACGAATCGTAAGATTCGTATTCGCTATGGATCGCCGTACCTGGGACCTCACACACCCCTCCATTGTTGGCCGCAATGGGGAAGTAGCCCCCTTGCCGTAACAATATGTGCGACATTGGCTGCTAGCTAAATCGAATGATTCTCGATAAAATTCGATGACATCACAGAGCATCGATGTTGCACGATAAAGTATAACATTGTGTATTGCAGGAGCAACACAACGGCACTATTTGGGTATCTTCTCTATCCCTTATGTGGCTTACTATAAGCACTTATATGAAAGATAATGTGCTAAGAGGTTTATGAAGTTTATGTTACTTGGTGACTTAATACAAGTTTATTATGGGTATGCTATTAAGATGCCATGATTTTATGCATGCTTGTGCATTATACCATGCCACGCCATGCTATGCCATACATTGCATTTAGTAACTTACTGGGTCATTATGACTCATTTCGTGTGTTTGTTTTCCTTAGTTTTTGCATAAGCTCGTTAGTGCGGCGTTCTGCTTCTGCGCTTGTTGGATAGCAGGTGGTCTTCCAGGCTTTAAGCTTGGAGATTTTATTATTATTGTATTTATTATCTTGTGAGACACGGATGTGAAGTTATGTAAACTTTACTTGGGTAGTTATGTTAGTATTTTATTGTCGTTTATTTTGGGAGCCGACTTGTTGGGTCGAGCTGTTGTTTTTAATTAGAAGTTATTCCGTTGTCTTCCCGAGCAAGGTTTTAGCTCGCTTATTCTAGTATTGTGTTATGATTATTTCTATCTCCGACAATTTTAGTCGTGAGTCCTTGGTTCAGTTGTTAGTATTTGAATCTCTTATTCTTTTAGTTGATTTATTGCTCCGGCATGTTTTAGCCGTAGAGTTGTTGTTTATCAGGTTGGGTTATTGTTGCTTCGCCGGCCTTAGGTTGCCGATAGTTTGTTGTCCGTGCGCAATGTTGCGTCACGCGAGTCGTAGATTGTCGAGAGATAGTCGTCTCTCAGCCTTGTATTCCTTAGTTTATAATTATAGGCTTTGGTCCCACTTATGATTCACTTCCGCAGACGTTGGTTTTTATTATTCCGTATCGCCGTTATGGCTTTACATTCCTGTTTTGAGCTTTATGGCTCAACTATTGACTCGTACCATGATGCTTAGCAGGTGCTTGTCCATCGTTTAGCTTGTCTTGACGGCACGACCTTGGGATTTCGCATTGGAGTCCGGGTCGGGCTGTCACATGTCAACAACTATAGGGAATCTCTTAATAGTGTTTTGGTCTTCATGTGGTATCTCATACACATCCAGGCTCTTTCACAAACCCAACGAGCAATCAACCAAGGAAGAAATGCGAGCATTGCACGCAATTCAAGCTAACCGGGAATCGGGATCTTACAAGTACAGCGTGCCTTTTATTAGTATATTTTATTATTATTTATTTTTGTTCCCTACAATTGACCGGATAAGAACCTGCTTTATTTTGACAGTCTCAGGACTTTCCCTGGAACAGTCGATTCTTTCTCTAGAGTATAGGACCAACGTATTCCACTTGCCTTTCGACTCGCCAGGATTGGATTGATCCCAGGCGAAGGGCCTATACTCTTTCCAGGATCCACCATTCAAAATGGTCTAGGTCGAGCATCTGAGAATAATAAATCATCCCCTGTTCGTTATCTATATATATTATATATGCACACTTATTTATCATTTCCTATCTTGCGCATTTTTTTTAATTTTAATCATATTTATTATTTATATATATATATATATTTTTGACTTTTTTGTTTTTTCTATTTTCACATATCATCATTTTTTTTTCACAGGGGCTGGCTCACAATTCAGAGATGCAAAAACCGGTCGGTCTATGAAGTGTCCTGAGAAGCTATATGCATTCTAGCGTTGACTTATGCAGGGGGTAGGGTAACAGTTTGGAATATATTTATATGCGTGCACGTGTGTTCAGTATCTAGAAAGCAGTAAAGTCTTTATTCATTTACAGATATATAAATAGAAAAATAAAACAAGTATGGCTTGTCTTGCTGTTACGTGTGGATTTTCTCGGCTTTTTAGTTTGAGCGCAAGCAAGCAAGCACACCATATTAAGAAATAGAAAGAAAAGTGGGGAAACTATCTATCCCTATTAATTACAAATTTGGTCCTATGTCCCCAAAATAAAATGACAGAATAAATGCATATATGTGCAGAATAAAAGGAAAAATGAACAGAAAGAAATAATAATACAGAGCCGGAAATAAAGCAATAATAAAGCCCCGGCCCTTTTATTGTGCTACTCGGAATTTTTATTTGTAACATAGATATAATATTTATTTATTTATTTTTTGATATATTTTTTCTAATTTTTTTTTAATTTTAACAAAAAAAAAAGAATATTTTTAAATACACCTGTAACAGTTATCAGAACGAAATTGATGCAAGATGGAGGATCATATCCACAAATATAGGCACGGATGTATAGGAACGCGATATTCAAATGCATAAATTAATATAACAAGCATACTTTAGCCAGAAACAAATAAAAACAAAAAAAAGTTTTATTTTATGAGTCTAGCCCTCCATTTTATTTAAAATAAAACAACTGTGACGACCCGACCCGGATTCCGGAACGAAATCCCAAGGTCGCGTCGCTAGGACAAGGCAGGAAGAGAACAAGCACTTATAAAATAATAGTGCGAGTCGGACAATCGAGCTAACAAGCTCTAGATAAGAACAAGAAGCCGTACTAAAAATACGGGTTTACAAAAATCAGTAAGCGGAAGCGACAAGGAAAGGTAGTCCCGAGCTATGAAGCTCGAAACCAAGGCCAAAGATACCAAGAGACATAAATCTCACGATGGGGAGAAAACGAAACTTCGCGTGCAACATTGCGATTTGGACAAACCATCGGCACTCAAGGGACCAACCTGATATAACACATACCCACGGCTAAAGCATACCGGGGTTAACCAACAATAATGACAACTAGGATAGAGAAAAGCCCAAGGCTACTGCGTGCCTGGGAGACAACAGAATATAAAAATCAAGCTATGGGCAACGACACAACACATCGGCCCAAGGGAGAACCAAAATCAAAACCCAATTATTCTACCCGACTGTAAAGTCTAATTAACTTTACAATACAACGAGCTCACAAGAATAGTAAATATGATATACAAGATAAGGATGCTAGAGAAATAGGAGTCCTCAAGCTATTACTCGGAAACAGGCTGTTACAATCACGGACACGCGTACTAAGCTCGAGCCATCGATCAACTGGGGTCTGCTACAGCCACGAACTACACGCCCTCAGAACGACTCCTGAACTGCAGCTAGAAACAAAGTACGGGATGAGTCATAATGACCCAGTACGCTACTACTAAACAATAAGACATAAATTAAATATTGCTATAGAAGGAAATGATATCGTTTTACGACGAAGACCCAGTAAGTCAGGTTGTACTGAATGAAAACCGGTCCTTTACCAGACTACCAAGGTGAATCAGGGTGAATTCCCTGTTTACAAAGAGTCAAACAAGTCAGGAAGCAAGGCACAAGAATAATCATGATTATGGATGTATATCTATTCGTAGAACATCCCAAGGCTCTCATAGAATAATTAAATAGAAGTATGCATATTTATAAATATACATATACCAAGTCCCTCATAGGTTTATCAAGTGGGGTATGTGAATTCATTTATGTACTAAGCAATTCATTCATGGAAGTTTATCATGTAAGGATATGCATATCTACCATGATGTACATATGCATGCTATCAGGAGGGAATCAGGTAGCAGTGTGTATGTCTATGTATACACGTATCATATAATTCATAGGCCTGTCACGAAAGTCAAGCGATCAAGAGCAAGTATATATATAAGCATTTAGTTTACATATTCGGGATAGCACTCTGTTTTCACAAATGCTAGAAGAAATCCACATATAAGGGGATAGGATATAATCTGTACCGCCATGTAGATCCTACAAGATAAGCGTGAGCAGAACATCTTTGTTGCATGTGCGAGATGGTCCATCGACCGGGATAGTATTATTCCAAGCGCCCATAATGGTTACACAAGGTACTCTTCTCCAAAGTGATCAAGAATGGAGGGTGTGCCGTTTACGGTTCGGCAACCCATCTCTATCACGAATCTCATGATTCGTAAGCGGTGAGCGAATCGTCAACCGGGAAGGCAAGGCAAGACAAGCAATACAGGCAAGACAGGGCAAAACAGACAAGACAAGACAAGCAAGACAGGCAAGGCAAGACAGTGCAGAACAGACAAGACAAGACAAGCAAGGCAGGCAATGCGACAAGGCAGGTAAGGACAAAGGCAAGACAAGACAGGCAAGACAATGCAGGACACGTATGTCAGCTGGACTTATCGGGGAAAACAAGTAATATTTACTTATTTAAGAAATCAAGCAAGGACGAGCACAGTAATAGCGGTCTCATTCGAGTCAGGTGGGCATGTTATTCTTTTACAGCTAGTAATTAGGCGTGTGCATGAATTCAATTAAGAATCTCGAAACTAGTATTCTAGTTAAACGGATTTCAGGCGACGTAGGGGTTTATCGTGGAGTCAGTATTGTTAAACGACTCACTAGCATCGACTCCGGCGAGTCATTTCTATAATTCGAGTCAAATAGAGTTTGAACACTAAATGTGTCCAAGACTCCTTTCTAGGTTCTTGTTCACAGCAGGGTTAAGTCCTCGTTCCATTTAGGAACCTTAGTTCAAATTTACTAAGTCAAGTATAAAAGTCGGAAACCTAAGTTGATTATTGTTCAACTAAGCTTAGATCAATTTTCAAGTTGCAATTCCATTTGTTAATAGCATTATAAATCAAATCACGTCGATACTCAATAAGACGACAATTATAAAGATAAGAGATACAATATACTTAAAGATCATGATCTCAAGTAACATAGGGGTTCATGCATTAATCACAAACAAACCTTATCAAGCTCATTCCCATAGAATCATAAGATGGATAATATTATAGATCCTCTCGAGGTTCCCAAGAAACTAGAGATCAAGCATGCACATTTGAAGGGCAGAAGACTTAAGACAACCCAAGATTCATCAATTAATTATGTGATGGTACTTCATAAGTCCATCACCACGCACATGACTTGGATGACCATTCGGTCAGCTAATGACAACTCAAGATACTCATAATAGAGGGTACTAAGGCATACACGGTTCAAATATCCTTCCTAAGGAAGGGTTGCCACGAAGGAATCCCGGATTTTCCAAGGATGTTAACAAGATTCCCAAGTAAAGTCACATATCGCATTCCTACGTATCTTGGGACTTCATTAAAAGTCCAACTAGTATTATCGGTTCTAGTTCATAATTGAACCAATTCAAAACGTCTTTCATTCGAGTTACGTATTCTCGACTCACACATAAACCATCCAAGGACTAGCGATAATTTCGCACTTAACATCAATCAAGAAACTCAATTAGAGTTCTAAGCCAAAGGTCAATCTTGCTATCAATTTGGTTTCACCCGAGCAATTCTCAAATTTTCGCAATTGAGATTCAATGAACACAAGAAGTAATAGGAATTTCTCCTAAGGTTCAAATAACAATTTTATAAATGAATTGACTTCATTAGGGTCAATCAACAAAGTCCCGAATTTCTAGTTCGAGGCATAAATTCGGGATTTACGATTTATCCGGGTTTCTAACCCCACGAAAATCAATCTTAAACATAACAATTCCAATATAATCAATAACCCATTTGGGTTCAAATCTCAACCAAAATCTATTGATAGCCATAAAATATATCATGTTGACATGTAAAACAACAATAGTTCACAAGGAACAAGTTTCTAACGATCTATCATCAAGATACTTGTAGAGAGAGAAACTAGGGCTTTAAGTAACGTACCTCAATCGGGCCACAACTTCTAGGATGTGGAAGACAAACCGAGGGGAAAGACTCTACTCGGCGTGGGCTTCGCGATGGCGGTCACGGCTCGATCATCCGATGGCCGGAACTCCGGGAATCGACGAATCTCCCTTTGAAGCTCCTTCTCCCTCTCTCTCTAAATCTCACGGTTGAAGAAGAGAAATGAGAGAGGAAGAGGAAGAATTGGGGTTATAAGGGTTAGGAAAGACCATGCTACCCTTCCAAGCTGTGGACAAGGCAAAGGGGAGGGGTTAAAATAGGGGTAGAATAGGTATTTCACACTAAAAATCAAAACAGGGAAAGAAATCCCGTAGCTGCTCTGCAGGTGAGGCGGGCGCCTCACCATGCTCCATGCGGCCGCCTCATCTCTGCTCTGCACAAGGTTGTTCTCAGTACTTGAGGCGGGCGCCTCACTCCATCCCATGCGGCCGCCTCGGCTCCTGAACCTCCAAAACTTGGTCTAAACTTGATCTAAATGATCCCAAACTTATGGGCAACCATCCTAAGGTCTTACCCAACTCAAAACAAGTCTAAAACACACCCGAACAACTCCCGAAACAACTCGGAGCGAAACCGGGAAGGGGTGCAACATCGTGCAACCGGGACGACGAACAAGCTCGAAATCAAACGAGCAAGGAAAGGAGACTTTTAAGGCAAGTCTAAGGGTTAACGACGAAGCTTAAATACTTCTAGGAAGTTGAATAACAACTTAGGGAAATAAGAATCCCAAAGGAGAGGCGATTACGCGACTCGATTCCCGAATTACGCGATAGAGACGAACGCTATCTCCAAAATTTCCAGATCTTCGATAGACTTAAGGAATACTTCCAACGTGAAGTCTAAGGCATCTAAACATGTTTACAAACCATCTTAAAGAGGTCTAGGACCCAAACCGAGGTCACGAACACAAAACGGAAGTAAACCCTCAATCGCGTCGCATTCCGACTATCGTCGAGTCACGACTTGTGACTTTAATTAGTTAAGGTCTAGGGGACATATGGAACTAATATATTGGCTCCTATACAGTCTCCCTGAATTAATCAAGGTTCTTACCTCAAGTCGAGTAAGCGAGCTTACGGTTGAACGACACGCAAAGCAGTAAGGTCAAATACACGAAGGTTCGGGGTCTTACATCCTCACCTCCTTAAAAGAATTCGTCCACGAATTCACAATCCTACGACCACCTTAGTGTGCCTCAAGACACGGGGAAAGAAATACTGAAATATTCTCCCCAATCAATTCCAAAGTCAAGTCATCTTGACTCTTGGCGGGGTTCAAGAACATCATCAAGGCTTACAAAGTTCCAGCAAACGTAGACATTGAGGTGAAAATTCCTCCTTATCATCTAATCAAGTAATTCTTAAGCAGGTGCAATAATTGTGCCGAATTAACAAATATCCCAATAAAGAGTTTTTCCGGGCTAATTAAATTATTCCGGTCACGACACGAATCTCTAGGGTCTAACGCCCTTATACTAAAATCAAGTAGAACGGTAATTCATTTGATCAAGTCACAAGTTCATTTCATTCATGGCATGATTTCAATATACATGTTGCACATATTTGCACAAGCAAAACAAGATACCACTTTCAATTTATTTCATTTGGCAACGGGTCCGGTCAATTCCTATATCATATAATACCGTTCTAGTTCTCCGACGAAGACCTCTTGATAATCAAGTCAGGGGCCCTCTGAAGTGACTTCAAAAGCTTTCGTCGTTTAGGATGCAAAGGGGTTGCAAAACACATACGAGCATCCTTCATCATGGTCTCATGCACGTATAATATAATCACATACGGGCATGGCAATCAATATCATGTACATAGCATATTAATCTATTATGCAGGTATACCAAGTATGGAATATTCATATCCTTAACAATCTATTTACGATAGATAAAACATGTTACACCACGTTAATACTCTCATTAACGTATTAAGCTTAGCAACAAGTAGACACAATAACTATGCATTCCTAGGTAGCAATTGGTTACTAACTAGAAGACTTCAACCACTATGGGTCAAGCAGTGTACTGGTAGACAACTAATTCAAATTAGAAATCGCGGGGTCTCCTGCCGGTTACTCGTCAAGTCTCATTATGGAGTCAGGACAATATTCTCTCTATCGGAGCAGTCCTCTCTATACCAGGAAATGTAGTTATCGGGAAAGAATATTCAATTCTGCAATAGTAAACAATGCAGGGACTCGTGGTCAGGTACCGTCATACCTATATATACTTATATGGTGATAACACGCATTACGGGAGGCCTGTTTCACTTCGCTCATGAAACGTATAACAACGGTCAAGGGTATTAGGAACTGCGGTGATCACTCTTGGAATCGACAACTTGAGTTTATCGGATGACCCATACGGACAAGAAATGATAATTCTACAAGGTAACATCATACTCGTGGTATGACTGCAACTTAAAGGCAATACAGGAGAAATATGAGGCTCATAAACACAAACTTGCATTTACGGCAATCTAGACCGACAGAACTTAGTAATCCAAGTCCTATAATTGTACAAGAGAACATGCCGATAAGGCACAAATCAGAACGCTCATCGGAAAATACTCGACGACACACCAAACCCAATCTAGGCCATGGATCCTATCCTGGCTTATAGCTAACAAAAGCTCTGATACCAAGCGTGCGACCCGACCGGATTTAGGAGCGGAATCCCGTCGCTAGGACAAGGCAGGAAGAGAACAAGCACTTATAAAATAATAGTGCGAGTCGGACAATCGAGCTAACAAGCTCTAGACAAGAACAAGAAGCCGTACTAAAAATACGGGTTTACAAAAATCAGTAAGCGGAAGCGACAAGGAAAGGTAGTCCCGAGCTATGAAGCTCGAAACCAAGGCCAAAGATACCAAGAGACATAAATCTCACGATGGGGAGAAAACGAAACTCGCGTGCCGCAACATTGCAGACGCTGGACAAACCATCGGCACTACCGGCCGGCGTTACAGCAAGGGACCAACCTGATATAACACATACCCACGGCTAAAGCATACCGGGGTTAACCAACAATAATGACAACTAGGATAGAGAAAAGCCCAAGGCTACTGCGTGCCTGGGAGACAACAGAATATAAAAATCAAGCTATGGGCAACGACACAACACATCGGCCCAAGGGAGAACCAAAATCAAAACCCAATTATTCTACCCGACTGTAAAGTCTAATTAACTTTACAATACAACGAGCTCACAAGAATAGTAAATATGATATACAAGATAAGGATGCTAGAGAAATAGGAGTCCTCAAGCTATTACTCGGAAACAGGCTGTTACAATCACGGACACGCGTACTAAGCTCGAGCCATCGATCAACTGGGGTCTGCTACAGCCACGAACTACACGCCCTCAGAACGACTCCTGAACTGCAGCTAGAAACAAAGTACGGGATGAGTCATAATGACCCAGTACGCTACTACTAAACAATAAGACATAAATTAAATATTGCTATAGAAGGAAATGATATCGTTTTACGACGAAGACCCAGTAAGTCAGGTTGTACTGAATGAAAACCGGTCCTTTACCAGACTACCAAGGTGAATCAGGGTGAATTCCCTGTTTACAAAGAGTCAAACAAGTCAGGAAGCAAGGCACAAGAATAATCATGATTATGGATGTATATCTATTCGTAGAACATCCCAAGGCTCTCATAGAATAATTAAATAGAAGTATGCATATTTATAAATATACATATACCAAGTCCCTCATAGGTTTATCAAGTGGGGTATGTGAATTCATTTATGTACTAAGCAATTCATTCATGGAAGTTTATCATGTAAGGATATGCATATCTACCATGATGTACATATGCATGCTATCAGGAGGGAATCAGGTAGCAGTGTGTATGTCTATGTATACACGTATCATATAATTCATAGGCCTGTCACGAAAGTCAAGCGATCAAGAGCAAGTATATATATAAGCATTTAGTTTACATATTCGGGATAGCACTCTGTTTTCACAAATGCTAGAAGAAATCCACATATAAGGGGATAGGATATAATCTGGTACCGCCATGTAGATCCTACAAGATAAACTGTGAACAGGAACATGCTGTTGCATGTGCGAGATGGTCCATCGACCCAGGATAGTATTATTCCAAGCGCCCATAATGGTTACACAAGGTACTCTTCTCCAAAGTGATCAAGAATGGAGGGGTGTGCCCGTTTCTGGTTCGGCAACCCATCTCTATCACGAATCTCATGATTCGTAAAGACGAATTGTCGTCAACCGGGAAGGCAAGGCAAGACAAGCAATACAAGGCAAAAGCAGACAAGACAAGACAAGCAAGACAGCAAGGCAAGGACAAGGCAGACAAGACAAGACAAGCAAGACAGGGCAATGCAGAACGGACAGGACAGGACAAGACAGGCAAGACAGACAAGGCAAGACAAGACAGGCAAGACAATGCAGGACACGTATGTCAGCTGGACTTATCGGGGAAAACAAGTAATATTTACTTATTTAAGAAATCAAGCAAGGACGAGCACAGTAATAGCGGTCTCATTCAAGTCAGGTGGGCATGTTATTCTTTTACAGCTAGTAATTAGGCGTGTGCATGAATTCAATTAAGAATCTCGAAACTAGTATTCTAGTTAAACGGATTTCAAGCGTCGTAGGGGTTTATCGTGGAGTCGGTATTGTTAAACGACCCACTAGCATCGACTCCGTCGAGTCATTTCTATAATTCCAGTCAAATAGAGTTTGAACACTAAATGTGTCCAAGACTCCTTTCTAGGTTCTTGTTCACAGCAGGGTTAAGTCCTCGTTCCATTTAGGAACCTTAGTTCAAATTTACTAAGTCAAGTATAAAAGTCGGAAACCTAAGTTGATTATTGTTCAACTAAGCTTAGATCAATTTTCAAGTTGCAATTCCATTTGTTAATAGAATTATAAATCAAATCACGTCGATACTCAATAAGACGACAATTATAAAGATAAGAGATACAATATACTTAAAGATCATGATCTCAAGTAACATAGGGGTTCATGCATTAATCACAAACAAACCTTATCAAGCTCATTCCCATAGAATCATAAGATGGATAATATTATAGATCCTCTCGAGGTTCCCAAGAAACTAGAGATCAAGCATGCACATTTGAAGGGCAGAAGACTTAAGACAACCCAAGATTCATCAATTAATTATGTGATGGTACTTCATAAGTCCATCACCACGCACATGACTTGGATGACCATTCGGTCAGCTAATGACAACTCAAGATACTCATAATAGAGGGTACTAAGGCATACACGGTTCAAATATCCTTCCTAAGGAAGGGTTGCCACGAAGGAATCCCGGATTTTCCAAGGATGTTAACAAGATTCCCAAGTAAAGTCACATATCGCATTCCTACGTATCTTGGGACTTCATTAAAAGTCCAACTAGTATTATCGGTTCTAGTTCATAATTGAACCAATTCAAAACGTCTTTCATTCGAGTTACGTATTCTCGACTCACACATAAACCATCCAAGGACTAGCGATAATTTCGCACTTAACATCAATCAAGAAACTCAATTAGAGTTCTAAGCCAAAGGTCAATCTTGCTATCAATTTGGTTTCACCCGAGCAATTCTCAAATTTTCGCAATTGAGATTCAATGAACACAAGAAGTAATAGGAATTTCTCCTAAGGTTCAAATAACAATTTTATAAATGAATTGACTTCATTAGGGTCAATCAACAAAGTCCCGAATTTCTAGTTCGAGGCATAAATTCGGGATTTACGATTTATCCGGGTTTCTAACCCCACAAAATCAATCTTAAACATAACAATTCCAATATAATCAATAACCCATTTGGGTTCAAATCTCAACCAAAATCTATTGATAGCCATAAAACATATCATGTTGACATGTAAAACAACAATAGTTCACAAGGAACAAGTTTCTAACGATCTATCATCAAGATACTTGTAGAGAGAGAAACTAGGGCTTTAAGTAACGTACCTCAATCGGGCCACAACTTCTAGGATGTGGAAGACAAACCGAGGGGAAAGACTCTACTCGGCGTGGGCTTCGCGATGGCGGTCACGGCTCGATCATCCGATGGCCGGAACTCCGGGAATCGACGAATCTCCCTTTGAAGCTCCTTCTCCCTCTCTCTCTAAATCTCACGGTTGAAGAAGAGAAAATGAGAGAGGAAGAGGAAGAATTGGGGTTATAAGGGTTAGGAAAGACCATGCTACCCTTCCAAGCTGTGGACAAGGCAAAGGGGAGGGGTTAAAATAGGGGTAGAATAGGTATTTCACACTAAAAATCAAAACAGGGAAAGAAATCCTAAAAATCAAAACAGAAAGCGCTCTGCAGTGAGGCGGGCGCCTCACCATGCTCCATCTTGCCGCCTCATCTCGCTCTGCACAAGGTTGTTCTCGATCTTGAGGCGGGCGCCTCACTCCATCCCATGCGGCCGCCTCGGCTCCTGAACCTCCAAAACTTGGTCTAAACTTGATCTAAATGATCCCAAACTTATGGGCAACCATCCTAAGGTCTTACCCAACTCAAAACAAGTCTAAAACACACCCGAACAACTCCCGAAACAACTCGGAGCGAAACCGGGAAGGGGTGCAACATCGTGCAACCGGGACGACGAACAAGCTCGAAATCAAACGAGCAAGGAAAGGAGACTTTTAAGGCAAGTCTAAGGGTTAATGACGAAGCTTAAATACTTCTAGGAAGTTGAATAACAACTTAGGGAAATAAGAATCCCAAAGGAGAGGCGCGACTCGATTCCCGAATTACGATAGAGACGAACGCTATCTCCAAAATTTCCAGATCTTCAATAGACTTAAGGAATACTTCCAACGTGAAGTCTAAGGCATCTATACATGTTTACAAACCATCTTAAAGAGGTCTAGGACCCAAACCGAGGTCACGAACACAAAACGGAAGTAAACCCTCAATCGCGTCGCATTCCGACTATCGTCGAGTCACGACTTGTGACTTTAATTAGTTAAGGTCTAGGGGACATATGGAACTAATATATTGGCTCCTATACAGTCTCCCTGAATTAATCAAGGTTCTTACCTCAAGTCGAGTAAGCGAGCTTACGGTTGAACGACACGCAAAGCAGTAAGGTCAAATACACGAAGGTTCGGGGTCTTACATGAGGTGTGCACGTGATTTACTAGTGACCATGAGGAAGGCGTGCTAAGCAAATGACCGGAGCTTCGGCCTTTTGGGCCAGGCGGTTCAGTGGCCCCCTGCTTCTTGTCTAGCGAGCGTACATGGTCGGTGCGAGGAGCATAATAGCTTGCTACTTTTTGGAAGCTTGGTCGTTGCAAGACTTGTTCGTTTTGGTTATAAAAAAAATCAATCGCGCATGTTTGATGGTAGAAGAAACAAATGGATACCAGGAATGCATTGATGGGACATCTTGCCGTCGCTTGGGGTTAAGAGCTGCACGCATACACACTTAGCGATGATTCATTAAATGTGATGCCTCAGTTTCTACGCCGCATGACTGGGAAGTTACTGCTAAAACAAATCCACTTCCTTTTTTGCCTGTCGCTCACCCTATAAATACAAACAATCCTCCTCTTTAAACCTTTATACACACATCCTCCAAATTCAAACATTTTCCTTCTCATTTGTTATTTCTCCAAATCATCCGCTGCTTGCCGGAATACTACGGTGAAACAGATTCCAAATTTATTCGAAGTCGAAGTCCTACAACAACAACATGTAATCTTCTATCCATAACTGCCTCTTCATTTTCATTTCCACTTCCTTTTTGCTAGAACCCTAAGTTAAGTAGGGACAGCGGCGTTCCTCGGGAATTCCATTATTCCCTTTCACAATTTCTCGAATTTATCCTAAATCTTGCCCCGACTCATACACGTAGGTAGGAATCGAGGAAATAGCTGGCTGGTGCCTTACTCACTGGTCTCGAAACGAACCCTAACCGAGGGTTTTTGTTATCTTCTCCTATCTATTTTCATGAACAAGAATTAATATGTATTCCTCGATTATTGTAGGATGTCTTCCAGTGATGAGAATAGCTTAGAAATCGAAGTACGTAGCTACGACCATGGAGCTTCAACTGAGAGTGGAGAGAGCCTCGAAGTCGAATCAAATAGCTCTGAAGAAACCGACTTGGACGAGGCCCAAATAGTCCTTGGAATACCTGACACTCGCGGGGAGGAACTCTCTGTGGCCTCAAATGAGAGAGAAAACATAACGGTTGAGGACGAGCCTACGTCCCTCGAGGAGGATAGATGCTCTGGATCTGAGTCCCCAAGCACAAGCGCTCTTTGGGAAAAAAAGAAGAGGATTGGTGGCCGTAAAGGCAAGCAACCCGTGACTGACGCACCGGCCCCGATGAGATGGGACGATTTAACTTGCGAAGAGGATGTGTCTGCTTGGTTTTACTAGCTGGGCATAGACCCAAAAAATTACTGAGTAAAGGCCTTCGATCTGGACATCGAAAAAGACGGTCATAACATTCAAGGAGACCGTATCGTTTTTCTATTTTGACTTCTTCTTTGTCGGCCTGAGACTTCCACTGGACCCTTTTATCGCGAATTCATGCTTCTGAACAATGCCCTCCCCTGCGACCTGTCCCTCACCACCGTGAGGTTTCTGGTCGCATATACCATAGCTTGCAGGCTGCTCGGGTTCGAACCCGATATGACCCTGTTTGAACTCGACGGCCCCAACAAAGTCGATTCCTGGGACGGGAAGACCCTGCTCGTCGAATCCCGAGTAGGATGGCCATTCGCCCCATATTTGGAAGACATGGGGATTCCCAAATACAACAAGAATGTTTTCCGAGCATGAGAGCCCTAGATAGCCAAAGCATTTAGGACTTTGCTCAACGTAAAAGAGGGTAGAGGCGAGTAAGATTGAGTTCTACATTGGGTAGCTCTTACATCTGATCCCTCCCTACTTCGTCTGGCTAGGGTACTGAGTTGGCATATGGAGGGAGTAGAACATAGGGTCATCATAGATGTTGAGAAGCCCTACCCATACTAGGGTAACTGTCATGGAGGGAGGTTCCTTTGCGAGTGCCCCAACTGTGAACAAACTGGAACCAATTGTACCCCTTCTTCTCCGTGACTGGTCTGCACATTAACATTTTTTGCATGTATCTTGCTTTCTTCTGTTTAAATCCCTTCTGACTATTTCCCCCATGAATTGTTTTGCAGATATGAGGCAGCTCGAGAATAACAACAAATTTTTGCAGGCCATGAAGAAAGGCTCTGCGAAGAGGAATACCCAACTGGCCAGGCAAGAGCCAGCTCGCCTCCCAACCATTCCGGCAATGAACACGGGTTGGGGAGAAAGTCGTGGGCACTCTGAAACAAGCTGGGCTACCACTCCTCCACTGATCATTGCTCCTGCCATCGTCGTACCAGCTGCACCCATCCCAATAAAGCCTATGGCCAGTCCTGAAGTACTTTTAACCAAACGGTCCACTGCCGAAATCCCTACCGAGAAGAGGACCAGGGCGCGTATGGAGAAGAGTGACCAGGTCGAGGCGTTTGGGTCTTGGGTGCCCTCATGGCACAAAGAGTTTTTTCAAATGCCTGAGACCCGGGAGAGTGCTGCCAATCTGATCGTTGAACTAGTTGACGTCTCCGACTTGCATAACCGTAATACCAACAGATGCGGGGGTCACGTTGCCACAATCGAGCTTGGCATAGTGAAAAGGCTCCGCCACACTGGCGTTCGAAGGAGGAGTGCCGAGCACTCTAGCTCGATCTTGGTAGGTGAGATTGGGATGTGCATGGCGGAGGTAACAATTTCCCTTGTTTTTTGCAAATTAGTAAACCTTATATGTTTTTCTTTAACTTGTACTTTTGATTTTCAGATGGCCACCAAAACTAAGCTGTTGTACGATCGGTTTATTGGCAACTTAAAGATCTCCGGCTCACTAACCGACGAAAAGAATAAACTTAAAGAACAAATCAATACTCTTCGAGCTGAGCTAAAACAAAACGAGGAAGCCGTAACAGCCAAGGTTACCGAGCTCTCCAAACTCGAAGAGGAGAAGAAAACTCTGGAAGCTCACCTCAACTTCTCCAAAAAAATCCAAGGAGACTGCCATCAACAACATTGGGGCGGTGAGGAAAGAGCTCAAAGCAGCGGTGAGCAAGCTGGACCAAACCAAGATCGAGGTAGCTGAGAAAGAAAAGAGGCTAGGGGAGGAGCTATCTCGGCCCAAAAAGAAGATAGGCAAGCCATAATTGCCGACAACAAAAACTCTGAAGACTTCAGCACATGCGTCGAGGACGAAGCGTACCCCTTTTATCTCCATGGGGTACACCACGTCCTTAGGCAGGTAGCATGTAGCGAAATGGACATCCACTCTGAGATGCTCGCTGAATGGGGTACCAATACACCCTTCTGTTCCTTTGCTCGTCCAGGTCACGCGCTGGTCACATATACTGAAGAGGAGCTGGATTCCCTGGCCGAGTCTGATTCTCAAAAGGGGCTGGCAGTATGGACGTAACAGATTTGATGACACAAATTACCGTAATAGATTTGATGACACAAATTTGGATGGCCAAATCCCAAGAAACCGCGACCATGGCTACTAATTCAACTGGGGATGACGGAGACGTGGTCATGATTGAGGACAAGAAGACTGTAAACGAGGAGTAGAAGAACGCCTCTAAGGCTGCACCTTTAGAGATTCCCTAAGACCACTAGACCTCTCTTGGCATGCGTGCCATAATACTTGTATTTTTGATACGTCTTTGCAAAACAATTTCAATTTCAATTTGACGTGTAATGTTGACTTCTTTTCTCCATATCACCACGCATGTTTCTGTTGAATGATTTCTTAACTCCCAACCGTTAGTTTGGTTTACCGTGCTTGCACGTTGCTACGTTGTTAGCACGAGCTAAAAATCCCAAGTCACTGACCGCTCAAACCTTAGGCTCAAGCTAAGATTTTTAGGTCGCGTTTCATTTTGTATAAAACTTTCGAACACCAATCTTTTCAATCGAGCAAAGACATACCGAGCTCAATGAAAAGACATAATCGAAAAAGAAACAACACATCACTCGAACACCAACCTTTTTAATCGAGTAGAGACACATCATGTTCAATGAAAAGGCATAATTGAGATAGAAATTGGACATCATTCGAACACCAACCTTTTCAGTAGAGCAGAAACATGTCATGCTTCGATGAAAAGCCATAATCGAGATAGAAAATGATCATAACAGACGAGATAACGAAATGATGACCAAAATGAATTTTTTTATTCATCCAACTTACAAACGAGTAGAATGAAAACATACAACCTGCATGATTCCTTATCAACGGTAATACTTCTTTAGATGATCAGCGTGCCATGGATGCTGCAGCTCGCTGCCCTTCTCTGTTTGCAACATATAGGTCCCTTCCCTAACTGTGATGACCCGACCTGGACCCCAAGGTGGAATCACAAGTCAAGTCGTCCAAATAGGACAACAATACATGCTAAGACTCAATTATAGAAAACGACGTGACGCAACATTGTAGATGAAGCGCGACTCGGCACTAAAAGGCCGGAATAATTTAAAACTTTTTACACCTGATATAACAGTTAAGACAAGTATACCAATTCATCGGCGATTTAAAACATGCTGGAGAAACAACATAATTAAATAAGAGCTAATGTAATGCCCAACGGAAGATTTAAAACATGTTAACCAAACTACATCTATACAAGGCTCGGCGTACAAGCGTCGGCACTCAAAATAGGATACATGATACTACAAGTATAGACATAAATACAAATAAACAAAGTTCCCAAAGCGAAATCTAAGTGACTTGCTAATCCCAACGTCCTTACAAAAGAGATCAAAAGAAGGACATCTATAAACCACAACCTCGTCACGAGTGATCTCGGACAAGCACGAACCCTATAACGTCTCAACGTGAGGTACCTAGACGGCTCGAATCTAAAGCAGTAAAAGGGAGGGGGTAAGTCATAAAGACTTTGTGAGTTAACAATTATGCATGTCATGGCATCATGCAACATACATAGCAAGATATCATCTTTAATATCAAGTCAATCAAAGCATTCATTTAATAAACACTTAAATCACATATCCATGGTAGCACATTGTTTCACATAAGTTCTATAAAGTAAACCACATATAAGGAGGATATGTTATGGAACCAGTGCCGCTACGTAGCTCCTGCAATACACAACATTAACATTTCGTGCGAATGTTACCCGTGATGAGTGTATCAAAGTACCGAGCTTTCTACTCGGGTACCAAGCTCTCCACTTGGTAATTAGACTTGCCAATGTGCTCTATTGGTTACAGCAAAGGGGCTACTTCCCCACTGTGGCCAACAGTGGAGGGGTTTGTGATAAAAACCCGGTATAACAACCCATCACTATCACGAGTCCCATAACTCGTGACGGCGATGCATTGTCACACCAACGACTCAACCAAATATACCAGCTGGACTAATGCAATGCCAAGTAGGTGTTTACTCGTCATATAATCTCAAATAAGGAACAAGTTCGACAAGAGCGAACTTATTCAAAAAGTAGGTGTTTACTCATTAAGGAATCAAATAAGAATTCGACAAGAGTGAATTCAACATGTCAAATAGATACATCATTCTACAACATGCTCTCAATTATGCATTTGCTTCACACAATCATATAAACCGCACAAGAACTCGATTGAGTCTTATAAGCACACATATCAAACATGCCCTTCAATTCATCCCAAAGTCACGTAAGCTAATATATTAGTCTAACGAACTACAAACGTCGTAGGGATTGAATGTGGAGTCGGTATTGTTAAATAACTCCCTAATCTCAACTCCGGTGAGTTTTACTAAGATGCAACCAAGTAGAGCATTGATACTATATGCATCACATTGCCCTTTCCTAAGTTCTCCGTTCATTTAGAACTCAATAACTAAGTCGTTCATGACCTTAAACTAGCCATAAACACATTCCCGAGTTTTCAACCCTAGAATCGGTGATTTTGTTAAACCTAGAATTGAAACATATTCTTTCACAAGAGTTGTTCCTAGGCACATTATAAACAACATTCATGCTTTGCATAAAGTCAAAATCACAACTTCATAAAGAAATCATAAAATCCTACATACATTTCATAGGTTGAATTGGAGGATTTCTCTTCACAAAAAGTGTTCCTAAGCATCAATAGAACAACTATAATGAAGGGGTCATGTTATAATATTGAACATTAAAATTTCTGGGAATTGTCACTCACCTTAAGCCTATGAACAATGGATGAAAGGAGGATTAAACCAAGGATTGTTGTAGAGGAGAGCAAGGCCATCGATTTGGCAGTCTCGGATCGTCGATCGGATCACCGGAACTCCGGCAAATGGCCACCAAGTTAGGGTTCTCTCCAAGGAGGAAAATGGAGGTTAGTCTCTGAATCTCTGAAGTTTTGGTGATCTCTAATGGCTGAAATGGCTGAAGAAATGGTTTTATACCTTCCAAGAAGGCCACTATCCATGTGAAGGAGGTTATAAGCCTTCTAATTGGCTAAGGAATGATGGCCATTGATAAGGGTTCATCCAAGGGCTTAGAGGGGTTGTAGGAGGGTCAACAAAGGAGGCTCAAGTCATTTAAGATGGCCAATGGGCAAGGGCACTAGGGTCATCAACCAAAACAACTCAAAAATCCCGTATGCCTATTTTCAGCATGATGCGGTCGCTTCATTTTGGGACCATGCGACCGCATGGTCCTTCTTCCAGATTTCTGCACATTTTGATGTGCTCTCAGCATCTCAATGCGAGCCAATGCCAAAAGACCAATGAGGCCGCGAGGTTCAAGACTCAAAATTGTTCTAAACTTGTTCTAAATGATTCCAAACTCATGGGCAAACATCCTAAGGTGTAACCCAACTCAAAACAAGTCGGAAACACACTCGAACAACCTCCGAAACAAGTTAAAACATGGCTAGAATCGCTCGACAATTGGCCAACAAATCAAATCAAACCCAACTCAAACTAGAATAACTTGAACATGTATAAGGCTTGTTTAAACATGGTTATGGCTTGCATACAAGGCCTAGAACTCACACAAACATCTCTCGAGATGACAAGAAGGCAATACAAGCAATGAAGAACAACCTCAAAACACAAACGAAGCAACGAAGCTTCTAAACTTTCAACCAAGCATGTAACAACTAAGATGAACATTCTAAGTCATAAATGCAAGGTTCTAAGACTCCAATGAGACTTATTTAGGTACTAACATGTTAAGATAAACACTCGAAACATCAACAACAAGGCATTCAACGCATGGAAGACCAACACTCAAATATGATCTCAACCAACTCAATGCAAACATGATATGAATGAAATGAAGTCTCTAACATGTCAAGACACATAATAAACATGTTATAAGGATGTTGTTCATATAAAGGGGTTTGGGTTCTCACATCCTCCCCCACTAAAAGGAATTTAGTCCCTAAATTCATACCGGAAATCTCGAACAAGTAAGGGTATTTCTCGCGCATCTCAAGCTCAGTCTCCCATGTGGCTTCCTCAATATCATGATTCTTCCACAAGACCTTCACTAAAGGAATCCGCTTAGTCCTCAAGACTTGCTCCTTGGTATCAAGAATCCTCACCGGTTTCTCAACGTAGGAAAGATCGGGCTCAAAGGTAATCTCCTCATAAGTAAGGACATGTGACTCGTCCTTCAAGTACTTACGAAGCATAGAAACATGAAACACATCATGGACACCCGATATAGACGGTGGTAACGCAAGTCGATAAGCCAAAGAACCAATCCGCTCTAAGATCTCGAACGGACCAATAAATCTCGGAGAAAGTTTCCCTTTCTTCCCAAACCGCTTAGTACCACGCCGGGGCGATACCTTCAAGAACACAAAGTCACCAACCTGAAACTCAAGATCTTGTCTCCGGTTGTCTGCGTAGCTTTTCTGTCTACTCTGAGCTGTAAGCAATCTGTCTCTAATCAGCTTCACACTCTCAGCCAACTGTTGTACCATCTCCGAACCCCATAACCTAGCCTCACCAACCTCATCCCAGCAAATCGGTGATCGACACTTACGCCCATACAAAGCCTCGTACGGCGCCATCTCAATGCTCGACTGATAACTGTTATTATACGCGAACTCAGCCAATGGTAGATGTGAATCCCAACTACCCTTGAAATCCATAGCGCACGCGCGTAACATATCCTCCAAAATCTGTATCATTCTCTCTGACTGACCATCAGACCGTGGATGAAACGCAGTACTGAAATTCAGCTTCGTACCCAAAGCCTCCTGCAAAGAATGCCAGAACCTCGAAGTAAATCTGGGGTCTCTATTTGACACAATACTAACCGGTACACCATGTAATCTCACAATCTCCTGAACGTACAACGCTGCCAACTGACTCAAACTAAAGGAAATCCCAATAGGAATAAAATGAGAAGACTTAGTCAATCTATCAACGACAACCCATACTGCATCAAAGCCTCTATGAGTACGTGGCAACCCTGTAACAAAGTCCATGGTGATATGCTCCCACTTCCACTCCGGAATCTCAAGTGGCTAAAGCAAACCGACAGGTCTCTGGTGCTCAGCCTTAACCTGCTGACACGTCAAACATCTCGAAACATACTCAGCTATCTCCCTCTTCATACCAATCCACCAAAACTACCTCTTCAAGTCACGGTACATCTTGGTACTACCCGGATGTATCGTATACTTGGCCTTGTGAGCCTCATCAAGAACCATACGTTTCACTTCATCGGAAGAAGGAACGCAAATCCTACTCTGGAACGTCAAGATCCCATCACTGTTTATCGTGAACTCGGGTGTATTATTCTCACCCAATCCATCGATAATCTTCATCAAATCTGGATCAATAGCTTGAGCTTCCTTGATCAACCCAAATAACACTGGTGTAGCACGAACACTAGCAAAGAGAACACTATGCTCACTCACAACAGGACTCCATTCACGGACATCCTCATGCATCTTCCATTCCCTCATCATCAAACATGACATGTAGGATCTCCTACTCAACGCATCCGCAACAACATTCGTTTTCCCCGGATGGTACAAGATAGTACAATCGTGATCCTTAAGCTTCTCCATCCATCGCCTTTGTCTCATATTCAACTCCTTTTGTGAGAAAAGGTATTTCAGACTCTTATGATCCGTATACACCTCAAACTTAGCTCCATAAAGATAGTGTTTCCACTTGTGAAGCGCAAAGATAATAGCTACCAACTCAAGATCATGAGTCGGATAATTATGGACATACGGTGACAACTTCCTAGAAGCATAGGCAATAACCTTCCCGTTCTGCATAAGCACACAACCTAAACCTTCCAAAGAAGCATCACAATAAACCACGAAGTTCTCACAACCACTAGGCAACGCTAAAACATGTGTTGTAGTCAACCTCCTCTTCAACTCCTGAAAACTAGCCTCGCACTTGTCACTCCAAACAAAAGCAGACTTCTTCTGAGTAAGATTGGTCATAGGAGTAGCAATCTTAGAAAATCTCTCAATAAACCTACGGTAATAACCCGCCAAGCCCAAGAAACTACGGACTTCGGTCACCGTACTGGGAGTCTTCCACTTGGTAACAACCTCAACCTTTGATGGATCCACCGCGATACCATCACTAGACACAACATGCCCAAGAAAAGCAACTTGTTCTAGCCAAAATGCACACTTGCTAAACTTAGAAAAAAGTTGTTTCTTACCCAACACAGTAAGAACCTCTCTTAAATGATGCTCATGCTCCTCTCGTGACTTCGAGTACACGAGGATATCATCAATGAACAGCCCTACAAAACAATCAAGGTACTCATGAAACACCCTATTCATCAAGTCCATGAAAACGGCAGGCGCGTTTGTCAAACCAAACAGCATCACAACAAACTCATAATGGCCATAAGCGTCTGAAAAGGTGTCTTCGGGACATCCTCCGCCCGAACCCTCAACCGGTGGTAACCACTCCTCAAGTCTAACTTGGAATACACAACAGACCCACAGGCGATCAAAGAGATCATCAATGTGAGGTAATGGATACTTATTCTTTATAGTAACTGGGCGATAGTCAATGCCCAACCGCAAACTACCATCCTTCTTCTTCACAAACAACACCGGTGCATCCCACGGAGACACACTCGGTTTAATAAACTCCCTATCCAGCAGTTCTTGCAACTGCTCCTTCAACTCTCTCAACTCAGCTGGAGCCATCCTATAAGGTGCTCTAGAGATAGGTGAAGTACCGGGCAAAACCTCAATGCAAAACTCTAGCTCTCGGTCGGGAGGTAATGCATAATCAGTCGAAAAGACATCTGAAAATTCATTAACTACCGGTACATCTTCTATACTAACAGTAGACATGCTAGTATCAAGCATACAAGCAATATACCCCGTACACCCCTGAGATAGAAGTTTCCTAGCCTGCAAAGCAGAAATAACATGTATACCATTCAAAGCATGATCACCCGTAAACACAAATTTCGGAATACCGGGCATGGCAAAAGTAACCCTCTTGCGACGGCAATCTACTAAAGCATGGTAAACACAAAGCCAATCCATTACCAATATCACATCAAAATCCTGGATAGGCAATACTACCAAATCCGCATGCAAAACTCGATCATAAACAAATACATCGCAACCCCTATAGACCTCAGACGCCAACATACAATCACCCAACGGTGTAGACACCTCAAGAACATAAGGCAACTGAGCAGGCAATACACATAAATGATCTATAAAATGTGATGCGACATATGAATGAGTAGACCCCGGATCTATAAGAACTTTAGCTTTATGACCGAAAATAGAGAGTGTACCTCCAATCACTGAAGTAGACTCTGGGACACCACGCTAATCAAGCGCAAAAACACGAGCCTGCGCCTTAGGACGCCCATCACTATCCCTCTTGTTCCCCGACTGTGGAACAGAACCCACTGACTGACTAGCACCAGACTTAGGACAATCTCTCCTCATATGTCCCGTCTCACCACACCCGTGACACTTAGCAGTCTTAGTCCAACACTGCTCAACTGCGTGCCCCGTGCGCTGACAATAAGAACATACCACAGAACTGTTCCTCTGTCCTTGCTGCCCCTGAGAAGATGGAGCGCGACTATCCCGACTCTCGCCCCGCCCACGCATCGCTGTCTACCATGGCCACCGTTGCGACGGTTTCCCCTACGGTCAGACCGATTCCCCGAATTTTGGCCTCTCCCAGAATGCTGCGAGGCCCCCTGTGATGACTGATGCTGATGTGAAGACTGCACAGAAGGCTTCTGCCTGTGCTCCTCAATAACTCTTTCTATCTCATAGGCACGATCTACCGCGCCCCGATAATCTGTCAACTGAAGAGACAAAAGATGCCTCCTAAACTCTGTCTTCAAACCCTTAACGAACTTAAGTACCCTCTGATGCTCATCTGGTACAAGATGCGCACAATACCGAGACAACTCAGTGAACTTAGACGAATACTGAGCCACGGACATAGAACCCTGCTCCAAATCTTGGAACTCCTTCTCTCTCCTCTGTCTCACTACCATCGGTACATAAGAAGCCCTGAACTCCCTCTCAAAGTTAGGCCACACTCTAGGAACCCCTTTCAGATTCCAGCTAGAAAGCAAGACTTTCCACCAATGGTTGGCAGCTCCTCTCAGCTTATAAACCGCCAATACAACCTTCTCTTCCTCAGTACAGTCCAGAGCTGCAAAGGTCTTCTCCAAGTCCTCCAGCCACAACTCGGCAATACTAGCATCAGACTCACCCTCGAAAGATGGAGGTTTCATCTTCAAGAATCTCTCCAAAATAGCGTTGTTCCTCGCTCTAGGATCAAAAGGCACATCAATACGAGGCGGCGGCTGCCTCACCTCTGGTTCTAGTGGTGGTGGTGGTGCAAGTGGTACTCCTCCTGGCTGACCTCCCTGGGCCATCTTAGTCATAAAAGCAAGCATATGGCGATACATGTCCGCCATCTGCGCATTAGGGTCAACTTGATCCTGCTGTGGAGGTCTGTCACCCTATATATTCTCTCTATCACCTCTGTTGATTCTTATGTTAAATTTATATCTGATCAGTACATTACATTAGTTTTATACTTCAGTGGCTAATCGGGCTGCGTATCGATTAGCGTGGCAACTGTGTATAGAACTTTGCCTTGTATAGTTTTTGTAGGACTTTTCAGGTTCATCGGAAGACCACTTCTCAGCTTCACCGGAAGACCTGCTCAAAGCTCAAGATCGGTAGACCTCGTGTCCAGCTGATCTGCTTCTACGTGTCCTCCCAGCTTAAAGCTAGCTGGATTAATTCAAACTTATTCCCATATATTGTTTGAATTAATCCAAGTCTTTTCCTGACATGTCAAGCCGCCGAAAGCAACTTTCAGCGAAAAGCAGAATACTTTTCGCCTCGAATGAAAGCGAAAAGCGGTGTGCCCCTACTTTTGCTTCATCTCTCGGATCGACACCAAATCGCCCACCTTTTTGAAGATCTCGAAATGATTATACTGCTCTAGTTATACGTGAAGACGAAATTCCTTGGTGACCCCATGCATTTAATGCATTTATGAAAAGAGCTGTTGAAGTCTTCGTCTTCTCCAACGGATCTTTTGAAGTGCATCGCTTTAAATACGCCATTGAAGCTGGAACAAAGACAAGCATTTAATCAATCGAACACACAAAAGAATTGCTCGAATCTACACAACTCCAAATCTTTCATTTCGGTGCATTCAATAGATCCTCAACAGATCTAGAAGTCCTCGTCAACAACAAGAAGTCGCTCTTCAACAATTATTGTTTTATTCTTCTTGTTGTTTACTTCCATTAACTATATTACGCATCTAATTAAATATCTTGTATTTACAGATATTTAATTCCCTAGACCCAAACACAAGTCAATATTTTGTACACGATCCATTAGGGATATTCTTTGTAATTGATCTAAGTGGAAAACATAGTGCACAATTTAAATGCAAGGTTGACTGCCTTGGTGGTGGACGTAGCACTCATTATAGTGTGAACCATCCCAAAATACTTGTGTTATTTCCTACTATCTGTTTAATTATTGAACTGCTTAGTTTCATTGTTTACTTCATCCATTTCAGCAGAACTTAAGTAATCCGTAAAAGGTCTACCGGTAGTCCTTATCGGCAGACCTGGAACTATTCTCTTGAAAGTCTTCCGCTACTTGATTCTTTTCATAGATTGCAAGTAACTTTCAAGGAACTTACTTTAAAAGTTTTAAAGTGTTAATAAGCTATTCAACCCCCCTTTTAGCTTATTATTGTGCTCATTGGGACCCACAACCTCGACCAACACCGCCTCCCTTGCTAGGACCAGTACCTCCGGTATTTGTACCGTGTCTAGTCTCCACCATCGTGAGCCTATAAGAAATCACTCAATGTTAGAAATCACACCAAGAACCAACCCACCTAGGCCATGGAACCTATCGTGGCCGATAGCTAACCTATAAAGCTCTGATACCAACTGTGACGACCCGACCCGGACCTCGAGGTGGAATCACAAGTCAAGTCGTCCAAATAGGACAACAATACATGCTAAGATTCAATTATAGAAAACGACGTGACGCAACATTGTAGATGAAGCGCGACTCGACACTAAAAGGCCGGAATAATTTAAAACTTTTTACACCTGATATAACAGTTAAGATAAGTATACCAATTCATCGGCGACTTTACAATCGGAACCCAACACTAAACAGTTCATGCAGATATACCTCGACGGCTACAACATGCCGGAGAAACAACATAATTAAATAAGAGCTAATGTAATGCCCAGTGGAAGATTTAAAACATGTTAACCAAACTACATCTATACAAGGCTCAGCGTACATGCGCTGGCACTCAAAATAGGATACATGATACTACAAGTATAGACATAAATACAAATAAACAAAGTTCCCAAAGCGAAGTTTAAGTGACTTGCTAATCCCAACGTCCTTACAAAAGAGATCAAAAAAGGACATCTATAAACCACAACCTCGTCGCGAGTGATCTCGGACAAGCACGAACCCTGCAACGTCTCAACGTGAGGTACCTGGACGGCTCGGATCTAAAGCAGTAAAAGGGAGGGGGTAAGTCATAAAGACTTTGTGAGTTAACAATTATGCATGTCATGGCATCATGCGCATACATAGCAAGATATCATCTTAAATATCAAGTCAATCAAAGCATTCATTTAATAAACACTTAAATCACATATCCATGGTAGCACATTGTTTCACATAAGTGCTATAAAGTAAACCACATATAAGGAGGATATGTTATGGAACTGGTGCCGCTACGTAGCTCCTGCAATATACAGCGTTAACATTTCGTGCCAATGATACCCGTGATGAGTGTATCAAAGTACCGAGCTCTCTACTTGGTAATTAGACTTGCCAATGTGCTCTATTGGTTACAGCAAAGGGGCTACTTCCCCACTGTGGCCAACAGTGGAGGGGTGTGTAATAAAAACCCGGTATAACAACCCATCACTATCACGAGTCCCATAACTCGTGACGGCGATGCATTGCCACACCAACGACTCAACCAAATATGCCAGCTGGACTAATGCAATGCCAAGTAGGTGTTTACTCGTCATATAATCTCAAATAAGGAACAAGTTCGACAAGAGCGAACTTATTCAACAAGTAGGTGTTTACTCATTAAGGAATCAAATAAGAATTTGACAAGAGCGAATTCAACATGTCAAATAGATACATCATTCTACAACATGCTCTCAATTATGCATTTGCTTCACACAATCATATAAACCGCACAAGAACTCGATTGAGTCTTATAAGCACACATATCAAACATGCCCTTCAATTCATCCCAAAGTCACGTAAGCTAATATATTAGTCTAACGAACTACAAACGTCGTAGGGATTGAATGTGGAGTCGGTATTGTTCAATAACTCCCTAATCTCAACTCTGTTGAGTTTTACTAAAATGCAACCAAGTAGAGCATTGATACTATATGCATCACATTGCCCTTTCCTAAGTTCTCCGTTCATTTAGAACTCGATAACTAAGCCGTTCATGACCTTAAACTAGCCATAAACACATTCCCGAGTTTTCAACCCTAGAATCGGTGATTTTGTTAAACCTAGAATTGAAACATATTCTTTCAAAAGAGTTGTTCCTAGGCACATTTTAAACAACATTCATGCTTTGAATAAAGTCAAAATCACAACTTCATAAGAGTTGGCCAACGAATCAAACCCAACTCAAACTAGAATAACTTGAACATGTATAAGGCTTGTTTAAACATGGTTATGGCTTGCATACAAGGCCTATAACTCACACGAACATCTCTCGAGATGACAAGAAGGCAATACAAGCAATGAAGAACAACCTCAAAACACAAACGAAGCAACGAAGCTTCTAAACTTTCAACCAAGCATGTAACAACTAAGATGAACATTCTAAGTCATAAATGCAAGGTTCTAAGACTCCAATGAGACTTATTTAGGTACTAACTTGTTAAGATAAACACTCGAAACATCAACAACAAGGCATGCAACGCATGGAAGACCAACACTCTAATATGATCTCAACCAACTCAATGCAAACATGATATGAATGAAATGAAGTCTCTAACATGTCAAGACACATAATAAACATGTTATAATGATGTTGTTCATGTAAAGGGGTTTGGGTTCTCACACTAACCACTCTAACAACTTGAAATGGGCCTTCCCAATTAGGAGAATGTTTTCCCCACTCTGTTCGATGGCCCGTTGTTTGAATTTTCCAGAGGACCCAATCGCCCACAGCAAATGACTGACCACGAACTCTCTTATCGTGGTGGGGTTTTGCTCACTGCTTATAATTAGCCATCCCCATTCTAGATTCTACTCGCTCTTCCTTAAGTAAATCGAGATCAGCTACTCGGGCTTCACTATGTTCTCTATATCATAGTGAGACACTTTGTGGTTTGGCAAGTACATCTCTATTGTTTCCATGGCCTCTGAACCGTAAGCGGGGGAAAAAGGTGTTTCGCCCGTAGGCCCCCTGACCGATGTTCTGACCGTCCACAAGGCTGACGGTAATTCATCCTCCTATTTTACAGCCTTATCCTCCAGGCTTCTCTGAAGAGCATACTAAGCATGCAAAGCCTGCTTGTTCGCTGCCTCTGTTTGACCATTTCCATGAGGATATGCCACAGATGACTGCCAATGCTTTACATGCATCTGCTTACACACCTTTGTAAATTTTTCCAAAAATTGAGTTCCATGATCGGAAACTGTAGCCCAGGGAACACCAAAACGACACCAAATATGTTCATGGACAAAATCGATCACATTCACTGCGCTGATAGTTGCCAACAATTTAGCTTCTACCCATTTTGTGAAGTAAGCCACTGCTACCACTACTACCACTGCATACTTAAACTTCGAGCGAGCTAACGGGAAAGGACCAATCAAATTTATTCCCCACACATCAAATGACCATGACGCCACCACTAGAGTCTGCTCGGTAGAAGGTAAGTGAAGAATATCAGCGTAATGATGACACTTGTCATACCACCTAACATACATTTCTATATCACGCCTCAAAGTGATCCAATAAAAACCTGCAGCCAAAACCTTCTTCGCCAGTAACTGTTGACCTGACACTTTCCTTCATAAATTTTCCCAAGGATACCCTTGGTCATTTCTGGTCACACACATCTATGTAAAGGCCTTGTGTACGACCGTCTGTAAAGAATCCTATCTAAGATGGCATATCTGCATGCTCGCTTTTGAATGATCCATGCTTCTGACCTATCCTCGGGCAGGGTTCCCTACTCGATGTAATCCTTCATGTCATCAATCCAACACTTTGTTGCAGGCTCAATGTCCATGATTACCTCTTTCCTTATTGCAAGTACTTCCAGATACTCGATCATGACACCTGGGTGCAAAAATTGAATTTCTTCCTATGCTATCTTGGAAAGATAGTCAGCGTGTATGTTATCCTCCCGGTCAATTCTAACTAGCTCCAAGTAATCAAAATCTTTCAAAATTTCCTTCACCAGCCTGCAGTATCGAACCAAAACTCGGTGGTGCACTGCATAATCTCCCTTGACCTGATTCACCACCAGCTGGGAATCACTGTATATCACGATCTCCCGAACACCTATGTCCTGCGCAAGCTCCAATCCCGCTATCAAAGCTTCATACTCGGCCTAATTGTTGGATATTAGAATGTACGACCCCGATTCCCGGTTAGCTTGAATTGTGTGCAATGCTCGCACTTCTTCCCTTGTTGATCACTTATTTGATTTATGAGAGAGTCTAGATGTGTATGAGAGATCACATTAAGACCAAAATACTTTTAAGAGATGTCATTTAGTTGTTAACTTGCTAAAGTCACAAGTCGTAAGTCGACGATAATCGAAATGTGACGCGATTGAGAGTTTACTCGGGTTTTTGTGTTCCTGACCTCGATTTGGTCCTAGATCTTTACATGATGATTAAATAACATGTTTAGATGTGTTAGACTTCTAGATGGATGCATATATGTAAGTATTAGATATCATTCATAATATCCTTAACATGATTTAAATCTTGTTTGAATGCTTGTCGAATCGACGGTTTGATTGCTACTTTACTTCTTGTCGTTCTTCTTCTTTGTACGACTTTTTCGGTTGGTATTATTTTGACCCTATATGACTAGGGGACCTTGGGGAATTAACTTAGAATTATTTTTGAGTGGTCGTGTAAACGTTTATGCACGCTCGAGTTTGATTTTCGGAAATTCGCGTATTTCCGAAGGCCACGATAGGTCTGTAGTATTTTGGCCATAACTTTGTGTACGAAACTCGAAATTCGGATCCGTTTGATGTGTTAGAAACTAGACTCATAGAGATTTCTAAACATACCTTTTGTGTAATTTTAGGACGTGTATTTCGGTACAGGAACATTTTGTAAAATGACCCAAATTCTGGTATACTATAGTTGACCACTCATTGTGTGTTAGACTTTCTATTTGGCCAACCTAACCCTACCCAAACCCAACCTAACCCACCCTAAACCACCCTAGTTCGACCTATCTATCCTCCTCTGCATGCTTGACAAGTTTTGAGAGTCCTTGGGTGCATGCAAACCACTTAGCATGTAGAGACATCCACATGCACAAACATGCATTGGACACGTTCTCCCACCCCACTTCAGCCAAAGATTGACCAAATGCCTCCACTAAGCCATCCTATTCAGCCATCTTCTCCAAAAAAACGTGGCTGATCATATCTCTAAGGTTGGAGAGGTTTTCTTGAAGGTTCATAGGTGATCAACAATGGTGGCCAAGTCTTGAGGAGGCCATTGCCAAAACCCAACCATAGAAGAGGAGAGGAGGTCAAGGAGATCACGTACCCACCTTTGCATGGACGTTTTGTACATCTTGTAGGACTGATTTAAGGTGAGTTACAACATCCCTTTCTATTTATTTTAGCCTCATTGACCCTAGGGAAAACAATCTTGCTATTTGAGGTCAATGAGAGCACTTAGGACTTTGTAGAGATGCCATGTTCTCCTATAAGCTAAATGATGAATTTTGGTTGTATGAACAGATTATAAACAGATTATAAACCATGATTATGATGTTATTTAGGTGTGATAATGTATGATAAATCATTCTATCTTGTTGTTTAAGTGTTGGGAGCATGTTTGATGAAATGGTTAGGCTTGTAGAGATGCTATGTTCTCGTATATGCTAAATATTACATTTTCGGTTGTATGAACAGATTATGAACAGATTATAAACCCTTATTATGATGTCATTTATGTGCAGTAATGTATGATAAATCATTCTACCTTGTTGTTTAAGTGTTGGGAGCATGTTTGATGAAATGGTTAGGCTTGTAGAGATGCTATGTTCTCGTATATGCTAAATGTTACATTTTCGGTTGTATGAACAGATTATGAACAGATTATAAACCCTTATTATGATGTCATTTATGTGTAGTAATGTATGATAAATCATTCTACCTTGTTGTTTAAGTGTTGGGAGCATGTTTGATGAAATGGTTAGGCTTGTAGAGAGGCTATGTTCTCGTATATGCTAAATGTTGCATTTTCGATTGTATGAACAGATTATAAACAGATTATAAACCCTTATTATGATGTCATTTATGTGTAGTAATGTATGATAAATCATTCTACCTTGTTGTTTAAGTGTTGGGAGAATGTTTGATGAAATGGTTAGGCTTGTAGAGATGCTATGTTCTTGTATATGCTAAATGTTGCATTTTCGGTTGTATGAACATATTATGAACAGATTATAAACCCTTATTATGATGTCATTTATGTGTAGTAATGTATGATAAATCATTCTACCTTGTTGTTTAAGTGTTGGGAGCATGTTTGATGAAATGGTTAGGCTTGTAGAGATGCTATGTTCTCGTATATGCTAAATGTTGCATTGGTTGTATGATCAGATTATGAAAAGATTATAAACCATGATTATGATGTTATTTATGTGTGGTAATGTATGATAAGTTACCCTATCTTGTTGTTTAAGTGTTGGGAGCATGTTTGATGAAATGGTTAGGCTTGTAGAGATGCCATGTTTCACTATATGCTAGATGATGAAATTTTGGTTGGATGAACATGTTGTAAAGTATGATTATGATGATATTCATGTATAGAGATATATGATGAATTATGCTATCTTGTTTGTTTAAGTGTTGGGAGCATATTTGATGAAATGGTTAGACTCATATTTGATGAAATAGAAAGAATGAATATATATGCCTTGTTTGTGACTTCTATTCTATGTTGACTAGTTAATTGTTTGAGTGGAGTTTTATGGGTTTAATAACCTTAGTAAATAGATTGTAAAGTATGTTTATGATGATATTCAAGGGTAGAGATATATGATAAATCATTCTATCTTGTTTGTTTAAGTGTTGGAAGCATGTTTGATGACTTGTGAATGAGTATATATGTCTAGCTTGTGACCGTGATTCTATGTTGCCTACTTAAATGTTTGATTTGGGGTCTTATGGGTTTAATGACCTTAGTAACCTATTGATTCATGTTAGTATGGACATAGGAGAGTATTGAGGCCAACGACTTCTATACCCTAATTTTTGAAAGATTGATTATGACTCAACGGAGTTGACAAGTGGGTTAGTATGACATTAAGGAGTAATATGCCTAAGTCCTACGAATTTTGGGGTAGTATTAATGGAGGTTAAGCCTCCAAGCATTTTAAAGTGTATAAAGAACACTTGATGATTAGAGCCTTGATTTTTATCTCTAATGTGATTATTTGCTAGTTGTGAAGTAAAAGCATGACTAGATGATTGTAGAATACATGCCTACTTATTTAAGCATATGATAATGTATTACATGTGCTTGAAGTTTGAGTCCAGCTGGAGTCGGTTTGTTGAGTCTTTGGGGCGGGACGATGCATCATCTTCACGAATTGTGAGATTCGTGATTTTGATGGATCGCCGCGCCGGATTGCACACACCCTCTATCGATGGCCACGGTAGGGAAGTAGTTGATCTCAGTTGTAGTATGGAAACATGACTTTGATAACTATCGGAACTCGAGCGGGGAAATGTCTCAGGGACGTCGATATCCACGAAAGGGATATCGAGGACACATAAAGGTTTTGCACGTGTTTTTACAGGAGCGACACGTGTGACGACCCGACCCAGATCCCAAGGTCGTGCCGTCAAGACAAGCTAAGAGACAGACAAGCACCTGCTAAGCATAATGGTGCGAGTCAAAAGACGAGCCAACAAGCTCAAAACAGGAAGGTAAAGCCATAACGGCAATACAGGAAAATCAAAACCTAAAACCTGCGGAAGCAAAACCATAATGGGACCCGAGCTATCAAGCTCCTGAATGAAAACAACCAAAGAGATAGTAAATCTCTCGGTCCGAAAATTCGACGCGCGTGACGCAACATTAGACACGCACAACAAACCATCGGCAACCAAGGCCGGCAACAGACAGAATCCCAACCTGATAAACAACACTCAACGGCTATAACATGCCGGAGGAACAATTCACTATGACCATATAATCAATGCTAAACCACCAACCAAACCTCACGACTAAAACTATCGGAGGTAGGAACAACAATATACCACAACTAGAATAAACGAGCCACACATGCTCGAAACGACAAAAGAAATAAATACTAAGGGTACAAATGCTCGGCAATACAACCGGCTCCCAAATACACAACCATAATATAACACTACAATCTACCCAAGTAAAGTCTATATAACTTTACATTCGAGCCTCACAATAAATACAACATAATAATAAATAACTCCAAGCTCTTGACTTGGAAGACCACCTGCTAAAAGTCGTTATCCGAAGCCGCTGCGCGTACTAACGGGAATCACTGCACACACTAGGGAAAACAATCACACGGAGTGAGTCATAATGACCCAGTAAGTTTCTAAATGCAACATATGGCATATTATGACATGGCATGGCATAATGTGCAATCATATAAAATCATGGTATCATGCTAGTATACCAACAAGAAACATGTACTTAATTTTTTTAAAGCACATAAACTCACATAAATCAAGTAGCATATTATTTTCCATCTACATGCTCATAAATAATCATGTGTAACAGTAATCGTAAATCGAACCGTTACAATCAAATCCGGGTGCAAAACCCAACCAACTTACCATGAGATCAAATCTCATACCAAGATCCGGGCTCAATTCCCAATCAATCATACCCTGGGGTTTCCTCCCCAAATAATCTCAACTCATCAGATTTCCTTTAATGAGTACTCGTTACATTCATCCAGTCTCCGGATGAGAAATGAGAGCTCGATGTCTAGCTAGATGGCATAACTCGAGATCACATCCCACTATTGGCCAAATAGTGAGGAGAAAAAGGACCCAATGCAACGATTCATAGCGATTGTTCCCAAAGGCTATGAATCGTCCCATTGCCGACACAACAACCAAAACCCGCCAGCTGGACTTTAAACCAAACCATCAAGTAAATATTTACTTGCATAAACCAATGAGACCAAATTCATAATTATCGGACTCATTAAACCATGTAGGACATAATGCTCTACAAAAATCTCATAATCCATGCACATATTTGCATATAACCACGTAGGACATAATGCTCTACGAAAACTCATAAACCATGCATATATTTGCATATAAACAAATAGGGCATAATGCTCCATGAAATTCCATAACTCATGCACATATTTGCATATAATCAAGTAGGACATAATGCTCTACCAAGTATCAAGAACAATGCATATATTTGCATATAACCAATGTGTTTAACTAACTTACAAGTTTAGTTCGAAAACTACATATTGAGGTGCTTATTATTCCTCAAGTCATCAACCTAGTCAAGTATAGCTTACAAGCTTAATAAAATATAATGTGAGGTCTTCCATAATCCTCAACTCAAATCAAACCAAGACCACTACGCTAGTCTCAAAATATCCACCAATCAAGACTTATTATTTTAGTCTTTATTTTAAGTACACCGGACTCAATCATAGTCCTAATCGTCATACATGATCGATAACGCCCACACCATACTTAAAACATTATGACTACTCCGTAGTCACTTCGCACAAGTGTTTTCATATGTACGCAACAAAAATCCTTGAGAAGAGGATTCTATCTTAATCTTCTCTTAAATATTCTCGTGACCTTATATGGGTCTCCATTGTCCCATGCTCTAACAAGCATGCTTAAAATATATTTCTAGTTCATCTCCATAACATAAGTGTCGCCATAGGACACAACCAAAAACCCAGTGTGCACAAACATAACCCAAACAAACCCAAACATTGTAGGGTTTCAACCCAAGGCTTTTCATCATCTTGTTGGCCTTATACGACTCCGTTGAGTCTTACTAACACATTTCATTCTTTATGTGTTCTATAAATTCACACCGTAATAATTTCCTAAAGTTTACAACCAAATCTCAATAGTCATTCGGGCTTAATTCCCAAGACTAAAAATCCACAAAACACATCTCAATCTCCAACCATTTAAAGTTTAGAAGTTATGTTCTTCACTCCATTAACCAAACGAAATCCAATTATCGTAGGATTTCAACCCAAGTTCAATTAGCACATAATCGAATTTATAATGACTCCGTTGAGTCCAATCTACCCTTTCTAAAATTTTAGGGCATAGAGGCCATGGGTCTCAATATTCTCTATGTTCATAACCATCAACAATAGTCATCATCTCGGGTTCGTTTAACTCACATAAACCCAACAAAATACTTCGCAATGCCACTTAGAACAAATTGGCCATCTTGTGCCTAAATTCATTCAAGTCACCTTACCAATCATAATTCCCAATTCATGATTAAATTATACAACATGGTTTAATATACTCTATTAAGCATATAAAACATAATAATCAAGCTCACATCAATAATTTTGCAAGTTAAACCAAATTTGGGCAAAACACCCTCCAAGTATCTCTACCTAATCAACCCCAATACTCATGGATAATCAACATAACCAAGTTCAAAGGACTAGTTAGAACATGAATTTCACATATATCATGGTCTCACATAGGTCAATCAAATTCTATCATCAATTTGAAAACCTAGGGTTCATGCTTCTCTACAAACCCTAACAATGGCTTCCATTGACCTCACATAGCACAAATGATTGTTTCCCTAGGGTCAATGGAGCCCAAAAGCAAGAGAAATAGGGTAGAAACTTACCTTATCACAGCCCCTACAAGCTGCCATTCCCGAAATTCCAAGAGGGGAGGTTGTTCTTCTCAACCTTCACTTCAAATCCATGGTGTAGATTGGGGGAAGAAGGTCCCAAGCTATGGCCTCCAAGATTGGGCACTCAAGAACCCTAGAAATCTCTCCCTCAAGCTCTCTTCACGTTTTTTGTGGAGTGTTCACAGAAGATGGGAGGGAGAAGTCGATCTGTTTGGCCGACTAAGAGGTAGAGTGCGGCTGTTTTTCTTTTTATATGGGGGATTAATTCCCCTTAATCACCCACTAATTAACCCCTAATCTCTCTAATAATGTTTAGGACAAGTTTTAGGTTAAGTAGGAGGGTTTAGGTTAGGTTTAGAATGGGTTTAAGTGGGTAGAAATTGGTCAACATTTCAAATTTTTACAAAATCCCGTAACAGGCTGCCCAGGGACCCTTGCGGTCGCATCCAAGGAGTGTGATGCGAGCGCATCACACTATTCCACAGCCTATACTCCTTTGTTGACTCCTTGCTCGGTTTCGGTCGTTCCCGCATGCATCCTCGAGCCTTAAAGCTTCGAAATGGCTCACAATTGAACCCTTAAAGTCCTCAAACATTAAACTAATCCATCCAAGTCTCAAACCAATTTTAAAGTAGGTCTAGACTCCCAAAAACAACACCCGAAACAACCCGGGGCAAAACCGACGCAAGACGTAACAACTTGCTATCTAAACGTCGAATGAAACCGCAAACCGACGGGTAATAACCCATGATTGTAAACACTTATTAGGGCTACAAAATAGGCCTAAATGCCTCTCAGATGATGAACAACAGATAGGGGAAATAGGCTCCCGAAAGACGAGACGTTCGCCCGGCTCAATCTCAAACTACGCGATAAGGAGAATTGCTATTCTCGAGGCGTCGAAACTTCACAAGACTTATGGAATACATCCAATTAGAAGTCTAACACATCTAAACATGTTATTTAATCATCATGTAAAGATTTGGGACCATATCGAGGTCAGAAACACAAAACCCGCATAAACTCTCAATCGAGTCGCATTTCGACTATCGTCGGGTTACGACTTTTGACTTTAACAAGTCAACCACTATATGACATCTCTTAAAAGTGTTTTAGTCTTAATGTGGTCTCTCATACACATTTAGACTCTCTCACAACCAAACGAGCAATCAACCAAAGAAGGAATGCGAGCATTGCACGCAATTCAAGCTAACCGGGAATCGGGATCTTACAACACGACGGAAAAAGGGTAACGGTATCATATCCCTTTTTATATGAATTGACTCACGAGTGCTTATATGTGAATAATGTGCTACGTGAATATGATATGATATGGAATGATGGTTGAACGAATTAATGAAATGTTATACTTGTTGATAACATGATACTCGAAATTGTTAAGTATGGATATCTTGACATGATTATTTATGAAATGTATATTATGCCAATAGCATGAATTATTATTGTTGAGCACGATGCCATGACAGGAAGTTATGTTAGTAACTTGCTAAGTCTTTATGACTTACTCCTATTTGTTTTGATTGTTTTCCCTAGATCCGAGCCGAGCGGGCAGTTCGAAGTGAGTATCGATTTGCGTTGGAGAAGCTTTTGACGAGGTTGCTACCTTGTAATTTTAGAATCCTTTCTTTTGGCAAGGACGATGGGAACACAAAGTTATATAAACTTTATGAGGGGTAGCAAGACTTTATGTGTTTGATTATTAGTACTTATGTTAATTAGCACTTAATCTTTTGAGAGCCGACATGTGTTAGTCGTGCCTTATGTAATTATGATGCTCATGCTTTAGTTGTTTTAACCATGTATTGGTTTGTTTATTATGTTAGTTATCCGGCATGTTTTTAGCCATTAAGCATGTTAGACTAGAGTTGTAGACTTAGTTTAATGTTGGGTTCCAGCCGTAACGTCGCCGATGACTTGGTATATAATTGCTATAAATTGTTATACGTGCCTATTGTTGCGTCACATGATTTTATTTTTGTACCAAGAGATTCATTATCTCTAAGGTTGTGTTAGTTTGAGCTTGTTAGCTCGGGTGCCACTGTTTAATTATAATACGCTTCCGCATGTGTTAAAGTTTTTGGCATACCGCCGTTATGGCCTTACCCGTTATTTGTTATCTTGTGTGTTTTTGACGGCACGACCTCGGGGTCTCGTATTGGGATTCGGGTCGGGTCGTCACATAGAAACTTGAAGCGCAAAGCTTTCTCGAACTCCATATCCTGCTCGGGTGGTACCAATAAAAGGTCTCGACCACTCCCTAGACTGTTAGCCATTCCATCCACATGAAGTTCCCAACAATAATTCGAACGAGGTCGCTGAAGAGGGGCATGCGCTTGCTCGGCCTGAGGATAAATTTCCTTCTGGCTTGGACTGTTGAAACTTGTCTCTGCCATAAAGTCTGCCAGAGCCTGTGCCTTTATAGCTCGGCGAGGTTGATAATCTAACAAGAACTCAGTCAACTTGATCGATTAGGTGAGAAAACGACCAAAAGAGCCTGGTTTATGCAAGATTTTCCTGAGAGGAGTGTCCGTGTAAACAATGATCGCATGTGCAGAAAAGTAAGCTTGATGTTTTCGAGCAGCAACAACAAGCGAATTGGCCAACTTTCATGCATTAAAATAACGTCCCTCAACTGCAGTGAGGGCCTTGGAGACATAATAAATAGGATTTTGGACACTAAATTCCTCCCTAACTAAGACAGCGGCCACAGCCTGATCTGTAGCTGCGAGATATACATGTAGACTCTCACCCATGACCGGGCTACTCAATAAAGGAGGTTGTCCTAAATACACCTTCAGCTGCTTGAAAGCTTCCTCGCATTCCACTGTCCACTCGAATCCCTTGTTTCCCTGAAAGACCTTGAAGAAAGGCAGGCATCTCTCAGCCGACCAGGAGATGAAGTGGCAAAGAGCGATGACCCTTCCATTAAGCCGATGGATATCCTTTATGCACCGGGGAGGCTTCATTGTTACCAATGCTGCAATTTTCTCGGGATTTGCCTCAATCCCCGGCTCATTCACCATGAACCCTAGGAATTTGTTTGCCTTCATACGAAACACATACTTGCTCGGGTTGAGCTTCATATTGTGCTTCTTAAGGTTGCCAAAGGTCTCCTCCAAATCGTCGGTATGGTCTTGTCCTTTTAACATCACGACCATATCGTCAATGTAAGCTTCAACATTTCTATCAATTTGCGAACTGAAGACGTTATTCACCATTCACTGATAAGTAGCCCTTCCATTCTTCAGGACAAACGACGTCATCTTGTAACAATAAAGACTGCTCACTACTCGAAACGCGGTCAATGCCTTGTCTTCCTCCTTCATCTTCACCTGATGTATCTTGAATACGTATCGATGAAGCTCAGAAACTCGAAGCCCGCTATAGCATCCACCAGCTTATCAATGCGAGGAAGAGGATATAAATTGTGGGTCCCAACGGGCACAATAATAAGCTAGAAGGGGGGGTTGAATAGCTTATTATACACTTAAAAATTTTAAGTAAGTTCTTTGAAAGTACTTACAATCTATTTGAAAAGATTGAAGTAGCGGAAGTCTTTCAAAGAAGCTGGTTCAAGTCTGCCGATAAGGACTACCGGTAGACCTTAACAGGTTACTTAAGTTTGCCGTTAAGGATAAAGATAAACAAAGTAATAAGTAGTTCAATAAGTAGACAAACATTAAAGGAATTAACACAAGTGTTTTGGGATGGTTCACACTATAAAGAGTGCTACGTCCACCACCAAGGCAGTCAACCTTGGATTTAAATAGTGCACTATGTTTTCCACTAGATCTATTACAAAGAATATTCCCAATGGATCGTGTACAAAATCTTGACTTGTGTTTGGGGGTTAAGGAATTAAATATCTGTGTGAAAAAGATATTTAATTCGTGCAGAAGAATAGCTTTGAATGAAAACAACAAGAAGTTAAATAATAAATGTTGCTGCAGAGCTTCTTGTTGTTGACGAGGACTTCTTGATCTGTTTAGGATCTCTTGAATGCACTAAGTATTAAGACTAAGAGTAGTAGATTTTCAGGGCAATTCTTCAAGTGTGTCTTCAGTCTTTAATGGTGGCATTTATAGTTGGAGCATTCTAGAGATCCGTTGGAGAAGACAAAGGCTTAACAACTCTATTAGGTTGAATGCATTAAATGCATGGAGCCGTCTTGAAGATTTTCGTCTTCACAGATATCAAGCAGGGAAAGGGTGCAGAGATCTTTTGCAGAGACTAGAAGCCGGGCAATCTGGATGTCAGATCTCAAAGAGTTGTTACGCATGTAGGTGACGTCGATCTCCGCTTATCGATCGATCTGCGAAAGTCTTCCTGCTTTTAGAAAAGCTGCTTTCGGCGGGTCTGAGATGTTAGGGAATGTCTCAATTTAAATTCAAACTTGAAAAGGATAAACTTAAATTGATCCATTAAAAATTGCTTGACTGGACACGTCATGATTGACCGAGTGTAGACAAGGTCTGCCGTTGTATGTTGTAGCAGGTCTTCCGGTGAAGCTTTGAAGAGGTCTTCCGCTGAACCTGTGAAGTCCTATAAAAACTATACTTGGCAAAGTTCTATACACAGTTGCCACACTAATCGATATGCAGCCCAATTGGCCACTGATGTATAAAACTAGACTTAGAGCTGTCAAAACGGGCTTGCGGGGCGGGTTTGCCCGCGGGTCTGAAAAGCCCGCTGTTAAACGGGGCAGGGCGGGAAAGCCCGCGAATATAACGGTCCTAAATACTCCTAGCCCAACCCACCCCGCGTAGGGCCGCGGGCAAAACGGGCAAGCCCGCAAAAAATGATTTATTTAAATTTTAATTCTGAATCTCTGATGTATATCTTTGTAACAAGGATCTGTCCAACCTATTAATACCAGACCACTCATATTAACGTTGAGAAAATCAATCATTAACAATTTAGTTACCACTTACTAGTCCAATAGTCACCAAATAATCAGTTCACAAAACATAGTTATAATCTGCAAAACAGGGGTTACTTGCAACAAGGCCGAACTATTCAGTCACTCTAAAACAGGATGTGAACCAAATGTAATCCTAGCTGCAAAACCAATTGTTAGACTAATACCAAAATACATGAGATGAATAAACAATAACCCAAGTTCTGCTTTGCCACTAATTCAATACCCAAGTTCAGTTCAGTCACCACTTAATTTGGAAGCAACCTGAAAAACATAATTAGTCCAAGAAAACCAGAATAGGGAATTATCACAAGCTTAGGCTCAGATACCAACAATCGTTTTGCACAGATAATAGCTTGTCCAACCAAGAGAGTTCCAAAAGGACCAAAACCAAAGCACCACGATTCATCAATTTCTGAAACAAAACTGAAATGGAGGTCAGAGCTTAAGGCCGGAGTTTAACGCCGAGATCTGGAAGCAGCAGACTGGAGGATGGAGTAGACGCCGGGATCTGGAAGCAGGGACGGCGATTCGGCGAAGACAAACTCACAAAGAGTCAAAGACGGCGAAGACGTAAAGGCTGAGAGGGGAGACGTAGATGGCGATTGGCGAAGACGCTATCGGCTACTCGGTTGTCGCTGGAGAGTCGAGGTCCTGGATCTTGGTCAGTGACTCAGTGGAGGGAGAATAGAAAGAGTGAACGGCCATCGCCCATCGACTGATTGGCTGAGCTGAACGCCGTGAACGGTGGACTGAAGACTTGAAGAGTCTTCACCCTTCATTGAGGACAGAGAGACGAGTGAGTGAGTGAGTGACTGAGTAGTCTGAGTGAGAGCTCTGAGCCTTTGCCCTTTGAGACGAAGACGAATGAGTCGAATGACAAAAGTCACGAAATGAGACGAGTGAGAGAGACAGAGAATGAGAGAGTCTTCAGTTCAGTCTTCATTTCTTCACCCTACCTAAGACTAAGTAACCTAACGGATATGGGCCTGCCAGCCTGGGCCGCTTGATTATTCATATAGGTTATTACTTAATATTAGACTAATAGTAACTTACAAGCCCAGAATATGCGGGCTGCCCGCTACTCGCCCTGCCCCAACCCGTGAAAGCCCGTGGCCCGCACGGGCAAAGCCCGAAAAGCCCGCATCCTAACGGGTATAGAATACACTAGCCGAACCCGCCCCTAATAGGTGGCGGGGCGGGCATGCCCGCGGGCTTTTGCCCTATTTGACAACTCTAGTAATGTATGAGCAGATATAAATCTAAATACAAAAGTATCAACAGAAATCCTTCGGGCAGGCTTATTGAGGTCGGTGAAATCCACACACATTCTCCACTTACCATTTGATTTCTTGACCATGACCACATTAGCCAACCAGGTCAGATAGTGAATTTCTTCAATAATATCCACACTGAGTAGCATTTCCATCTCCTCCTTGATCGCCTTATCCTTCTCTGTGGAGAATTGTCTAGGCCGCTGATGGACTGGCCTAAAAGTAGGATCCCCACTAAGGAAGTGTACTGCCACCTCCTCGTTGACTCCTTGCATGTCCTCTGGTCACCACGCAAAAACATCCAAGCTATTCTGGAGTTGTTTGATCAAACTAGCCCGAGCTTTAGCTGACAAAGCCCTGCCTATTTTTATTTTCTACTTGGGATAAACGAGGTTGATCATAATCTCCTCGAGCTTGTCTTGGGTGGTGAACTTAGTCTCATCACACATTTACAGCGTGTCGTATTCCACCCTTTCATCTTTCTCAGCTTGACTCTCTACCTTGTCGAGCTGATCCACTTTCATGCTTTCAGCCTGCTCGGCTTGTCCCCCCGACCCCATCATCGGCAAAGGACAATTGTCATCCACTTGCAATCACTGCACGCCCTGAGTTGAACTCTCACCAATCATGGCAATTGACAGTGGCCCCAGAGTCACGTGAGACTTCTCCTTGTGGCTAATGGTGAATTTATGTTCCTCATTTTCCAGAGTCAGCTCATGCTTCTTCCTCTGGCTATCCCGAACATACTCCAGCACTGCTCGTGGCTGGCTCTTCATGACCCCAACCCTATGGTCGGTGTAAAACTTTACCCGTTGGTGAGGGATGGAGGCCACCATTTGGAACTTGGTCATACTGGGCACCCCTAGAATTATATTGTAGGGAGATTTTAGGTCAATCACAATAAATGTGATTTTTTCCGCTCTGGAACGGCTACCTACACAAATGAAAACCTCCAGCTCGACTGTGCCTTTAACGGGCACCTTATGGTTGGTGAAACCCTCCAAAGTCCCTGCATATGGCTTGAGACATTCATCCTTCAACTCCAAACGTTGAAAGCATGTGTAATACATGACATCTCTGTATGCCCCTATGTTTACCAATATCTGATGCACCACCCATCCATCAACCAATCAGAGACTATTCGCCGGCCATACTACTCGTCAACTCACTGCGAGTAAACTGGATTGATCCCTCCCCTGCCTGCAAAGTGGTAGGGCAGTCCACCACCTTTGACAAAGAGTATATTTGCTTTCCTAACAGCGTGAGGGTAGACTCCTCATCCAGAATCACATTTATGACACCCCGAATTGGAGATGCGTCTCTGCAAGGGGCATTTCCCTTGTTGTTTCCATCTTGTTTGAACCGGTCCAACCGACCCTAGTTGATCAACTTCTGGATGGCCTTCTTCAGCGGCCAACATTCCTTTGTAATGTGCCCATAATCATCATGATAAGCACACATTTTTGTCCGATCTCTGGTGTCTGCCATCTCTGCACTCATGCGCGCCTATGCGGTGCTCGGGGAAACAAATCCCAGATTTCATACATTATATCCTCCCACAATGTATTGAGCGGGGTAAGGTCATTTTCCCGAAGGAACTCTTTAGGGTGGTCATACCGCGACTTGCTCCTATTGTATCCACCCCATGCACCCTGGTCGCTGCTCTTGCCAGTGTTTCCATTGGCCCCGGCCTCTGCGCTCTCCTTCTTCTTTTCCTTATTCGCGGTCTTTCCCACACACCATTTCAAAGCCCACATTAACATTTTATGCCTGCGTTTTGGGCTTCCTCATGCTTCGCTCTAACCTTATGCCCCCTTCTCCCTCGAGCAGGCCCGTTTCAAAACATAAAGTGACCTCCTGCTCGGACAGACCAGGCACCTGCTCAAGCATCTTCGTGAATCTTTCTAAGTAGTTGGATGTCGATTCATGGGCCCCCTGCTTAACTTTAGACAAGTCTACCCTTGTCCTAGCAATCGCCCCTGAAGTCCCGAAATCGACGAAGAACTTTGCTCGCAAGTCTGCCCAATTGTTGATTTATCTGCGAGGAAGAGCTCCCATCCAAGCTAATGCCTTTCCTTGCAGTGAGCCTACGAAAGCCCGAATCTTCAATGCCTCAACCGAGGTCACGAAGCCGATCTGAGATTCGAAAGCATCAGCCAATCCATTGCTTTGGTCTTCCCTGTGGATTCCTTTATGATTGGGAAGATGAGACCCTGAGCCGGAGGGGAATTTTCAATCCTTGGAGCCAGAGGACTGGCTGCAGTGCTTAAGAAAAATTGTCATCCAATGCCTTGCCTTGTTCCCACGCCACCAAACGACATTTCATTTCTTCAAATTCCTGCATACTGATTGTAGCAGGAAAACCTCTAGTGGGCTGAGGCTACACACTTGGCACAAGACGGGGCTGTGGGGGTCCCATAGCTCCCATAGCCTAAGCTAGGCCCACGGCCTGCGCCACTTGTGCCTGTGCACCTCCCGTAGCTTGAGGTGCTTGGTCTGGGGTTGCTCCCACCCCATTTTGCTGGCTGTTAAGGGGGGCAATTCATTCCTGCCCCTGGAATGTCGTAAAGGCGATCCTTGCCTACGAGCATGAGACCTTCTAGGTGACGAAGAACTATGACGGCGAGCATGTGACCGAACAGGTGATGAGGAATGGTGCCTGCGATCATGTGACTGCCCAGGTGATGGGGAACGAGGTCGGCGACCATGCGACCTGTGTGGAGATGGTGAACGGGGCCTGTGGGCATGTGACCTTCGTGGGGAAGGTGATCTTTGGCGGCGGTGAGACTGAGCTGAATCCTCCCCTACTCGGGGCCAAGGCGAGAATTTATGCTAGGCACTACTTTGTAACTAGCTCGCCCTTCATGCTGGCTACGTTCCCTGTTTGACTCCCGCTCCCAAGGCTGTGATGGAGGTCCTGCCAGTCGCTGAGGGTCATGTACTGGCCTTGACACACTTAACGCCTAACTCAGAGCAGGCATAGTTGGAAGTGGTTCCAGTTCGATGGGCAATGAGGGATTGCCCATAGCATTGAGCTATTGAGTGAGCTGGTGCATCTGCCCCAAGTGCACTTCCCTTTAAAGCAATGTTTCCCTCGAAATTCGTTGGCCAGCCTAACAGCGGCCACATCACTTTGGGCCAATTACTCCAAACCCCGCCTCTGATTAAGTTGGTGGTGGGCATCATAAGGAGGAGGAGGTGGTGGGATCTTATCGGCCTGAATTTCCACACTAGGTGTGGCTATGTGTCCATCCTCCAATAGATTTCCACCATTGACACCGTTTGCTGCCATGTCTAAGCTTGAAAAGTTGTAGGAAAAACAATTTCAACTTACAGATCAACGTTCCTGGCAATGGAACCAACTGATGTATCCAAATTAATCTGGTAAACAGGGCTTGGATGTTCGGATATCTCGCTTTCAATTCTATTTGTGTCTCTTCGAAGGCTCTAACTTGTCAAAGAAGCAAGACAAAGCGTGAACTGGGAATGGGCTTACCCTGCAAATGCTCTCTGGCGTGACAATTAGAAAATACTCAATTGAGTAAGCAATTTGACAGAGTTTCAGCCTATGTATATGTGAACATACCTTCCCTCTCCATATTGAGAGACTTATATAGCCAGCCAAAAAGGGCTGGAAGCTGCTCATTGAATGCCAAAGCATGTAAAGCGATCACATTCATGGCCACGTCCGTAACGTGGGGGCGGGTTTTCTGGTAATAATTGCCCACATTCAAGACAACCATTACTATGCTACCGAGCAGGGTGTGCATGCTCGCCTTGACCTCCTTGCCTACTTACTGTGCCCTAGTCCCCCAGGCCACAAGTAGATGGATTCTCGCTTATAGTGTTAAGGTGGCCAGAGATTTGTCCCTGCTCGCTTATGACTTTGAGCTTGAGTCTTGAGGTGTGCACGTGATTTACTCGTGACCCTGCGGAAGGCGTGTTAAGCACGTGACCGGAGCTTGGGCCTTTTAGGCCAAACGGTTCATATACTTTCCTTTTTTTTAGTTCATAAAATATATTTTTTAACCTCGAAAAGAAAAATACATGGATAATTTAAGAGCTATAAATTATTTAATTTTTAACTTCAACTATCATAAAGTATCTTCCTACATTTAAAAAACCTTAGGGGAATCAACTAAAATTAATTCCAATAAAAATTAGATGACAGTTAGTGATAATTTCAAAATTGTATCTCTCTTTTTAAGTACAATAACAATTTTATTTGAAAAATAGTATAATGACAAAATGTAATGATTAATCAATGTACAGTGACATTCATTTTTCCGATTTAATCCATTCTCTTTAAACAAAAGTAGTGCACAAATCCCGTGATCTTGACTTTGGATAGATCATAGATGGTGACATTAATATGATTTCAATTATATATCCCCAAAGACTTTACATATATGTGATCTTTATCTCAATTATATTATATTTTTATATATTACATTAATCAATAAATTTACTTATGCAATATAAAATTTATATTGTATAAATTACTAAATTTAAAATTCAATTAATTTGTAATAATAATATTTTTTATAAAATAATATTCATTATTACATATTAATACTAAATAAATTGTGTTGAATCAATGTTATTATAGTTAATTTTGTAGAAAATCGAGTTGATATCAAAATACAGCAAATCAAGTTTCTATTTATAGATAAAAATGTATAGATTTAAAAAAATTCGAGGTGAAAAAAAAAGGCCATAAATGGGATAAAAAAGAAAAATTCGCTGGACCACCCACATTATGCCATGTGAAAAGGTGGTTGAAAGGATGTCGGACACCTTATCTCCAATGAATTTTTTGATGCATTTTTTTTTCTTCTTGAGGCCTCGTTTTGAGGCTTGCTCCTCTTGGATTCCGAAGCCTCCAAAGATGCCCAAATCCCATTTTCCTAATTTGGCTACCGATTAATCTCCCCATTGTAGTGATGATCCCTTGCTTTGCTCCCAATGGATATGTCGTTGGACCTAGTCTAAAAGAAATATCTAAACTATATTAGCATCATAAAATAATAAAATAATTACTATATAACAAAATATTGTCCAAAATATGAAAAACATCCCAAAGTAACCAATCAATCTCCAATATTAAAATTTTCTCAACCTCATACCCAATTTTACCATTTGTCCCAATTAGGACCCTCCCGTCAATAACAGTTAGAAATGCTAACGGATAAGGGGTCATTTTCGTCATTTGATTCAGGGGGCAAAGTGGGATTTGGCTGTAGTTCATTATTTAGTTGATATTTAATATATTTTAAGTGAAAATGATTTTATAACAATCAAAACAGTTTTTTTTAATTATATTATTTTTTAAAAAAAATTAAAAACAATATAATAGTGAGATTCAGTTAATAATTATTTTTTACCATTAATTGAACTTGCATATGTGGCATAGGTATAATATCTACATTTAGTTAATCTTTTGATTTTTAAAATAATTTTGAATTTTTTTAAAAATATGCACAAGAATAACCTCAATTCATAGAAATTTTGAAAATATTAGACCTAAAAATATCACTAATCAATTCCCAAACCTATCGCCTACATTGTCTGCAATGTAGCCCAAAACTGGGAAGGGGCTAGATCAATCATATTGAGGCTAGAATAGATCAGTTTGGAGATGAGGCTGATTGCTCGAGGTTGGACGGCCAGAGATGGCAGAGCACTTGCGAGGGGTCATCACCTGACTAGGATTTAGGCTGTGGACTGTTGGGCAACGACGAACCAGCCCTTAGTTCATCCCCATTGATTCAAAACTGAAATAACGTTGGAATTTCGGAGCCTATAGTTGATTTGTCATGTCCATGATGCCGACGAACAAAGAATAGGATGGGACAGATATCGTGACGTCAACGACGAGAATTGAAGCTAGAGGAAACAGCTCGCCATAATTGAGAAAAGAAGGAGGCTAGGGCTGCAATTATGCGAGAGAAGAAAGCTATGACTGAGTGGGGTTGAGAATCGCTATGGTGGAGACGGTGGAGCTCGATTAGGTGAATGTCGAACTAGGAAAAGGGCTGCGCTGGAATTGGGTTGCCACCGACTTGGAAGGTGGCGGACTGGGAAATCGGAGAAAAAGAGGTGCATCACGGTGGCACTAGATGATGATGGAACTCGGCTATGAAACCGAACTGGGGTGGAGAAGCCGGCGTGAGTGGCTCGCGAAGGAGGCGGATTGGACAGATAGAGATGAAGGGGCACAGAGGAGGCGGATTGGACAAATGGAATACAATTATTTTTTTAAAAATAATTTTAATTATTTTTTAAAGAATGTGATTCAAAATTATTTTAAAAATATTATACCTATCCCGCATATGCAAGTTCAATTAATGATAAAAATTAATTATTAGCCAAATCTCTCTATCATATTGTTTTTAATTTTTTAAAAATAATATAATTTTTTTAAAAAAATTGTTTTGATTGTTATAAAACCATTTTTCACTTAAAATATCTTAAATATCAACTAAATTATGAATTATAACAAAATCCCACTCCCCCCCCCCCCGAATCAAATGACCAAAATGACCCCTCATCCGTTAGTATTTCTAACGGTCATTGACGTGAGGGTCCTAACTGAGACAAATGGTAAGATTGGGTATGAAGTTGTGGAAATTTTAACATTGTGGGGGCATTAAGAGATTGAGTGGTTACTTTGGGGGCATTTTTCATATTTTGGCCCGAAATATTCAAGGAATTTATATATATGTATATACATATTATATAAATAATCACTTTCTTTCTATCTATATTATAAAACAACTAGGTAATTGACTAAAGCTATTCAGAGGTTGAGATTAAATTATTTTAAAAAAATCCAACGGTTGAGATTCACTCTCACATTCACATGTGTAAGTAGTTATCCATTTTTAATTCCTTATTTTTTCTTTCCTTATTACAAGTCACCCCCTACAATTAATATTATGAGCAGTCACCTATTTTTCTTCTCTCTATGTTTTATCTTCATATTACAAAGTTATGCCCTGCGATTAATCTTCTGAACAATTAATCCTTATAAAACATCAATCCTCAACTTTCACTTGAAGTAATGTATCATTCAACTGTAACATTTTTTTTAAATCGCACAATTTATTTAGGTATTGTCATTTCAGTTGACGAAATCCGATATACTAGTACCGTGCCATAGGCACGGACACGAAGATCTAGTTATTTTATAAACAAGCCGATCCGAGCTTTAGTGAGACGAACATATTACCCAAGCTTGAGCTTGGTACTTGTTTATTTAACGAGTCTAGAAATCGAGCTTGAGCTTATATGCAAGTCTCGTGGACACAAGGGGGATTAAGAGAGAAATGAGCAGGAAAAAACAGAGGAAACTTAAGATAGTCAGTTCAGTTGGATAGGAAATTGAAGAAGGAAGATGCCATGGCCTACAATCCAATGATCGTTGCTCTTTGCACCCAAAAGGCGCTTCTGAGAAACAAATATAGATCACCTTTTTCAAAGCATAGTTGAAATTTAATCAAAATTCATGAACTTGGAAGGTCCAAAATGAAACTGATGAAGTAGATAAATATACTGGTTTGGCCTAAAGTCTGAATGGGATTGTTATTAGGATGACTTATTTGCACCCATTCTAATTTACAAATTTTGAAGCATAACCTGAAGTCCTTGTTGCGGGCGAATAGTGACAATCTGAATTGGCGAGAGCAAATAAGTTGGAGAAAGAGTGAACTTGTAACGTTGCAGAATCATCGAGAGAGCTATTTTGGCTTCAATGCTTGCAAAGTTTATTCCGACACATATACGTGGTCCGAAACCAAATGGAATAAATGCTATGGGGTTATCTTTAGTGGCTTTAGCGACCCCTTCAGCGAATCTCTCTGGTTTGAATAGGTGTGTATCTTTTCCCCATATATCAGAGTCATGGTGTACTGCTAGAACTGGAATAAGCAATTCCGTGTTTTCTGGAATGATAATCTTCCCCAGTTTGGTCTTTCTTTACACTGTTCTTGTCATTGCAGCAGCTGGACTATATAGCCTTAGAGTTTCATTGATGATCATGCTCATCTAGAGAGAGGAAGTTAGAATGTTAAATTCATGTACAAGCCAACACAATGTGAATATGAATTATAGTTATGAATTGCTTACGATCTTTAGTATTGGAATGCCCTCCCAGTTTGGAGTTTATTTGCCAAATAATTCAAGTACTTCATTCCTTGCTTTCTCTTGCCAATCCGGGTGAGTAGCAAGGAGAAATGTGACCCAAGCTAGTAAAGTATTAGTTGTTTCCTGTCCGGCGATATAGAACGTCTTACACTCTTCAATCATTTCTTCTACTGAAACTTTCTTTCTCTCATCCACATCATGGCTCGCTTTTATAACTGCTCCAAGAAAATCATTACCAATATTTTCTACCTCGCCTGCCATCACTTTCTGTTCTCTTTCCTCTATCATTGTTGTGACAGACTGCCGCATGGCATCTGCAATCTGGTCTGATCTAATATCATCGGCTAACTTAAACAGTTTTATGCAGTAAGGTGATTTACATTTACATTTTGCATTAAAAAAATTCAGGGAACCTAGAGTTGAATCCATTATAATTCAGAAAGGAAGTGTATCAAAATTATAATGGGTAGCTATGGAAGTGGAAAACACTCTAAATCTGAGGAAATACAGAATGTACCCGACACCAGGAAACCGAATTTTGAAATTGTTTCTGACAATAATCATGAGCATCTTGGTTATCATGTCAAATTTTTTTTTTCCTTCCAAGTAACTGCTTCCAAAAGCAGTTCTCGATATGATCTCTGATGTCAGAACCTTGAATTGGTCATATGCATCAATCTCTTTAGCTTCTAGGTGTCTCCATCTTTCTAGCATCTCCTCCGTACCAGCGATCATTTCTGGAACCATATTCTAAACACAGAAGCATCCTTCATAGTATTACATTATAGAGTGCTGAATAAATGTGCCTTTCATACGTAACTCTAGTTAATAGTATATATTGTCATTGATTTCCTCTTACCTTCAAGCTGTCGCCATGGAAAGTGTGATTGGCTATTTTCCGTAGCTTAGACCATTTTCCTCTTCGTGTTGAGCCAATTCCATCTCTTACAAGTTTTACCATATCCTTGGCTTTTTACTTTCTGGTATTCTCCATCTTTATTGTTTAGTGCTTCTTTAATCATATCCGGTTCAGTGACAACAAGAAGTGCTCGAGGACCATGCCCAGCAAAGAAAATTCTTCCCTGTTGATCACATAGATTCAAATAATATCTGTGTATAAAAAGCTCAAATACAGAGTGATAGGATCAAAAGTTAGTGAATTATATATGTATGTGCATATGATAAATATGAGCATTTGGGCATACAGACGTGCATGCACTGTGCCTTACGTATACTTTCTGTTATCTAAAGTTAATAGGCCCGATTGAATTGATTTGCTAAGTTAAATGGACCTAAGTCATCTTTTGATAAGTATGTGGTATTAATTGAATATGTGTTGAGACCTCATGGGTGCTAATTGCCAACTTATAATGGGCTAGTTGATAATTAGGTCAAACTATTCCTATCAAACGTTATGATCCCCATTTGTGCGTATGTTAATAATCTTTTCTCTCGGCCGTCCCATTAGCAAGAGAAACCCTAAAGATACTACGTTACGATTGGAAGGCGCATAACCAAGGGACAATCATTCTCATGGATTCAGGTACGCTTCTGCATCTAGTTTATTGTTTCGGGTACTTCCTATGTGAAGATTAAGATCTACGAGTATTAGTATTGCTTTTAATTCCATCACCTTTCTCATAGTGTACATCTCGCTCGTATTTCCATGTAGAAACTTGTACGAAGGGCCTTTGATTCCCTGTGATCTCATGACATATTGTATGTGGATCGGAGTAAACCATACCTTGTAAAGGAACTTGATGAGAACTAAAACCAAGATTATGCAGACACAACTCATGATGAAGGCTATCATGGCTTCCTCTCCAGTCTTGAGATCATTCAATAAACTCTCTGTTCCACACACAACATTTATAAGGGTTTCTGGCGAAGAAAAAAGACGAGAATAGTATGTTGCATTTGGCTTCTTTTTCTTGGAAGGTGAATAAAAAGAGAAGTTTATAACAAGATGATTACTATGGAATGTGTCAAGCTCAATATCTATGGTTGTAGCTTTCTATGTCCTTGTAGGAAGTTATTAGATAAAGACATGGAACAATTGAGGGCCGGTCCATTTTTAAAAATATTTAATTGTTATAATACACCTTTTTTATTTTCAACTGAAAAAAGTTACTTTTGGTGACAAAATCACTATGATACCCTTAATGAGTCTGAGGCGCGCTACAAAAATGCATCGCGATTCAAAAACTTATGCACCACGATTCAAAAAGATTATGAACCGCAATTCAAAGATTTTTAAAATTGTACCGCGGTTCAAATATTTATATATCGCGATACTGGGTCATGTATATTATACATCAATTAGTCAAACTTCACTACTTAATTGATACTGACACAAATCCTCCCTGTTGTTTTTTTTTTCTTTCTTTGCTTTTTGTTATTTCTTACTTTACTCATTGGTTTCAGCACCTCCACTCCCTTTTATTCTTTCTTATTTTAGTGTCGTGTCGCCATTCACTTCCTCCACTGTTCTCTTCATTTGACCTCCTTTTTTTGTTTACTTCTTCTGGTACGATCAATTCTCTGCGCTTCTCTATCAGTCCCACACAATTCCCAAAGGAGCTTAATTTATCAAAAATAACATAAATCGAAACAAGGTATTAGGATTCAGAAAGAACGTTTGCTTATCTCGACTAAGTTTCGCGACATGTGTGTGTGTGTATATTCTCTCTCGTTTGTTTTAAGATGGCAAATGACATGTGTGTGTGTATTCTCTCTCGTTTGTTTTTTAGTTAGAGATAGAAGATTGAAATTTAGATTGGGATTGGGTGAGAAGCCAGAAATGATTTGGATTATGACTTGTGTGTGGTCTTTTATTTTTTTGAAAATGCACCACAATTCGAAAAAAATTTGAACCGCGAATTTTTTTGAAAATGCACTGCAATTCAAAACTTTATGCGATTCATTTTTTTTAAAGTAGGGCATCGCACTTCTCCATTGAAATGGGTTCAAAACCCATTTGGTGTTCCTGACTTCCTGGTGCTCTTCTGCGACACAACTCACGTCACCACCGATCTCAGCCTCATCTCCACTACAGAGAGTCCTACTTTGCAAGCGCATCAACAAACAACTCCAGGAGAAATTCATGGTTGAAGAATATGAAGACTCCAATGCATCAACTATATTCTACCTTGAGCTTGATTCAATGAGGAGGAAAAATTCTTGGAGTCAATCATCCTGTCTTGGACGGAGGTGTGTACCAGTCTTTCAAAGGAATTATTGGGCGTGATTAGGTTAATTCGAGACAAAAGTTTAAAGGAAATGGACCAATTTTCAACTACATCAATGCAATTGCTTCGTCTTCCACCTCCTTCTGTCATGATACAGAGCAGCAGATTTTATAGCGTGAAAAATATGGGTATTTTTGGAACAATTTTTTTTAAAAATAGACTTTAGCGGTTGAAAAAAAAACGATTGACATTTGAGATTACAAAATTCAAAAAGTGGATCGGCCAGAATTTTACCCTAAAGACATGCACGAGACCCAGTTTTGGGGGAGTTCACTTTAGAGTGATCGACCGAACATGGGTCCCTAATGTAGGAGGACCCAATTTTATATATGTGCAGACTAGTTTTATTTGGATAAATTATAAATAATGTAAAATTAATGAACAAATTGTCATTTGACTCAATGAATTGAGTTATTGGGCAAGTTGTGAGTCAAGCGGAAGTCCAAGGTTTAGGCCCCTTCTTTGCCATTTTACTAATTTTTTTTTTAATTTTGGGTCTACGGTCAATTACTATTACTATTATTATTATTATTTTATATGCATATTAGATGCTATACACCCCCAATTTAGTTAAATTGGCCCCTATATTATTTTAAAATGTTTTACGTAAATAATTAATTTTAAAAAAATATGCTTATAATTTTCATACTATTTCATCTTTATATTCCACCTGTATTGTAAGTATAATGTGTGTGGTTAAGTATTTTTATTTATTTATTATCAACTTCAAATTTACTTATATATGTTTTAATTACTCCGGAACCTAATAAATAAAAAGTTACTATATAAAGATAAATATTTTGTATTCGGTTTCAGCAAAGTTATTCAACATTAATTTTATTTTGCGTTCGCTAAATTTAATTATAATAAAAGTTAGTTGACCATCAATTTTTTATTTGGGTAAAAAAAAAACAATTTATTGGATACAAAATATCAATATTTCAAGCAAATATCAAATTTTATTGTTATGTCACTATCATTTTTAATTATTGCTTATGTTTATTTAATTCCTTGCTTTTTCAGTTGATTGTTTTTTAACTTGAATTTATAGTGTACAATACATGTTACCAAAATAATATCCGTCAAGATATAAATAAAAGAAAAAAATTGATTAAGTATTTTTTTATTGTAAATTATTTTAACGAATGAAGAATAACAGTTTTCAATAATTATTTAATACTTATTTTCTTATATGTTTGGGTATTATCCATTTTCAATATTTGAAATGATGAAAAGTCAAATAAATTGTTCGTCTAAAATTTTTATGCTTATATTTTTTTAAGGGCCCCTTATTTTCTTCGGAACAATTCCGGTCAATCCTCTTTTCCAAGTTTCTAATCTCTAAAGCACACACTTTTTTAAAAAAATAGGAAAAAATCACTTTTGGTAATGACAAGACTGCGATACCCTTAATGAGCAAGAAACACGCTTCGTCAAGTTTATCTATCGCGGTGCAAAACAAGTTCCTTCATCAATTAAGCCCACATAGTTTTTGTGGCGACCCGACACAGACTCGAGGTGGAACCGCGGGTCGGACCGCCCAAATAGGGGGAAACTAGAAAACACATAAACATGCAAGGAAGAAAATGAGTTTGGGTCAAGGCTGGGAAATTTTCTCTCTCTAGAAAAAAATTTTCTCTCTGGCGGCTGCTACCCTTTTTAGGGTTTGGTTTCTTTAGGGTTCCGTCATGGCTACCCCTCCGGCAGAGACACCGTCGGGGGATCCATCTCTCCCCTCAGATTTTCCCCCCTTGTCTGGGCACCATGATGATTTTACACTTCCCTCTTCTTCTAGCAAGCCACAATCTTATGTTCATGCTGTTGTGCAGCCGGCAGCCACTAAGTGCCTTCACCCGAAGAAATCTCCCACTCTTTGTGATATTCCTTTACCTCCAAGGCAGTCGATCTCCATTAACTCAGAACCTGGATGTCTGTTTACGCCTATTGAAATGGATGCGGCTGAGAAGCAATTCATCAATACTGTAGTGCTTAAGTTTTCGGTGGGCAAGCCATCGTTGCATGTTTTTTTTTTCTTTTGGAATATGACAGGATCGTTTGTTATAGGATTACTAGACCCCTGTCACATAATGGTTCATTTAACATCTAATGAAGATATGGTGCGAGGTCTCTCGAAAGAATCTCATATGATTCAACAATGTATGTATCGATCCTTTCGATGGTCACCAGATTTTGTGTTGAAGAAAGACAACCCTCTAGTGGCGGTATGGGTGCGCCTACATCAGCTTCCACTTCCATTTTTTACACCGTCCTATTTACAACGCATTGGCAATACGCTAGGGAAGTTTTTAAGGGCGGATGATAGAACTTTAGCCCTCACTCATCCCATGTATGAAAGAGTTTGTATTGAGATAGATGTTTCTCAAAGTCTGTCGTCAAGATTGTGGATAGGCACTTCGAAGGAAGAGGGGTTCTGGCAGGCATTAGAATTCGAGGGTAATATAGCGTATTGTACAAGTTGTGGTTTATTAGGGCATGGGGTTCGAGAATGTCGTAAACAGATTAAAGGTAGGCAGATGCCTTGGTCTGGTCCTCGTAATGTAAACACTCATGGTTCGAAGGATTCCAAAGAGAATGAGAAAGAAAATGTCTTTCAGTCAGTAGGGGATCGTAATGTGAACATTCAGGGTTTGAAGGATCCCAAAGAGAATAAGAAGGAGACTGTTGTACCGTCAGTGGGGGTACAAGCTGTTAAACATACTAAAAAAGATGTGCAATCTAAATGGATCCCCAAAGTGAATAGTCACCAGCAGGAACAAGGAGAAAGCTCGATAGCAAACAAAGGGTTAGGCATGCAGCGTGGGAAGGAGGTTATCGAAGTGCCGGAGATTGTCCCAGCATGTACCACGGTGCATGTGCCTTCTCCAAGTCAGCAAAGGGTTGCCTCGGTAGTCAGTCAGGATGGGCTTTTAAGGGATCATGGCCAGCCCTCGCGAGTGGAATCTGAGCCTCCAAATAATACGAAGGGTGATGGTGGAAGGTGTCCACCCTTGTCAAATTCTTTTGATGTTCTGGATGGGCTAGAGGAGACATGGGACGCAGTGTTATCAGAAAACAGGCAAACTTACAGAAAGGTCGTAGCAAGTCGCTTGATAGTTATGAAGGTTGCACGATTCAGAAAGTGGGGAGGGTTAAATCTATGGATGTTGATACATGTCGGGCTGTCAATGAGGAATCCATTCTAGCTTTTCAGCAATATTGCAAAACGCTGCGCAAGAAAACCCCTAAAAAAGTTTCCATCAGGGTTAATAAAAGGGTAACTAGAGCTGCTTCGAAGGCTCGGTCTGTTTCTTCTTAATTAGTTATTTATGGTTGCGCTAATTTGGAATGCTCGTAGGATTGGAAATAAGGATACGATCAATCATTTAAAGTTGATCAAAAGGCAATACAATCCTCATTTAGTTGTTATTTTGGAGCCTAAACTTAATGGTGGTCACATTATTAAGATTGCTCGTTGAATGGGTTATGAATATTGTCTACATCAAAATCCGAAAAATAAACATATTTGGTTGTTTTGGGAAGATGGCTTTAACATTGATTTATTGGCTGTTTCTAGTCAGTATCTCACAGTTCGTTTAACTCTTCGGAGTAATGTTAGCATTTTGGCTTCATTCATTTATACCAAATGTAGTAGGGAGGAGAGACAAGATTTGTGAGCAGATTTGGTTGATTTTGCTGCGTATGTTACGGTTCCTTGGGTTGTTGGCGGCGATTTCAATATTATAGCTCACACTTCGGAAAAATTAGGAGGCAGAGGCTATGATTTTGGCGGTATGGCAGACTTTCAGAATTTCATGCAATTAGCAGGCCTTGATGACGCGGGATATGAAGGGAGTATTTTTACGTGGTGCAATAATCAGGATGGTGGTCATCTTATTTGGCAACGGTTAGACAGAGTTCTTGTTAACTGGTTTTATAAATCTCAGCTCTCTAGTCTTCGGGTTCAACATTTATGCCGTGTACAGTCAGATCACTCCCCTCTGTTGATTACCTTTCCATGCACTAAGAAACCGAAGAGCACCTTTCGTTTTCAAAGGATGTGGTTGGACCACCCGGATTTTCTGTCGTTTGTTCAACGTCAATGGGATCGTTCGGTATCAGGGTCTGGTATGGAGATTTTGCATAGGAAGCTTCAGTTACTTCGGGTTGAGCTTAAGTCTTGGAACTGGTCAGTTTTCGATCATGTACAGAGAAGGTTGGAGGCTCAGCAGGATGCTATTTTACGAATGGAGGTGGATCTCCAACAAGGCTGGAATGACATTCTCTCGGATCAAATTGTGTAGGCCAAACAGACTCTTGTTTAGCTTACTGCGTGGGATGCTGAATTGAAACATCAACAGTCTAGACAGACTTGGTTAAAGGATGGCGATAGGAATACGACTTTTTTCCATGGGAGAGCATAAGGGATAGGGCTCGTATAAACACGGTTCGGATTCAAAACCAGGATGGTTCGTGGTGTGAAGATGAGGATCAGATAGGTCAAATGGCTGTTAATTATTTTTCTTCTCTTTTTTCGTCATCGGGTGCAGAGGTTGATGAGGATTTGTTTCAAGGTATAACTCGCAGAATTTCTGATAATGACAATAATTTTCTTGGCAATATTCCATCAGAAGATGAGATTTGGGAGGCGGTTAAAGGGTTGAATCCTCATAGTGCTCCTGGTATAGATGGATACACGGGGTGGTTTTTTCAGGGATATTGGAATATTATTAAGGTTAATTTCATCCGGGCCATTCAGGAGTTTTTTTGAGGTAATGATTTGCATAGGTGCATATCTTCTACAGTGGTCACTTTGCTGCCTAAAGTGGACTCTCCTAAGGGTTTAGGGGATCTTCGTCCAATAAGATTGTGTACTTTCACTGGGAAAATTATGTCACGCATAGTAGCTTCTTGGATTTCTATTTTTCTTCCGAAGATAGTGTCGGAGGAAGAATCGGGTTTTGTGCAGGGCAGGAATATTCAGGAAAATATTGTTTTAGCGCATGAGATGGTTCATCGGCTGGACAAAAAAGCTCGGGGTGGTAATGTGATTTTCAAATTTGATATGTCCAAGGCATATGACAGTTTGGAATGGGGTTTTCTGTTGCGGGCTTTGCAGGTGTATGGGTTCAATGACGAAAATTGTAAATTGATTTTCAGGCTGATTGAGAATGTTTGGTATACTTTTCATATTAGTGGGGCTAATTACGGGTTCTTCATGTGGCACCCTAGCCATTCATTGCTTGCGTTCATGCATTCATATTGCTTGTGAGCATGTTTGCATAGTCTATAAATGTTCTAGAATCATTTTTAAGTCATTCATAATGCTCTTAACATGTTTAGAATCATGTTTTCATGCTTGTCGAATCGTTGGTTCAATTGCTTGTTTAGTTCTCCTTCTTTCCCTCCTTCGTTCGGATTTGTTTGGGTGTTGTTTGAGGGTGTTTTTGATGAGTTTTAGACTCATTTTTGTTGGGGTTTGAAGCCCCATTGATTTGGCTAAGTGTTTGGGGGGTTTTTTAGATTGCATTTTGAGCCATTTTGGGTCTGCCGGGCTTGTGGTCGCAAGGTGGAATGACCTTGCCCCCGCAAGGTAACCAGAAACTTGTAGGTTGAGATTCCTGAGAGCATGCGGTCGCATGCTATGGGGACCATGCGACCAAGAGGTCCCATCGCTGCTGTTTCGATTTTTCTTGAATTTTACACCTAAACCCCTATCCAAAACCCTTTCTAAACCCCACCTAAACCTCCCTAACCCTCATTACTTGTGTCCTAACATTAGTAACATATTTTAAGAGTGGATTAAAGAGAGCTTTAGTGATCTAATCAAGCCACAAAATCAGATTTTAAGAGACCACATTGCATTGACATTTGTCCCACTATGTTTTTAACTCAATATACACCACAATTTGAGAGTTTGACCCTCATTTCTCTCCCTCACTCTCCAAAAACGGGATTTATCTCCCTCAAGCTTCTCCCATGGCTTCTTGAAGCTTTCTTCTTGGTCTTCCTTGACTCCTTCTTCCATTGCTCAAGCCACCTCCATAGAAGTGAAGAGCTTGAAGAGTAGATCATTTCCTGCCGAATAGATTTCTTCTTTGCTTTCATGGGTGTAGAATACAAGTAAGTTACTTCTCTTTTTCTTTGATTTAGTTCTCATTGACCCTAAGGAAAACAAAGTTTATGATGTATGAGGTCAATGAGGACACATATATGCTTCTTATGCCTTCATCTTGTGTTTTGAAAGTATGAGCTTGTTAGAAGCATGTATATGATGATTTCATATCTATCAAAGATTGTAATACACTTTCATCTTATTTATTTAAGATTATGAACATGTTAGAAACATTATTATACATGTTGATTGAAGTGACGCTATATGAGAATGGCCTAATTAAAGCCTACATTGTATGTTGGTATGTTGTTATGTGTTCTATCCTCAAAATTGGACTCTATGATGAATATGAAATATATTGAAATGCCTTGGTGAATTTATGACCTAGATGAACTTAGTAATGGCCTAGGTTGGGTTATGAAGCACATGGCTTCAATTACCCAGAAATTTGGAATTTATAGTAAAGACTCAACGGAGTCGACTCTAGGGAAGATTTGAACATGTTGAACACTAATTTCAATCCCTACGAAGTTTGAACACCGTTTGGTCGGGTTTACTCAAGTCTAAGTTGAGTTTAATTATGTGCAATTGAACCCGTTGTGATTATTTGGTTATTAGCAATTAATTGCCTTGACATGATTTATGGTAGAGATTAATACCCTACTTAGTCGGTCGAGTTCGCTCTTGTCGAATTCGATCCTTATTTGGTCTTGGCGAGTAAATATCTACTTGTGCATTGCATAAAGTCCAGCTGGCACTATTTGGTTTGATTTTTATGTCAGGGTAGGACGATGGATCGCCTTCACGAATTGAGAGATTCGTGCTCGCTATGGATCGCCGTACCTGGGACCTCACACACACCTCCACTGTAGGCCGCAGTGGGGAAGTATCCCCTTTGCCGTATCAATACGTGCGTCATAGGCTGCTATTAGCCGGCGGAGTTCGGTATATCGATGCGAAGTCATGAGCATCGTAGTCACGATATTGGGTTAACAAACTTTATTGCAGGAGCTACGTAGCGGCCATGCCTATATCATATCCGACTTGAATGATTTATTTTCCCGCACTTACGTGAATAATTTGCTAAGTGCTATATGATGATCATGTACCATAATTGTGATAAATGCCATGCTATGACATGAACATGCATTTTTAGTAACTTACTAAGTCTTTATGACTTACCCTATTTGTTTGTTTTGTTTTCCTTAGATCTGAGCCAAGGAGACGGTTCTCGCTAGATTCTTCGTACCCGCGTTTGGTTGCTTGTGAGCTAGAAGGTTGCTCTTTTGGGACTTTATAGATAGACTTTTATTTTGGCAAGGACGATGGGAAGCAAGTCACTTAGACTTGTCTTTGGGTTTTGTTGTTGTAGTATAACTTGAATACTTGATACTTATAATCTTTGTATGCCGACTTATATGTCGAGCTTGTTTATATATTATTGGTTCACTACAGTTTCTTCCGCTTAACACTCTTTCATGATATTATTGTCGTTGTTGTCTCCGGCATGTTATGGTCGTTGAGGTTATTATATGCATGTGATATAATTGTAGGAGTAGTTGTTGGGTTCTGGCTGTAACGTCGCCGATGACTTGTTTATTTATAGTTATTTTCCGGCCAAGTGTAGCCGAGTTGTTATTTGTATGCGATGTTGCGCCACGTAAATTTTATAATCCTACTTGCGCATGCTTACTTGTGTATATTTGGGTGGTCCGACTTGGGGTTTCGCATTGGAACCCGGGTCGGGGTGCCACAGTTGGCATCAGAGCTATAGGATAGCTGTCGGCAAGGATAGGTTCCATGGCCTAGGTGGGTTGGTTATTTGTGTGTTGATTCTAACGTTGAGTGAATTCTTGTAGGGGTTCGATGGAGAATCCTAGGGATGGCAATGGCCGTGGTAGAGGTAGGCCCAGGAGAGGTCCGGCCGAACCTGAGGCTGAGGTACCGCCGCCACAGAATCCGGTGGGTCCAGATATGGCAGAGTTACACCGTAGATTGATGGCTTTTCTGGCAAGGGCAGGCCAGGGAGGTCAAGCTGAGGGAGCACCACCACCACCTCGACAGGAGGAAGTTGTACCACCACCGAGACCGAGGAATGACACCACTCTTTTAGAGAGATTCCTTAAGTTGAAGCCTAGTGCATTTCTTGGGGAGCCGAAACCTAGGGAGGCTGAGTTGTGGATGGAAGAGATGATCAAGCTACTATCTATGTTGGGATGTACCGATGAGGAGAGAGTCATGTTAGCGACTTTCAAGTTCAAAGGAGCCGCCGAGCATTGGTGGAATGTGTTGAAGGAAAGTTGGGAAATGCAACAAGTTCCTATCACTTGGGCTAATTTTCAAAGGGAGTTTAAAAATGAGTATGTGCCAGATGTGGTTCGTAACAAGAGGGAGAAAGAATTTTATGATCTTGAGCAGGGTAGCATGACTGTAGCGGAGTATTCCACAAAGTTTACCGAGTTGAGCCGTTATTGCACGTATTTGATTCCTACTGAAGCACGTAGGACACATAAGTTTGTGAAGGGGTTGAGGACTGAATTTAGGAAGCAGATTTTGGTACTTAAGCTCACTGATTATCGGAGTGCAGTTGATCGAGCTTATGAGGTGGAGCAGGATATTGAGGAGCACCGAAGCAAGAATAATTCGGGTAATGCACAACAGTCTACTCAAAATGCTAATCAAGGTAATAATTCAGGTAACAGGAGAGGATACCAAGGCAATCGTGATAGGAGAGGTGGAGGCCAAGGTAAGCCACAGTCTGGGAAGCAGGGCAACAATACTTATTCTTCTCAGGGGAAACAAGGTCAGCGTAGTGGGAGTATGACTTGCAACTATTGTCAGAAGGTAGGTCACACAGTTGATTGGTGCTGGGCGAAGCTTGGAAAATGTACTCTTTGTGGAGATGGTACTCATTTTAGGAAGGAGTGCCCGAAAGCTGGGGCAGCTCAACCGGGGAATGTGGCTCAGTCTGGAGCCAAGAGAAGTGTAGATGGGAAACCCAAGGTGCAGGGCCGTGTGTTTGTGCTTGATCAGCGCGAGGCTCAGGGGTCTACGTCAGTGATAGGAGGTACTCTTTCTATATTTGATCATAAGGCTCGAGTTCTCATAGATCCAGGGTCTTCACATTCTTATGTTGCTTCGCACTTTGTTGAGAATCTTTGTGTGTTGCCTCAACCTTTGCCATATTTGCTTGAAGTGTCTACCCCGCTTGGGGAATATATGCTCGCATCTGAAGTGTTTAAATCTTGTGATGTATTGGTGGGTGACCACACTTTGCATGCGGACTTGGTAGTTCTACCTATACGTGATTTTGATGTGATTCTCGGTATGGACCGGTTATGTGCTTATCATGCTTTAGTTGACTGCCATAAAAAGCGGGTTACTTTTTCTATGCCGGGTGTGCCTGAGTTTACATTTGTGGGTGATCATGCATTGAGTGGCTTGCATTTTATTTCTGCTCTAAGGGCTAGAAAATTATTGTCACAAGGGTGTACGGGTTATCTTGCATGCGTTGTTGATAAGAAGAAGTCTTCACCGAAATTAGAAGAGGTTCCGGTAGTATGTGAGTTTCCCGATGTATTTTCTACCGACCATGCTATGCCACCCGATAGGGAGATAGAATTTTGTATTGAGCTTATTCCGGGGACTTCACCAATTTCTAAGGCACCGTATAGGATGGCACCCGCGGAACTTAAGGAGTTGAAAATTCAGTTGCAAGAACTTTTAGAGATTGGCTTTATTAAACCGAGTGTGTCGCCTTGGGGTGCACCGGTCTTATTTGTGAGGAAGAAAGATGGAAGTTTGGGGTTATGCATAGATTATCGGGAATTGAATAAGGTGACCATTAAGAATAAATATCCACTACCCCACATCGATGACCTCTTTGACCAATTGCAAGGGTCGATTGTGTATTCTAAGCTTGATTTGAGATGGATTTACTATCAATTGAAGGTTAGAGAGGAAGACATTCCAAAGACGGCTTTTCGCACTAGATATGGGCACTTTGAGTTTGTAGTGATGTCGTTTGGGTTAACGAATGCACCAGCGGTGTTTATGGATTTAATGAACCGTGTCTTTCATAGCTATCTTGATTGTTTCGTGGTAGTCTTTATTGATGATATCCTAGTGTATTCGAAATCTCGGGAGGAGCATGAGAAACACTTGAGGATTGTCTTGTCTATTCTTCGAGAGAAACAGCTTTATACGAAGTTTAGCAAATGTGCCTTTTGGCTTGAGGAAGTATCATTATTGGGGCATATAGTTTCTAGCGCCGGGATAGCCGTTGATCCTTCTAAGGTTGAAGCGGTGATGAATTGGAAGAGACCTAGTTCAGTTACTGAGGTTCGGAGTTTCTTGGGTCTAGCGGGTTATTACCGGAGATTTATTGAGGGATTTTCTTGGATTGTGACTCCTATGACTAGATTGACACAAAAGAATATGCCATTTGTTTGGAGCGAGAAATGTGAGGCTAGTTTTCAAGAGCTTAAGAAGCGGTTGACGTCGGCACCTATTTTGGCCTTGCCTAGTGGAGGAGATAATTTTGTGATCTATAGTGATGCGTCTAAGGAAGGTTTGGGTTGTGTACTGATGCAAAATGGTAGAGTTATCGCTTATGCGTCGAGGAAGTTGTCTACTCATGAACAGAATTACCTGACACACGATTTAGAGTTGGCTGCTATTATTTTTGCGTTGCATAAATGGAAGCATTACTTGTATGGGGCTAAGTTTGAGATTTTCACTGACCATAAAAGCTTGAAGAATTTATTTTCTCAAAAAGAGTTGAACATGAGACAAAGGAGATGGATGGAGAAATTAAAAGATCATGATTGTACTATTTTGTATCATCCGGGGAAGGCAAATGTAGTAGCGGATGCTTTGAGTAGGAAAGTTCACATGTCTTGTCTAATGGTTAGGGAATGGAAGATGTTGGAAGACTTACGAGATTGGGGTCCTAGCATTTATGATAGAGGTGTGATTTTTGCAAATGTTCGTGCTACGCCAGTTTTATTTGGGAAAATTAAAGAAGCGAAAGGGAATGATCCGGAGTTGAACAAAATTATTAATGGGTTGGCTGAGAATGTATCACCTGATTTTGTGATTAATAGTGAGGGTACTTTGACATTTCGAGGAAGAATTTGTGTTCCGGCTAATAATGAATTGAAGAGGCAAGTTCTTGATGAGGCTCATAAAACGAGATACACCATTCACCCGGGGAGCACGAAGATGTATTTGGATTTGAAAAGACAATTTTGGTGGAAAGGCATGAAGAGGGAAATTGCAGAGTATGTGTCAAGATGTTTGACTTGTCAACAGGTTAAGGATGAACATCAAAGGCCTGCGGGATTTCTACAACCACTTGATATTCCTGAATGGAAATGGGAGTTTATTACTATGGATTTTGTGACAGGGTTACCGCGCACGCGTAGAGGAATTAATGCAGTATGGGTTATAGTCGACAGATTGACTAAGTCTGCACACTTTATCCTGATCGCGATCACTTATTCACTGACTCAGTTGGCAGCCTTGTACATTCAGGAGATCGTGAGACTTCATGGCGTACCTGTGAGTATTGTGTCCGATAGAGACCCGAGGTTTACATCCAGATTTTGGCAATCGTTACAAGAGGCTTGGGGACCAAGTTAGACTTCAGTGCAGCCTTTCATCCTCAAACGGATGGTCAGTCCGAGCGGTTGATTAAGGTTTTGGAGGATATGCTTCGAGCTTGTGCCGTGGATTTTAAAGGAAGTTGGGATTCTCCTTTACCCTTGGCGGAGTTTGCATATAATAATAGCTACCAAAAGAGCATTAAGATGGCGCCGTATGAAGCATTGTATGGGCGTAAGTGTAGATCACCAATTTTTTGGGACGAAGTTGGAGAAGCAAAACTTTGGGGTTCCGAGTTAGTGCAACAGTCGGTGGAGAGCGTGAAGTTGATTAGAGATAGTTTACGCACCGCTCAAAGTCGACAAAAGAGCTACACGGATAATCGTAGAAGGGATCTTGAGTTTCAAGTGGGATACTACGTGTTCTTAAAGGTGACACCGAGGAGAGGTACGAAGAGATTTGGCAAGAAAGGGAAGCTTACATCGAGATACATTGGCCCGTTCGAGATTCTTGAGAGAGTTGGGTCCTTAGCGTATCGGATTGCATTGCCACCTTCACTCTCGGAGACTTATAATGTATTTCATGTTTCTATGTTGCGAAAGTATATGAGGGACTTGGTAAGAATTTAGGGACTAAATTCCTTAAGGAGGGGAGAATGTGGCACCGTAGCCATTCATTGCTTGCGTTCATGCATTCATATTGCTTGTGAGCATGTTTGCATAGTCTATAAATGTTCTAGAATCATTTTTAAGTCATTCATAATGCTCTTAACATGTTTAGAATCATGTTTGCATGCTTGTCGAATCGTCGGTTGAATTGCTTGTTTAGTTCTCCTTCTTTCCCTCCTTCGTTCGGATTTGTTCGGGTGTTGTTTGAGGGTGTTTGTGATGAGTTTTAGACTCATTTTGTTGGGGTTTGAAGCCCCATTGATTTGGCTAAGTGTTTGGGGGTCTTTTAGGTTGCATTTTGAGCCATTTTGGGTCTGCCGGGCTTGCGGTCGCAAGGTGGATTGACCTTGCCCCCGCAAGGTAACCAGAAACTTGTAGGTTGAGATTCCTGAGAGCATGCGGTCGCATGCTATGGGGACCATGCGACCGCAAGGTCCCCCGAAGCTGGACTGCTCTGTTTCGATTTTTCTTGAATTTTACACCTAAACCCCTATCCAAAACCCTTTCTAAACCCCACCTAAACCTCCCTAACCCTCATTACTTGTGTCCTAACATTAGTAACATATTTTAAGAGTGGATTAAAGAGAGCTTTAGTGATCTAATCAAGCCACAAAATCAGATTTTAAGAGACCACATTGCATTGACACTTGTCCCACTATGTTTTTAACTCAATATACACCACAATCTGAGAGTTTGACCCTCATTTCTCTCCCTCACTCTCCAAAAACGGGATTTATCTCCCTCAAGTTTCTCCCATGGCTTCTTGAAGCTTTCTTCTTGGTCTTCCTTGATTCCTTCTTCCATTGCTCAAGCCACCTCCATAGAAGTGAAGAACTTGAATAGTAGATCATTTCCTACCGAATAGATTTCTTCTTTGCTTTCTTGGGTGTAGAATACAAGTAAGTTACTTCTCTTTTTCTTTGATTTAGTTCTCATTGACCCTAAGGAAAACAAAGCTTATGATGTATGAGGTCAATGAGGACACATATATGCTTCTTATGCCTTCATCTTGTGTTTTGAAAGTATGAGCTTGTTAGAAGCATGTATAGGATGATTTCATGTCTATCAAAGATTGTAATACACTTTCATCTTGTTTATTTAAGATTATGAACATGTTAGAAACATTATTATACATGTTGATTGAAGTGATGCTATATGAGAATGCCCTAATTAAAGCCTACATTGTATGTTGGTATGTTGTTATGTGTTCTATCCTCAAAATTGGACTCTATGATGAATATGAAATATATTGAAATGCCTTGGTGAATTTATGACCTAGATGAACTTAGTAATGGCCTAGGTTGGGTTATGAAGCACATAGCTTCAATTACCCAGAAATTTGGAATTTATAGTAAAGACTCAACGGAGTCGACTCTAGGGAAGATTTGAACATGTTGAACACTAATTTCAATCCCTACGAAGTTTGAACATCGTTTGGTCGGGTTTACTCAAGTCTAAGTTGAGTTTAATTATGTGCAATTGAACCCGTTGTGATTATTTGGTTATGAGCAATTAATTGCCTTGACATGATTTATGGTAGAGATTAATACCCTACTTAGTCGGTCGAGTTCGCTCTTGTCGAATTCGATCCTTATTTGGTCTTGGCGAGTAAATATCTACTTGTGCATTGCATAAAGTCCAGCTGTCACTATTTGGTTTGATTTTTATGTCAGGGTAGGACGATGCATCGCCTTCACGAATTGAGAGATTCGTGCTCGCTATGGATCGCCGTACCTGGGACCTCACACACACCTCCATTGTAGGTCGCAGTGGGGAAGTAGCCCCTTTGCCGTATCAATACGTGCGTCATAGGCTGCTATTAGCCGGCGGAGTTCGGTATATCGATGCGAAGTCACGAGCATCGTAGTCACGATATTCGGTTAACAAACTTTATTGCAGGAGCTACGTAGCGGCCGTGCCTATATCATATCCTACTTGAATGATTTATTTTCTCGCACTTACGTGAATAATGTGCTAAGTGCTATATGATGATCATGTACCATAATTGTGATAAATGCCATGCTATGACATGAACATGCATTTTTAGTAACTTACTAAGTCTTTATGACTTACCCTATTTGTTTGTTTTGTTTTCCTTAGATCCGAGCCAAGGAGACGATTCTCGCTAGATTCTTCGTACCCGCGTTTGGTTGCTTGTGAGCTAGAAGGTTGCTCTTTTGGGACTTTATAGATAGACTTTTATTTTGGCAAGGACGATGGGAAGCAAGTCACTTAGACTTGTCTTTGGGTTTTGTTGTTGTAGTATAACTTGAATACTTGATACTTATAATCTTTGTATGCCGACTTATATGTCGAGCTTGTTTATATAATATTGGTTCACTACAGTTTCTTCCGCTTAACACTCTTTCATGATATTATTGTCGTTGTTGTCTCCGGCATGTTGTGGCCGTTGAGGTTATTATATGCATTGTGATATAATTGTAGGAGTAGTTGTTGGGTTCCGGCTGTAACGTCGCCGATGACTTGTTTATTTATAGTTATTTTCCGACCAAGTGTAGCCGAGTTGTTATTTGTGTGCGATGTTGCGCCACGTGAATTTTATAATCCTACTTGCGCATGCTTAACTTGTGTATATTTGGGCGGTCCGACTTGGGGTTTCGCATTGGAACCCGGGTCGGGGTGCCACACTTCAAATCTTCCAGGGGGGTGCGTCAAGGTGATCCTCTTTCTCCTTTGTTATTTATCATGGCTCAGGAGATTTTCACCTACAATTTAAACAAAGCTATAAGTGAAAGGAGACTCACTCCCTATTGGCATGGGCGTAGGGGGATACACATTTCTCATCTTCTGTATGCCAATGACATGTTACTGTTTAGTAACGCTAGCAAACGGTCCATAATGGCTCTTAGGAAGGTTGTATGTGATTATGAGAAAGCTTCAGGGCAGCTTTTAAACTTGCAGAAAAGTGGTTTCTATGTGTCTGCCAGTTGTTCACATCACATGCGAGATGGTCGAGATGGTGCAGGTGTGCTCAACGTTTTTGGCCCATGAAATATTTAGGGATTCCTTTGTTTAAAGGGAGAGTTAAGCAAATGTATTTTGAAGATTTGGAAGCTAAAATTTTGAGACGTATAAGTGGGTGGAAAAGTAGGCTTCTGTCGTTCGGGGCTAAATTGGTTCTGTTAAAGTCGGTGCTTGGTAGCATTCCTGTATTTTCTTTAGCAGCCATAAAAGTTCCAAAAATTGTTCTGAAGCGCATTGAATCAGCCATGGATAATTATTTTTGGAGTAGCGGTGGGGAGCATCGTAGCTCGTGGGTTTCTTGGCGTAGGATTTGTCGTCCTTTCGATGAAGGGGGTTTAGGGATTAGATCTTTGAAACAAATTATGGAATCTTTGTATGCTAAACTTGCTTGGAGGGTGCTTCAAAGGCAGGGGTTGCAGGCTCGTTTTGCTTTAGCGAAATATGGAAATTCTTTTGGCGGTTTTATTAAGCCTGTGCATACGTCTCATATTTGGCGTGCTGTCATGCATCAAATGGGCATGGTTCAATTATATAGTAGGTGGATTCTGGGGACAGGTACAGTTTCTTTTTGGAATTCAAATTGGATTGGAGAGGTGTTAACTGGTCCTAGACCCGTGGACGTCAATCTCACCGTTTCTGAAGCTTTGTAGTGCATTGATCAGTTCCTGCCTCTAATTCCTTCTGACCTGCATACGGTTATTCAAGGTGTTTGGCTTCAGAATGACATCCCTGATAAATTAGTCCGTACGTTAACTTTGAATGGAGATTTTGAGTCGGCTGCTTATTTGTCTACGGTGCGCGATAGATTACCGAAGGTGGACTAGGGGAAAAAATCTGGCAGAAATGGATACCTCAAAATATTAGTATGTTTGTTTGGAGGTTATTTCATCAGCTTTTCCTGTGGATCTTTTGTTGCACAAGAAGGGCATCAGTAATGTTTCGAAGTGTGTTTGTTGTGCTGGGCAGCCTGATCAAGAATCTATTGATCATTTGTTTCTTCGATCCGAGATTGCTGTTCCTCTTTGGGCTAGGTTTGCTCGGGCTTTTGGGAATGTCCATCATTATGTGAGTATTATGCACTTATTTGAGGTCTGGACTAGGGGTATATCTTTACGTCATCAGGCAGGTGCTTGCTTTCTAGGTATTTTCATGTTCACGTGTTGGGAAATTTGGAAGGCCAGATGCGCAGCCGTTTTTGAGAATATTCCCATGAATAGCGATGTGATTTTCAATTGCATTTGTAGTCATTTGTTTGATATGCATCTTCAGCATACTCCCAAGTCTCAGGTTAATTTGTTGGGTGGTCTTGGTATTCAGAATCTTGGTTTGCATGTAGTTCATTGTAAGCAAAAGAATGGTCAATGGTTACGGTGGCTCCCTTCGGTTACTCATAATTTTAAGCTTAATACTGATGGCTCGAGCATTGCGAACAACTGTACGGGGGGTGGGGTTATTCGGGATAGCCAAGGCAGATTGGTTGGTGTTTTTTCAAATTTTTATGGTTTTGGTACTAATATGAGGGCTGAAATTTTGGCTCTTCGTGATGGGTTGATTCATTGTCGTAATCTGGGTTTGGATTCAGTGGAGGTCGAATCTGATTCTCTGGTGGCTGTTGCAGTGCTACAAGACAAGCAAAGGTCTCCTTGGCCTTATTCGTATGATTTGAGAGTCTGTCTAGATATGTTGGGGTCATTTGCTTTTTCTCATGTTTATCGAGAGCAGAATCATGTTGCAGATAGGTTAGCTGCGGAGGCGCATAATCATTAGGGGTGATGTATCTTCTCCGATAGGTCTGCTCTTCCTCAATCTGTTCAGTTGGCGTTCATTCATGATGAGAGGGGTTTTTATAGTTATCGTCATTGAGGGTTTGGCTTTTGTCTGTATTTGTTTTCTAGAGGTAAGGCTCCTTACTGCCCTTTTCTTTGGGTATGTTTGGTTGTCCCCCTCCTGTTTGTAGTTTTTATCTTCTTTTTAATAAAATTTGCAGGGTGCCGTCCCTGTTTTTTTTAAAAATATAAAAATAAATAAATAAATAAACATGCAAGGACTCAATTTAAGAAAACGACGTGACGCAACATTGGAGACGTAACACGCCGAAATTTTAAAATCTTTTCCTGATATAACAGTTAAGAAATTAAACCAAGTTATCGGCGACACTACATGCTGGAACCCAAGCTAAACACTTAAAAGGACAAGAAATAAACAAAAGCTAATATGATGTTCAGCTAAAGACTTATACGTAGTGAACTAATCAACATGATAACCAAGCTCGGCTTACACAATACCGACATCAAAAGGAATAAAAATACTACCAGTGTTAAAACTACAAGTAGCTAGAAATAGGAACAAGTACAAGATCTAAACACATTCCCAAACATAGTCTAATAGTCTTGCTTTAAACCTATCGTCCCTGCAAAATACAAAAGGATAGAAGAAGAAATCTAAACCACCTCTTCAACTGCAACGTCGGACCAAAAGAGGAATAAAGGAATCACGAAGAATGCAAGCCTCGGCGATAAGGACCTGCTTTGCTAGGATCTAAAGCAGTAAAGGGGAAATGGGTAAGTCATAAAGACTTGTAAGCTATCAATCATGCATGTCATGACAATATGCAACATAGAAGGCAAGATATCATCACATACACATAGAGATCATATATCCAACATGCACATTGTTTCACATAGGTACTGATCGTGTCTTATTTTAAATTTATTCCTTGCAAGTGGACAAGACTATTGTAAAATAGCTTGGGAAGCAAGGGTCGAACCACAGAGACAAGAAGATCACAAATAGCAAGACTATTGGTAGCAATTATTAAACTAAGGGGGAGTTTTTATATTAATTTCACCTAAACTAATTATTATACTAAAGCAGTTAATTTACCTAAATTAGCAGCAATTACAATAGAAAAGATCTAATGGTCGAGGGAAATCTAGGATTAGGGTTTCACTCGTGATACTCTATAGCTTATTTGGATAAAATATCATTCAATTTCTTGGGTTCGTTCACAAAAGATAGATATAGCCTATCGAATTACCGTTCAGTCTCCATCTCCAAATAATTCGTCCATTCTATATCCTAGGCACAAGAACATATGGATCCTAACTGTCACTTAGGTCATATATGGAACCTGACTCTAACTTATCACTCTCGTGCATCGATAGGTTCAATTTATCATGATGGTGAGCCAGTGTACGACATATGCATATTGGTCATGCAGTTATCCGCACCTCTAGGCCTTTATCACTTGCGATTACATTCATTTGTTCAAAGCAAGACAATAAAGGGGTTGATAAACACCACGATCAACAAGAATTGAATGAATAAAAATATATTAAACCATAGATTCGATACAAGTTACCTCCCAACTCCTAGATTAATGGATGTTTAGTTCATCCTTGAAGATGAACTGCACACGGAGATGAATGAATACATGGATCGATCTTCAAAACTGTAATTACAACAACTAAACTACGTAATACAATCTAAATCCTACGCTAGAACTGTTTAAAACTACTTCTTGGACGTCCTTTGGCTTTGGCTACCGTCCTTTATTTATACCATGGAGTTGTAGGGGAATAGGAGGTTCAATCCAGCTCGAAAACCTCAAAAGGCCGGTTCTGGGCACCTTGCAGTCGCAAGGGGTAATGACCTTGCGTCCGCAAGGTCTCGATTTCGGGAGCCCACTTACTACCTACCTTGCGAAGGCAAGGTCTAAACACCTTGCGGCCGCAAGGTGGCCAGAATGTTTTTCTGCCATTTTTCTTTAATTTACACTTTTGCCCTTTCCTCAAAATCTTCACTAAAAGCCTCATAACTCATATAATTCCACCTAAAACCATGAAACTCATAAAACAACTCAAAAACACATATCAGTAGCCAAAAGCCTCGTGGAATCGCTCAATTTAAGTCATAAAAGTACCTTATATCGACGTATAAAATACATCGATCAAATACCCCAAAACTTAAACTTTGCTCGTCCACGAGTAAACAATACTTATAAATACAAAAGTAAACAAAAATAACGAAAATCTTTTTAGAGGGTGACACTATTTACACTCCTCTAGAAACCCACAAACTCAAGGAGACTCTTACGAGTGACTCGACTATGCAGATAAATACAAAAACTAATAAATACAAAAGCAGGCAAAAGTTATACTAGAAACAATAAAACAAAACTCTTTTTGGAATCAACCTCAAGTCATAACAGCATGGCATATCAAAGTAGTCTTAGTCAGATGCTCACCACATATGTGCAGACTAATCACATAAAACAAGTTGATTTATACTCGAACTGCTACCGGTCTTAATTTCTCCATGTGCGTGTGATCACCAGTCATAGAGAATATCTTAACTAAAACAGTTTTATTAAGCTAAGCATCACATTCATTTAAAAATTAGAATTCAAAATAAAACCAATGCAACATAGAGTATGAGATCTACCATCCAAACCCGGTCTATTACAGAAAGAGAGATCACCTAGGATTTTAAAAACTTATACATCCATTCCATGCACTTCTATGTATGACATACAATCCTCTCCTATCTCAATTACTTGTAATAGCTAAGATTATGCTAACACAGTGAGCTTGCAAATATTATGAATATATGAAGTGTAGATCAATTTATATGCCTTACCATCAAATCAACAAACACAAGCATTGGCAAGAAGATCAATAGGTCTTTAATAGCTTGTAATGTAAGGCCATGGTGTTGGGGGATATGATGGAAAGGGAAGAGAATACAAAGTGAGAGAGCAAGACTACCCTTTATCCCTAATACTTCCAAGCAAAAGGAAGTTTTTCCCAATTAGGCTAAGACCTGCAAAGACCACAAGTGGGGGGTTCTCTTTTCTTTTTCTTTTCCTTTTTCTTCCCCCCCCAAACTTGTTTTGTACAATATATCCAGCTAAAAATATCTCATCATCTTTTTCAGCAAAATTTTTTCTAATATATTTTTCTCTTGAAAGCTATGCTTCCATTTGAATCTTCTTGCACTCTTCTTCTTCCGTTTTATTTTTCGTCGATCTAACTATAAATTTTTTTTTCGAATCGACGGGAAGAAGAAGTCTTTGGAAAACTTTGTTGACTGAAAAATTGGCCCCATAAAATTAATTTCCCACCCACATCCTACTTCTCAAAGGGTAGGCTAAAAATGTTTAGGCTTGTAGGGTTAAGTTAATGTGGGTAATAGAAACGATGTCGAATGGGGGTTTAATGTGTGCTTAGCACACTCCATTCTTTTTAATTAGGCTCAAAAGGGGACACTAGAGATATTTTTAGTAAAGGTCGGGAAATATTTAGGCTCAAACGATTCAAAGATGGCCTATATCATATCTTAATGTCAAATACTCATGCAATTTTTAAGAAAGTAAAACCCATAAAATATCATATCAATTATGGATGTTGTGGAATCGAAGATTTACCATCACTGGATTTTACATAAGCATTCGCTAAAACAGATGGTAGGGACAATCGAGACTAACATGCAGATACGGTTCGAAAGTGTGCTTGAGATATATTAGTCATAAAAGTCCAAGGGATCTATCTTATCATGCAATTGACCCCAAGTTACAATTCAATGCAACAATCATGTTAGAACGGCTATTCATCATACTCTTGTGCATATTTTGTTGCTAAAATGAAATGTGTGCTATAAACTTTATAAAAATATTCTAATCAATCCATAATTATGACTGGTGTAGGTGCATATAGATTTGGAGAAAATCAAGAATTTTGCAGAATCAAGTAAATTCCAGAATGATCTATGGAAAAGTTATGTGGTTCATTGCATTAACTCCTCATCGACTAGTATGATCACACAAAGACTCAAGGATGAAATTTTTTAATATATATATATATATATATATATATATATATATATATATATTATTTTTAAAATTTTTTTTTGAAGATGATGATAACACAATTGATGATGGGTCCCTATAATGGGTACCCGAAAGAACCAAATATTATAGTATTCTGGAAACGGCAACATCTTCGAAAATAAGAAAAATTAAAAAGCAAGAAAGTCGGGTGAGGAGAAGACACGATAGAGGGAAAAGAAAATTTTCCCCATCCTAAAAACGTAGCCCAACTCCACTCTTCCTTAGGCTGGGACCTGCAAGGACCCTGGGCTTAGAATTCTCCCCCCCCCCAAACCTAATTTCTATTTTGTTCTCAAAATTGAGGAACATCCTATGAGAGGATTGATGGAGGACAAATATCAAAAGGAAATAGTAGGCCCACCTAACGAAAGAGGAAGAAACTTGGGCCTCGACTCATGGCGATTCGGGAGGAAATAACGAAGGAGGACGAAACTCGGGGATCGTGCCAGGTGGCATGTAAGACCCCGATTCCCTGTTAGCTTGAATTGCGTACAATGCTCGCATTTCTTCCTTGGTTGATTGATTATTTGATTTCTGAGAGAGTCTAGATGTGTATGAGAGATCACATTAAGACCAAAATACTTTTAAGAGAGGTCATATAGTTGTTGACTTGCTAAAGTCACAAGTCGTAACCCGACGATAGTCGAAATACGACGCGATTGAGAGTTTACTCGGGTTTTGTGTTCCTGACCTCGATTTGGTCCTCGATCTTTACATGATGATTGAATAACATGTTTATATATGTTATACTTCTAGTAAGATGCATTCCTTAAGTCTCGTGAAGTTTTGACGCTTCGAGGATAGCAATTCTCCTTATCGCGTAGTTTGAGATTGAGCCGGGTGATCGTCTCGTCTTTCGGGAACTTATTTCTCCTATCTGTTGTTAATCATTTGAGGAGCATTCAGGCCCATTTAATAGCCTTTTGAAGTGTTTATAATCATGGGTTGTTGCCCGTCGGTTTGTGGTTTCATTCGACGTTTCGTTAGCAAGTTGTCGCGCCTTTCACCGGTTTCTCACCGGGTTGCTTCGGGTATTGTTTATGGGAGTTTAGACCTACTTTGAAAGTGATTTGAGACTTTTGTGGTTTATCCAAGTGTTTGAGGACTTTAAGGGTTCAATTGTAGGCCGTTTCGAAGCTTTAAGGGTTGTGGTTGCATGCGGGAAGGGCCTAACCTCCACGAAGACAACAAGAAGAATCACCAAGGGTGCAAGAGCATGATGCGGTCGCATCCTACATTACCATGCGAGCGCATGGGGGCTTAGAACAGCTTGTCCCTGTTTTGGTTATTTGTTGTGTAATTCCTATCCTACCCTTTCTAAACCTCTTCTAAACCCTTCCTAACACCCATACTTAGTTCTAATGATGTCCTAACATCTTTGGGGAGTTAATTAAGGTTTGATTAGAGGCTAATTACTCCTAACAATCACTAATTGTACCTTGGAAGTTCCTATTGTGCCCTCATTATTTGGGAAGTATAAAAGGCTTAATCCCTTCACAAATTCAGCCAATTCTCTCATTTCCTCCCCTTCTTCAACCGTATGAGTGAGAGAGAGACTTGGGAGACATGGAAGCTTGGAGCCCTAGCCTCCTTCCTCCTCCAATCCTCGATGATCCGACCGTTGGATCGCTTCCAAACTTCGGATTCGTGAAGCCCTCGTCAAATGGAACAACTTCACCGATTGGATTGTGATTCTTTGGAGTTTTCATCTAAGTAAAGTAAGCTACTAGATTCCTTATTCTCTTGATTTTGTGCTCATTGACCCTAAGGAAAACAAAGAGGATTGCTATTTGAGGTCAATGAGTACACAAGCATGTTGTGTGTGGTTTTATTTTGATTATTGAACTTTTGTTGGGTGAACTTGTTAGAAGCATAAATAGGATGCTTTCTATGTTTCATGAAGTATGTTGTTAAGCTTCATTTGTGATTTTTGGACTTGATATTGATGAGTATGTAATCCCCTAGAAACCTAGGGTTTGGTATGTTGAATATGTAGTAAATGGGTTCTTAATTTCATGAATGATTTTGGAGGATTTTGTTGGATAATATGAATTGTTAGAATCATATGGATATATGTTTGGGAGTTTGGAAGAATACTTGTTGAATCTCAAAATTTAGTTGTGAGCATGAAAGATGAATTTTTCACAATGGATTACATGTTTGAATGTTTCGTTTGACCTTTGAGAATAAGAGTTGACTTTCATGAAAATAAGAGTATGTTGATATCTAATTCATGAATTTTTGGTTATGAGCATTTATAATGAATTATCATTATGGATCACATGAATAAAATGTAAGGTTTGACTTTATTTGGTTGAGTCGACTATTATGCATATAAGAGTATGTTGGTCAACTATAATTCATGAATTGAAGGTTATGAACATGTTAGATGAATTTACATGTTAGTTATGAACATGCTAGATGAATTTACATCTTGCTTAGATAAATGGTTGTTTTGAATGAAAGCATACTTGATTTAATGTTAACTTGAGACACATGCTTGAAATGTGATGGTTGACTTTAAATTTTAAGTGTTGACCTATAAACTATGTTTTGGGGTTTTGTTGGGAAGGTATGGATTGTTGGGTTGCACAATGTTGCTAACCTTGAGAACTTAGCCATGAACATTTACTAATGAATAATAGGAGGGCTATGATGCAAGTAGCTTCTATGCCTTCAAATTTGAAGAGTAGAAATGACTCAACGGAGTCAATTATGGATTTATATGAACATAGAGAACTCCATATTGAAATCCTACGGAATTTGGGGTAGTTTTGATGGAGGTTAAGCCTCCGAGCGTTTTCAAGTGTATGAAGAACACTTGGGTATTAGAGACTTGATATTATCACTCTAAAATGTTTATGTGTTAGTTAGCATAGAAGTGCATAACTATGTGATTTATAAGTAAATATCTACTTGATTGGATTAGTACGGTGTGTTGTACTTTTCCTTTATTTGAGCATGTGAGTATATATTACCTGTGCTTGAGTTTGAGTCCAGCTGGCGGTTTTTGGTTTGAGTTTTGGCGGGACGATGCATTGTCTTCACGAATTGTGGGATTCGTGATCGCAATGGATCGCCGCGCCGGGTTTGCACACACCCCTCCACCGATAGCCACGGTGAGGAAGTAGCTGATCTTAGTTAGAGTAATACACAGTACTTTGATAGCTATAGAACCCGAACGGGGACTGTTTCGGGGACTTCGATGCCACGAAAGGGTTATCGAGGACACGATTGTTTCCGCAGGAGTTACACGCTGGAAACGGAAAGGAAAATCATCTTCTCTCGCTTATGTGGTTTATTTTATGAGTACGTATGAATTGTTGTGCTTCATGGTTAATGTTATGATTTTCATGAGATGATGATTTCTTGATAAAATATTATAATAAAAATATAACATGCTAATCAAATGAAGATTTTTATGACTTGATGTTATACTAAAAATATAACATGCTATTCATGATTACAATGGAAACAATAGTCTCCCGCATATGAATTATTACATGAGTTAGGTTTAATGAAGATTTATGAGACTTGTGACGACCCGACCCGGACCCCGAGGAGGAATCACGAGTCAAGTCGTCCAAATAGGACTACAATTCATGCAAGGACTCAATTATGGAAAATGACGTGACGCAACATTGTAGATGAAGTGCGACTCGGCACTAAAAGGCCGGAATAATTTAAAACTTTTAAAGACAAGTATACCAATTCATCGGCGACTTTACAACCGTAACCCAACACTAAACAGTTCATGCAAATATACCTCGACGGCTACAACATGCCGGAGAAACAACATAAGTAAATAAGAGCTAAAGTGATGCCCAGCGGAAGGCTTAAAACATGAACCAACTACATCTATACAAGGCTCGGCGTACACGCGCCGGCACTCAAAATAGGATACATGTTACTACAAGTATCGACATAAATACAATAAAACCAAGTTCCCAAAGCGAAGTCTAAATGACTTGCTAATCCCAACGTCCTTACAAAATAGTTCCAAAAGAAGGACATCTAAAGAGAACAACCTCGTCGCGAGTGATCTCGGACAAGCACGAACCCTGCAATGCCTCAACGAGAAGTACCTGGACAGCTCGGATCTAAAGCAGTAAAAGGGAGGGGGTAAGTCATAAAGACTTTGTGAGCTAACAATTATGCATGTCATGGCATCATGCAACACACACAACAAGATATCATCATTAATATCTAGTCAATCAAAGCATTCATTCATATAAACACTTCATTCACATATCCATGGTAGCACGTTGATTTCACATAAGTGCTATAAAGTAAATCACATATAAAGAGGATATGTTATAGAACCGATGCCGCTTCGTAGCTCCTGCAATACAAGTGTTAACTTTATTGTGCCAGAGATACCCGTGATGGATGTATCAAAGTACCGAGCTCTCTACTCGGGTACCAAGCTCTCTACTTGGTAATTAGACTTGTCAATGTGCTCTGTTGGTTACAGCAAAGGGGCTACTTCCCCATTGTGGCCAACAGTGGAGGGGTGTGTGATAAAAACCCGGTATAACAACCCATCACTATCACGAATCCCATAATTCGTGACGGCGATGCATTGTCACACCATCGACTCAACCAAACATGCCAGCTGGACTAATGCAATGCCAAGTAGATGTTTACTCGTCATATAAACTCAAATAAGGAACAAGTTCAACAAGAGCGAACTTATTCAACAAGTAGGTGTTTACTCATTAAGAAATCAAATAGGAATTCGACAAGAGCGAATTCAACATGTCAAATAGATACATCATTCTACAACATGCTCGCAATTATGCATTTCTTTCACACAATCATATAAACCGCATAAGAACTCGATTGAGTCTTATAAGCACACATATCAAACATGCATTTCAATTCATCCCAAAGTCACGTAAGCTAATACATTAGTCTAATGAACTACAAACGTCGTAGGGATTGAATGTGGAGTTGGTATTGTTCAATAACTCCCTAATCTCAACTCCGGTGAGTTATTACTAAAATGCAACTAGTAGAGCATTGATACTATATGCATCCCATTGCTCTTCCCTATGTTCTCCGTTCATTTAGAACTTAATAACTAAGCCGTTCATGACCTTAAACTAGCCATAAACCAAATCCTGAGTTTCAAATCCTAGAATTGTCGATTTTGCTAAACCTACAATTGAAACATATTCTTTCACAAGAGTTGATCCTAGGCATATTTAGAACAACATTCATGCTTTACACAAAGTCAAAATCGTAACTTCATATAGAAATCATAAAATCCTACACACTTTTCATAAGTCGAATTGAAGGATTCTATACTTCACTAGAAATCATCCTAAGCATGATTAGAACAACATTAATGAAGGGGGCATGTCATAATATTTAACATGAATTTTTTGGGAATTGCAAACTCACCTTAAGCCTATGAATAATGGATGGAAGGAAGATTAAAGCAAGGATTGTTGTAGAGGAGGGCAAGGCCTTCGATTCGGCGGTCTCGGATCGCCGATCGGGTCACCGGAACTCCGGCAAATGGTCTCACAAGGTAGGCTTCTTCCCAAGGACGGAAATGGAGACTTACTCTCTGAAAATCAGAAGCTTGATGATCACAAATGGCTGCTAAGGCTGAAAAATGGTTTATATACTTTCCAAGAAAACCATAATCCAAGTGATGGAGGTTATATGGCTTCCTATTGGCCAAGGGATGCAAGCCCGTATAAGGACTCATCCAAGGGTTTAGAGAGGTTGGACTAAGGTCAACAAGGGAGGCTCAAGTCACTTTGGACGTCCAAGGGCCAAGGGAAAAGAAGACATAAGCCAAAACTTGTCAAAAATCCCGTAAGTGTGAATTTCTGACCAATTTCCAGATTGTTGTTACTGGACAAGTCGATCTTGTAAAATCGACCATAAATAGCTCACAACTCCAAATGAGGTGATTTTTTATTTTTATGAAATTAGACTCATTAAAATATATTTTAGAATTTTAAATTACTCAATTTGGACTTATATTCATCAAAATAAAGTTACAACAAAATCAAGTACAGAAGCTGATTTCCTGAAAATAGAATTCTGGCACAGCCGTAAGTCAAGACCTAAATGAGGTACCTAGACACCTTGGAAAATTACGAAATTTTACAGGGAGTAATATAACATATTAAGGTAAAACATACTAAATATTTAGAAAATTATATTTAGTAGATTGGTACCAGAAGTTTCCCGAAGTTCGCCCAAAAACATGACTGAAACTGTGAAGTGATATGTTGGTCATCTTATTTCCAAATGCAACAAATCTATGAACAATGATTGTGCAAGCATGAGAAATACTAGTACACTTGGTCTAGAACTTAAATGAACTTCTCGCAAGTTGAAAGCACAAACAATACAAGAAACGAAGGCAAACACGAGAAACCCTAAGACTCAAACGATGCAACTATGCTTATAAACTTTCAACCAAGTATACTATGATCAAGATGAACATTATAAGTCTTATATGCAAGGTACTAAGGCCCCAATGAGACCTACATAAGTTCTAACATGCTAAGATGAACACTCAAAGCATTAACAACAAAGCATGCAATGCATTGAAGGCAATCACTCTACTATGATATTAACCAACTTAATGCAAACATGATACGAATGAAATGAAGTCTCTAACATGTCAAGACACAAAATAAACATGTTATAATGATGTTATTCATGTAAAGGGGTTTGGGTTCTCACAAGACTCATGGTTTAATGGGGTTATGTGGTTGGTGGTTTGATGGGAGTTTAAATGTGGAAATAAAAGACTACACATTACGGAATTTAGAATCATAATCTATTGATATGATTTATTTCATGATAATTTATGAAGAATTATATTCCATGTGACTATGGTTGGATTTTGTTCATGTGGAAAATTATACCATGAAATGTTGCATCATAAGCATGACTTGAGATGTACATGTTTTATTTGAGCATTATGTCATGCCATGACATTGCATCTTTAGTAGCTTACTAAGTCATTATGACTTACTCGTTTGATTTGTTTTCCTTAGATTCTAGCCGAGCTAGTAATGCGATGGAATCCGCCAAGCCTACGATAGATGTGAGGTTTATTTGTAAAGGTTGCTATTAAATTATTTTGTAGCCTTAGTTTATTGGAAAGGACGTTTGGGAAGTGAAGTTATATAAACTTCACTTTGGGTAGTAAGATTGTGTTATTGATTTGGTTCTTGTATTTGTAAATTATTAATAATTGTTTTTTTTTTGTGAGCCGACAAATGTTAGTCGAGCCATGTTTGTTTAAATACATATTTATTCCATCTCAAGTTATTTATATTGTTAATTATGTTGTACTCCGGCATGTTTAGCCGTTGAGTGCGTAGACTAGAGTCTTAGACTTAGTGTAATGTTGGGTTCCGACTGTAACGTCGCCGATGACTTGGTTTATTTGTGCTATATATTTGTATTGCATGACAGAGAGTTTTGTTCTACGTGCCCAATGTTGCGGCACGTGCGTCAAATTTTTGGACCGAGAGATTAATTATCTCTTTGGTTGTATTTAGTTTGAGCTTGTTAGCTCGGGCACCACTGTGTTATTACATTTCGCTTCCGCATGTGTTTTAAGTTGTTGGCGTACCGCCGTTATGGCCTTACCCATAATTTGTTATTTGCTTGTTGTTTTGTGTGTTTTGGCGGCACGACCTTTGGGTCCCGTATTGGGATCGGGTCGGGTCGTCACATGGCATCCCAAAATATGTGGAGACATTATCCCCCACCTGGTTAATCCAACCAGCCAAGTAAGTCTGGTCGGCACGCACTTTTGCCAACTGCTGACTCGCCATCTCATTTTGGAGCATAAGCTCCTCCTGCCTATTAGAGATTGCCTCCAATGGATCATCCTCCTCGGGCAGCTCCTCACGTGGGCCTCTCTCACGAGGCTGCCGAGCATGCTCAAACAGTAGAGCCCTCGAAATATCGGGCACCTCCCGAACTCTCTCCGCATCTGGAGTCCACACGACTCCAGCCCCACTACATGGTCCAGTAATCAAACTCGGGAACGTGAATCCCGAGTTTGTAGTACCTCTAATAAGGGTCCGTATTTGGCCGTTGATCAGACGGCCAACATCGACAGACCCACCCATAAAGATGGTGTAGATCAAAACAGCCTTATTCCAAGTCACCGTGTGTTGGTGACTGGAAGGCATGAGTCGTGGACATATAAATTTGAACACGGCCTTGGTCGTGTTCGTGAGATGGGTCTCCTCCATGGTGCGGGCACGGAATGGTGGGCTTTGGTTGTAGGTCCAAACCACACCAGGTGTTGCGATATTCACATTTACCACCTCGAGAGGAACGGGGTCAGAAAGGTGGAGGGTGTACTGGTCGGCACTTCTCGCAAAGTTGGAGGTGCCAAAATAACGGTTAATGTTTTGGGCCGTAAAACTAACGTTTCTATCCCTAACATTAACAGTCTCTTTAACTCCGCCATCTATGCCAATTTGGCCGTTTGCGTAAAATTCTCGGACTAAGGCCACGATGGCCACGCCCGGAGCAGCAATAAGACTAGCCCACCTACGGCGGTAAAAGTGGTCAGGGAAAGCGAAGTCTTGAGCTTGAAATCCCCTCTCAGGGATTATGCTCATGGAGAGCTTTCTGGTATAGCTCTCCGAAACCTCGTAAGAAATGAAACGGTGGACATCGTAATGTTGCTCCTCCTCTTGGGAGCGGGACGTGGATGGGCCAGTGTTTCTATGCTTTGGGGCCATTATAATTTAAGCACAAAAACTAAAATCTACTCTCTTTAAAAAAAATTAAAATTATCATAACCTAACTAAAACAAATAAAGCATGCAAAAATAAAATTTGAGCAAAACAAATCTAACATCCTAACATGCAAGCATTTTGACACGTCAAAAATTTAGATGAAGATCACGGATTGTCGACTTGGAGCTTCGCCGAGAATCAATGGTGTCCTCGTCTTCAAAACTTGGTGAAGGGAGATGAGGGTGGAAAAGGTGATGAAGCTTGAAGGAAGGAGACTTGAGTTGAATCCTTGGTCGAATTGTCGAACGAGCTCGTCGGATTTGTGAGAGAGAGAGAGAGAGAGAGATAACTGCCGGAATTTGAGAGAGGGAGGGATTTCTGAGTGAACTGCTGTTGCTGCCCGCGTGCTGCTTATAAAGAGGGCCTTGCGGCCGCAAGGTCTTCAGGCCTTGCGTCTGCAAGGTCCCCAGTCAAATCGGTTACACGGATTCTGATGGAGATGACAATCACACTTATTGCATTTAATAGGGCCTTGCGGCCGCAAGGTGTTAAGTCCTTGCGTCCGCAAGGTCACCAGAAAGTTTGATCCGTTTTCTGCTTTTAAACTTGTGGCAATTTTGCAGTTTAGTCCTTCCATTATGTTTCGTTACGTTCCGTTAGGTACGTTTCTTTCCTGCACTTTGAAAATTCTACAAAAACTCAAATCTAAAATATTAGCAACAAATAAATATAACACTACGATGCTTTTCTCCCCCAAACATGAATTATGGCATATTCAAATTTCAATTAAATGTCCAAAATTAAATAAGATGGAGAACATCATATTTAAATTACACTACGATAGAAATTAAAATTCATCAAAGTGGGTTGCCTCCCACCTAGTGCACTTGTTTAAAGTCTTTGGCTCGATCCAACTGCAAACCTAATCTCTCGGTGGTTCATTATCAAAGAGACGAATGAGTTCTATTGTCCTCTCTACTGACATGGGTTCAAGGTACGGTTTGATTCGTTGACCATTAACTTTAAATATTTCATTGGTCTTTGGGTTCTTAATATCAATCGCTCCATGAGGATAAATTCGAACTATAATGAAAGGACCAGACCACTTTGATCTCAATTTTCCAGGAAATAATCAGAGTCTAGAATTAAAAAGAAGAACTTTTAATCCTGGACGAAACATCTTGTTAGCTAATCTCATATCATGGTATTTCTTGGTCGTTTCTTTATAAGTTTTAGCATTCTTATATGAATTTAACCTATGCTCTTCTAATTCATTTACCTGGACAAGTCTTTCTTCACCGGCCAAAGTTAAATCAAAGTTAAGAGCTTTGACGGCCCAATAGGCCTTGTGTTCAATCTCAACTGGCAGATGACAAGCCTTGCCATACACCATCCGAAAAGGACTCATTCCTATTGGGGTTTTATATGCAGTTCGATATGCCCAAAGAGCATCATTAAGTTTAGGCTCCCAATCTTTACGATTTGGTCTTAGATTCTTTTCCAAAATTGCTTTTATTTGTCTATTGCTAACTTCTACTTGGCTGGAGGTCTGAGGATGATATGGTGTAGCTAACTTGTGAGTTACACCATATTTTCTAAGGACTGAATTTAGCAATCTATTAGTGAAGTGTGTTCATTGATCACTAATTATAGCCCTTGGTAATCCAAACCGAGCAAAACTGTCCTCTAAAAATTTGACAACAGTTTGTCCATCATTATTTCTAGTACCAATAGCTTCTATCCATTTAGACAGATAATCAACAACAACTAAAATATATTCACAACCATTAGACACTGGAAAAGGACCCATAAAATCAATACCCAAAGCATCAAAAATTTCAACAACTATATTCATATGCAAGGGCATTTCATTCCTTTTACCAATTCCACCAGTTCTTTGACATTTATCACAAGTTTTGTAAAATATGTCACAGTCTCTAAAAACAAAAAGCCAATATAACCCAGATTGCATAATTTTTCTAGCAATTTTATTACCGCTAAAATGACCACCACAAGAGTATTCGTGACAAAATGTCATAATACTTTTTTTATCATAAGTTTTGTAAAATATGTCACAATCTCTAAAAACAGAAAGCCAATATAACCCAAATTGCAGAATTTTTCTAGCAATTTTATTACCGCTAAAATGACCACCACAAGAGTATTCGTGACAAAATGTCATAATACTTTGTTGATCTTGTTCTAGAACACATCTCCTAATTATAGAGTCGGAACACATTTTAAACAAATGAGGTTCTTCCCAAAAATAATGTTTTGCATCTGTTAAAAATTTCTTTCTTTGGTAAAAGTCAAAGTCAGGGTTGATGATATCAAATACATAATAATTGACATAATCAGCATACCAAGGATCCAAATCTTTAACTGCTAATAATTGTTCATCAGGGAAGTCTTCATTTACAGGAATTTTATTATCAAGAAATTGACGTTCAAGTAAAGGTAAAAATCCCAACGTAGACAAATGGTCGGCTACGACGTTTTCCGTTCCCTTTTTATCTTTAATAGTAATGTCAAATTCTTGCAATAATAACATCCATCTTATGAGTCTAGGCTTTGCCTCTTTCTTACTCAAAAGATATTTTAGGGCTGCATGATCAGAAAATATAATAACTGCTGATCCTGACAAGTATGGTCTAAACTTTTCTACTGCATACACAACTGCTAAAAATTCTTTTTATGTGGTTGTGTAATTAAGTTGTGCATCATTCAATGTCTTACTAGCATAATGAATTACATGCGGTTTCTTATCTACTCTTTGACCTAACACAGCTCCAATTGCAAAGTCCAAAGCATCGCACATGATCTCGAAAGGGAGAGATCAATCTGGGCCGGTTAAAATTGGGGCTGATGTTAATCGTTCTTTTAATAAATTAAATGCATTCAAGCATTCCTGATAAAAAAATGAATTCGGTATCTTTTGCCAACAGATTACATAAAGGTTTACAGATTTTTGAAAAATATTTTATAAATCTTCTATAAAAACATGCATGTCCTATAAAACTTCTAACCCCTTTGATAGAAGTTGGAGGAGGTAGTTGTGATATAACTTCAATTTTGCCTTATCGACTTCAATTCCTTTGTTAGACACAACATGACCTAAGACAATTCCATGTTTAACCATGAAATGGCTTTTCTCCCAACTTGAGGCCAAATTAGTTTCACAACATCTTTTCAAAACCGATGTAAGATTTTCTAGGCAATGGTCAAAAGAATTCCCAAATACTGAAAAATCATCCATAAATACTTCAACACATCTTTCCACTAAATCAGAAAATATAGAAATTATGCATCTTTGAAAAGTATTTGGGGCATTACAAAGTCCAAAGGGCATTCTCCTAAATGCAAAGGTACCGAAGGGACATGTGAAAGTGGTTTTCTCTTGGTCTTCGGGTGCTACTGGGATTTGGTTGTAGCCAGAGAAACCGTCAAGAAAACAATAATATTCATGACCAGCTAGTCTTTCTAGGATTTGATCAATAAATGGCAAGGGAAAGTGGTCTTTCCTAGTTGCCGCATTTAATTTTCTCAAATCTATGCACATTCTATAACCAGTGATAGTTCGTGTGGGAACTAACTCGTCTTTATCATTTTTAACAACTGTAATTCCTGATTTCTTAGGAACTACTTGGACTGGACTAACCCATTTACTATCAGATATCGAGTAAATTATACCCGCATCAAGAAGCTTAAGTACTTCTTTTCTCACTGCTTCTTCCATGTGAGGGTTAAGTCTTCTTTGTCTTTCTCTAGAAGGTTTACTACCTTCTTCTAAATGAATTTTATGCATACACATAGATGGGCTAATTCCTTTTAAATCTGCTAAGGACCAACCTATAGCTTATCTATGTGTCCATAAAACTTTTAATAGGCTTGCTTCTTGCTCTTCTGTTAAATCTGCAGCAATTATAACAGGTAAAGTTTTACCTTCCCCTAAAAATGCATATTTTAAATGGGGTGGTAATGACTTTAATTCTACTTCAGGAAGAGATTTGACAGATGGACTAAATTCAGGAATTTTAGATTTAACTATTTCCTCATTATCTTCTTCCTTAATGTTCTCTTCTTTTTCTTCATCTATTTTTATTTCATCAAAAATAGATTTTGGAATTTCCACATCTTCTTCTTTATTATTTTCATCTTCCACTATTTCTATTTTATCAGAACTATTTTCTGATTCAGACTCTTCCATTTTGTTTTTATTCTTGAGTGCTTCAAGTCTTTCTCTCTCTTTTCTCTCATCAGTCTCTCGGAGTTCTCTTTCTAACTCTTCAATATCAAATTTTATATGGGAGAAAGTTCTATCATCATGACTTACATACACATCTTTCTCATAATCATCATCCTCACAATTTTCTTCAAAGGTTTGGGCTGTCAGTTTTTCAATTTCATCTATTGAGAAACATGCATTCATGTCACTCGGTCTATTCATAGCATCAAAAACTAAAATTTCTACAGTTTCACCCATGACAGTCATTGTGAGTTTACCATTCTTAACATTTATCATTGTGTTGGCAGTGGCCATAAAAGGTCTACCTAACAAAATAGGCACTTCATTGTTTGTGCATATTTTCCTCTCCATCTCTAGGACCACAAAATCAACTGGAATGATTAATTTATCTACCTGAACTAGAATGTCCTCTACTATACCCAAATGATATTTAACTGAACGATCAGCTAACTGTAAAGACATAGTAGTGGGTTTCAGTTCTCCCAACCCTAATTGTTTATAGACTGCGAAATGCATCAAATTAATACTTGCTCCTAAATCTAACATAGCCTTCATCTTTTTAGAACTACCCAATGAGACTTGGATATTAAAACTACCAGGATCTTTCAATTTAGGGGGAAGTTCGGGTTGTAAAACTGCACTTACGTTTTCAGAAACAATAATTTTTTCATTATTTTCGAATTTGTGTTTCTTAGAGTGAAGATCTTTGAAAAACTTAGCATAGGCTGGAATATTTTTAATAACATTAAGCAAAGGAAGATTAATATTCACTTTGGATAACATGTTATAAATTTCCAAAAATTGCTTATGCATTCTATTTGTCATAAGTCTTCTAGGGAATGGTATTGGAGGAACATATAGTGGTGGGGCCACATAAGGTTCCTCAAGAGGTTCTACCTCTTGTTCTTTTTCTTGGCTTACTTTTTCTTGATTATCTTTATTTGGCACTTCTTTTTCTTTTGATTGATTATCTATACTTTTATCCTTTTCAACTTCTTTTTCAGAATTATTTATTTCATCAGGCACATCAGATGATTGAAGAGGATCACTTACCTCTTCTCCAATTACTCTACCACTTCGCAGAGTAGTGATAGATTTTGCTTGTTCTGTCTGACTATGGAACTTCCCTTCTTCTCTTTTTTCTTCTTTTACTTTTGCAAGTTGATTCCTTAAATTTTCCAACTCTTCTAGCAAATATTTGTTAAGAGTAACTTGACCTTTGCTAGCTCCATCTGACTTTGATACTTCTTCAATTAGCAATTGTCCTTGATTTGGGAATTGTTGAGGTTATAATGGTTTATTTCCTCCCCATGAAAAATTAGGATGATTCCTCCAACCGGGATTATATGAGTTTGAGTAGGGATCATTCCTTTGTCTTTGAGGGTACATGTTCATGGCATTAACCTGTTCAGAATACATAGCACTAGATGGACAAAAATTAGTAGCATGAGAATTTAATCCACAAATAACACATGCTTCTTGAATTTGCCAATTTTCAAATTGAGCTTGCATATTCATCTCTGGTTTTTCTTGAATTTGAAATAAATTTCTACTTTTACCTCTTGCACTTTTCTGTTGAGAATTTGCACTTAACATCTCAAGTAATTCTTCTAGTGCAACTGGTGTCATTCTATTAATAGAACCACCCGCCGCACTATGAACCATAGTTTGTAAAGCAGGTGAAAGAGCATGATAGAATTGAAGTACTAACACATCTTGAGATAGATTATGATGAGGACACATGATAAGTAAATTTTTAAATCTATCCCATACTTCATGAAATGTTTCTCCTGGTTTATTTTGAAAAGACATGATTTGTTTTCTATATTCGGTAAGAGATGCATGTTTATAATATTTAACCATAAACAAATCATATAATTGAGCCCAAGTATAAACACTATTATGTGTTAGATTCATAAACCATCTTTTCGCCAATTCTTTTAATGCACTTGGAAAATATTTCATTTTTACTTGGTCTTCAGTCAAACCACCTAACAGAAAAGTGCTCATCATATACTCATATTCTTTAATGAAACTTACTGAATCTTCAGCTCGCATTCCATGAAATTAAGGTATCATATTAAAATAATGACCTTTAAGTTCAAAATTTCTTACTGCTTCCGGTAAGATTAGACATGATGTTGCTGCATTCAACATGGGTCGACTATAATCATTTATAGTTCTTTGATTTATTATTACTTCCATATTTCTTTCAGTAGGTTCTTCCATTCTTTGATTTGCATTTGTCGGATGAATCGGATTTTCAGGATTTTGATTGTTGTTACCCATTGGAGGATCAACCAGAGGATACTCTTGATTCAATTGTTCTTAATTATCAGGCTGTGTTCCTAGATTATCAGGGTCTTCCTGATACTTTCCAAGATTATTTATATTTTTATTTAATTCTACTAACTTAGGATTTAGAGATCTACGACCGTGCATAAAATAAATAAAGCAAATAAACAATTAACAACTAACTACTAAAAATAAATAAAATCTTTTTTGTATTTTTATTTTATAAAAACTGAATTTAAAACTACGCTACCAACAAACTAACTATGCAAACTAGCTTGTCCCCGGCAACGGCGCCAAAAACTTAATCGTGTCTTATTTTAAATTTATTCCTTGCAAGTGGACAAGACTATTGTAGAATAGCTTGGGAAGCAAGGGTCGAACCACAGAGACAAAAAGATCACAAATAGCAAAACTATCGGTAGAAATTATTAAACTAAGGGGGGTTTTTATATTGATTTCACCTAAACTAATTATTATACTAAAGCAGTTAATTTACCTAAATTAGCAGCAATTACAGTAGGAAAGATCTGATGGTCGAGGGAAATCTAGGATTAGGGTTTCACTCGTATCTACTCTATAGCTTATTTGGATAAAGTATCATTCAATTTCTTGGGTTCGTACACAAAAGATAGATATAGCCTGTCGAATTACCGTTCAGTCTCCATCTCCAAATAATTCGTCCATTCTATATCCTAGGCACAAGAACATACGGATCCTAACTGTCACTTAGGTCATATATGGAACCTGGCCCAAACTTATCACTCTCGTGCATCGATAGGTTCAATTTATCATGATGGTGAGCCAGTGTACGACATATGCATATTGGTCATACAGTTATCCGCACCTCTAGGCCTTTATCACTTGCGATTCATTCATTTGTTCAAAGCAAGACAATAAAGGGGTTGATAAACACCACGATCAACAAGAATTGAATGAATAAAAATATATTAAGCCATAGATTCGATACAAGTTACCTCCCAACTCCTAGATTAATGGATGTTTAGTTCATCCTTGAAGATGAACTGCACACGGAGATAAATGAATACATGGATCGATCTTCAAAATTGTAATTACAACAACTAAACTGCGTAATACAATCTAAATCCTACGCTAGAACTGTTTAAAACTACTTCTTGGACATCCTTTGGCTTTGGCTACCGTCCTTTATTTATACTATGGAGTTGTAGGGGAATAGGAGGTTCAATCCAGCTCGAAAACCTCAAAAGGCCGGTTCTGGGCACCTTGCGGTTGCAAGGGGTAATGACCTTGCGTCCACAAGGTCTTGATTTCGGGAGCCCACTTACTGCCTACCTTGCGGCCTCAAGGTGGCCAGAATGTTTTTCTGCCGTTTTTCTTCAATTTACACTTTGGCTCCTTCCTCGAAATCTTCACTAAAAGCCCCATAATTCATATAATTCCACCTAAAACCCTTCAACTCATAAAATAACTCAAAAACGCATATCAGTAGCCAAAAGCCTTGTGGAATCGCTCAATTTAAGTCATAAAAGTACCTGATATCGACGTATAAAATACATCGATCAGGTACTCATAAGTAAATCACATATGATAAGGATATATGGAGAACTGGTGTCGTTATGTAGTTCCTGCATACAAGCGTTATCTAGAATGTGTGGTGTCAGATGGTTGTGAATACATCGACCTTCCGAGGAGATGCCTGGGATAGACACATCGATGCTTTACGTCTCATATTCTTGCTTGTTTAATCGCGAGTTCATTCTTCGTTTCATTAACACGTTGTTGTGCCTTGCTTCAGTTTCGCTCTGGGTTGTTTTGGGTGTTGTTCGGGCAAGTCTCAGACTTGTTTTGAGTGAGGTTTAATCTTTGTTTGGTTTGGTTATGAGTTTGGGGTCTTTTGGGGTTGATTCATATACCATTTGGCAGAAAATAGGACTTGCGGTCGCATGGGAAAGGACCTTGCCGCCGCAAGGTTGATAGAGAATTTTCCAAATTGATGGCAAGGAGGATGTAGTCGCATGGTAATGGGACCATGCGAGCGCATGGTGCCTGTAACAGCATTTTGCTGTTTTGTTTTGTTGATCCAATTTCCTATCCTAACATGATTACTTAGTTCTAATGGTATTTAAGTGGGGGTATTAGAGAGGATTAAGAGCTAAAAATCAATTTACAACCAACCTTAACAATTGGACACTTGTCCCACTAAGTTTGTGACTTCAATATCAACAACAACCAACCTTTGTGACCTCATTTGCTGCCTTACTTCCCAAAAAACGTGAGAGAACTCTTGCATGGAGATAGGGAGTGTTCTTGGGTGATTTGATTGGGCTTCCATAGTTCTACTTGTTCGTTCTTCAAGCCTAGATCGTAGAATCAAAGATCTTGTCGCGTAGTCTTCTTCCATCTGATTATATTTTCGTTTTCTTTGTTTGCTTGAAGATTACAATTAATTTACCACCTCCATTTATTTTGGATTTTTGGTTCATTGACCCTATGGAAAACAAAATGTTTGCTTTGCGAGGTCAATGAGTACTTATGTGCTTTGTATGCCTATATTTTGCATTTTTGGAAATGTGAACTTTCTAGAACCATGAGTAGGTTGATTTCCATGTATATTGAAGTATGTTATTAAGCTTCACCTTGTATGTTTAGACCTTTGAGCATGCTAGCTAAGTATTTGCCTAGAAATATATGTTTAAACTTGATTCTTATACTCTAAATGATACTCCTTGTGGTATGAAACATTGTGAGGGGTTTTAATTGGGCATTTGTGAATTAATCAAGTTACATATTGTTGTATGTTTAGGGCTTGTGAGCATTCTAGATGAATTAGTATCTTGGATTACATGCTTGAAATGCGATGATTGGATCTAAATGACAAGTGTTGATCTATGAACCATATTTCGGGGTTTTGTTGGGTATGTATGGATTATTTGGGTTACACAATGTTGTTAACCTTGAAAACATAGTTATGAACTCTAGTTCATGAACATACGAGGGTTATGTTGCAAATAGCTTATATGCCCTAGAATTTGGAAAGTATAGAAATGACTCAACGGAGTCAACAATTGGATTAGTATGACTATAGAGAACTACATACTTAAGTCCTACGGAATATGGAGTTCGTTTGATGGAGGTCAAGCCTCCGAATATGTTTAAGTGTATGAAGAATACTTGGGTATTAGAGACTTAATTTTATTTCTCTAATGTGATTATGTGCTCGTTAGGAATGAAATGCATAACTATGTGATTGTAGAGTAAATACCTACTTGATTGGTTAAGTGCGCTCTTGCGTACTCTTCCTTTGATTGAGCATTTGAGTATACATTACATGTGTTTATTTTTAAGTCTAGTTGGCGTCGTCTTGTTTGAGTCTTTGGTAGGATGATGCATTGTCTTCACGAACTATGAGATTCGTGATTGCAATGGATCATCGTGTCAGGTTTACACACACCTCTCCATCGATGGCCACAGTGGGGATGTAGCTGATCATTGTTGTAGTAATAAACATAACTATGGAACTCGAGCAGGGAATGTCTCGGGTACGTCGATATCATGAAAAGGATATCGATGGCACATTAATTGCATATGTTTTGCACGAGCTACATGATGGAAGCGAAATGGAAATCATATTCTTCTTTATGTGATTTACTTTACGGGCACTTATATGAACTAATGTGTTACGTGACTTATGATATGATTTTCCTGAGATGATGATTATTTGATGAAATGATATAGTATGAATATAACATGTTATTTATATTTAGAATGGAAATCATATTCTCCTTTATATGATTTACTGTACGAGCACTTACGTGAACTGATGTGCTACTGGACTTATGGTATGATTTATAAATGTTAATGATTAGTTGATGAAATATTATACTACGAACATAACATGCTATACATATTTGGGATGAAAATCATATTCTATCTATGTGAATGATCTTACGAGTACTTATATAGAACAATGTTCCATGTAACTATTGATATGATTCATCTATGTTGAGGAGTATTTGATGAGTTGTTATACTATGAGGATAACATGCTATATATACCTTGCTTGGGTATAATGCCATACCATGTAATTGCATTTCGAGTAGCTTACTAAGTCTTTATGACTTACTTTGTTTACTTTGTTTTCCTTAGATTCGAGCCGAGCTAGTGATTCAAAGGAATCTGCCGAGTCTACGATAGTGCGCGTGGTTCTTTTGAGGAGGTTGCTACTAGTATATGTTTACAGTCTTTGCTTTTGGAAAGGACAAATGGGAAGTGAAGTTATGTAAACTTCAATATTGATAGTAAGACTTGTGGTTGTTTATTTCGTACTTATACTTATAAAGATGGTACTTAATCTTTTGTGATCCGACGACTGTTAGTCGAGCCATGTTTATATAAGTATATTATTTCCGTCTCTCTTGAGTATGTATTGTGACTTTGGTTATGTTTGTACTTTGACACGTTTAGCCGTGGAATGTGTAGATTAGAGTTGTAGACTTAGTTTATTGTTATTTGTACTATGACTTGGTTTAATTATGTTATATTATTCTATATCAGGTGGTTTCACTGTACGTTTGAAATGTTGCATCACGTGCTTTGAAAATTTTGGGTCGAGAAATTTACCATCGCTTGTGTCGTATTGAGTTTGGAACTTGTTAGCTTCTGGCATCACTGTTATAGCTAGAGCTGTCAAAATGGGTTGGACCCGTTGGGTTGGCCCGCCCCGCCACTTAAAAAGGTGGGTTGGGTTGGAAAAATATGAACCCATTAGGAGGTGGGTCAAACGAGTTGAGCCCGCGATGGGTTGCGTGTTGAGGTGCGTTGTGGCGGGTCGGGACGGGTTGACCCGCCATATACTAGTTTCAAATAACCAAGTCATAAGTTTGAAATAATTAGTTTAAATTATTTTCGCTCAAAATGTAAAATTATTTTTTATATCTGAAATATTAGTAAATGATTTTGAATTCGTTCAAAAGTGACACTTATAGCAACTAAAAATGTCAGAATAAGGTATATTAACCGCAATATTTATAGAAAGATGATTATAAGAACATACAACAAGAGTAATGATAAAATAGTTTCTTACTTCTATTTTTTTTTCTCATTTTATACTATTAATATTAGAGAAAGTTGTTAGAAAACATTATTAAAAATATAATAGTAGAAAATATAATTTTTTTAATAAATTGTACAATTTTTTGTGTAATTTATGATTATTTTTATTATTTAGATTAATTGGGAAAAAATTGGTGGGTTGGCCCGCCTAACTCACAACCCAAGATGGTTTGGGTTGGGTTGGCGATTTCCCGGCCCGACACATTTCATGGATTGGCCCGCATCGCCCCGCCAAATGGCGGGTTATAACGGGTTGAGGGTTGGCCCGTCCCGCCAACCCACCTGTAGACACCTCAATTTCGTACCCCTGGTATGTGACTCTGACATAAGATATCAAGAACTGTCAAAACTTAACAAATGTCAAGTTACAGGAGTTAAAAATGCGAAAGGCAAAGCAGGATGCGCGAAACAGTGAACTGCGAGGGGTGAAAGTGTGAAAAATGAACTTGAATAGTGCTAATGGTGCCGCACCAAGGGCCTTGGTGCCACCACATCATGCTAGTGGTGCCGCACCAAGGGAGCCATTGGCCGCACCATGGAGATCACTGTAGCTCTCTTCAGAAGACGGAAAGTACAAGATTTGAAGCTCATTGTACAACTCATTGATGCAGGCTGAACAAACTCAAGAATTCCCACCGAGTCCCTGCTTCTCAAGTATAAATAGGAGACCCCGGCTCCTCATTTCAGTGGTTTAGTTTTGCAATAAAAATCGCAACGAAGCTCTGTCTCTCCATGTTCCTTCGATAATATTAGTACGAGAGGTGTGAGATAGGTGAGTGGAAGCCCCTAAAGTCTCCAAACCCCGTCCAAACTCCGCCAAAATAAATACCCATAGGTTATAAGTGATCCCTAGCCTAGTTGTTAGGTATCCACCTCACTTCCCTGGCCCAAAAATCCCAAAGTAAGCCATTACTCTGCTCGAGTAACGAGCTGAAAAACCAAAAAACTAAGTCGTGGTTCCGCCCAACCAAAAAGGCCAAAACCTACCAAAATAAGCTGTCACTCTGCCCGAGTTGACAAGCCCAAAGTCTCCAAAATAAGCAGTCACTCTGCCCAAATCAAAACAACAACCACACAACAAACAACAAAAAAGATTCTCTCTCCCTGAAGGACAGAGTGAGCACACCACCGCTCTAAAAGGTAAAGCCTTTAAAGGCGTTATTTATTGTATTTATCTACTTTTCTGTCTATTTATTTATTTTAAAAATTGTTATTTAAATCCGGCACAATGTAGCCAATATAAGCCGTTGTGCTGCCCGGATTAGAATAGGAAATATTATGTAATAAAGTCGTTATAATGGCAAAATATTCTTAAATATTTTTTTTTTTATAGAAGCAGGGGCGGCACCCTGCAGGATTTTATTAAAATAGGAAAAATATAACAAACTTGAGGGGGACAACCAGCCTTGCCCTTATACATGGGAGGACAAAGGAGCTTTACCTCGAAAAGGAAGTTACAAATAGAAGCTAACATAGCAAAAAAGCCCAAACTAATGTCTATGTCTAATGTAAGGAGTATCATTTTTATCCAACAGCACAGAGCCACGAATGCGCGGAGGAAGCTCATAGAGGTTACTAAAATGAGAAGAAGATATGGAATCATAGCCCAGATTGGCAAGGAGATCAGCAACGCTATTAGCTTGTCTCAGACAGTGGTTGAAATGGAAGTCCATATCTTTTTGAATATCGATAACTTGACGAATAATATACCAACAAGACCAAGGAATTTTGTGGCCCAAAACAATGCAATCAATAAGAAACTTAGAGTCCATTTCAATAGAAGCTCCGCGAAAACCAGCATCCCGAAGCCAACAAACCCCAATAAATAAAGCCTTAGCCTCCGCAAGAGTGTTAGTAGCAACACCAAAATGAGAGGAGAAAGCATAGATGATATCTCCCAAGTAATTTCGAACAATACCCCCTCCACCACTAATGCCAGGATTTCCCCGAGAAGCCCCGTCAACATTAAGCTTGACTGATGTAGAGGGCTTATGCCAACGGATCAACTGAATACGACCATGTAAGGAAGTCGAAGTGTGATGCTTATGATGAACATCCACAATACACCTCAAATCAGACCTGATGGAAGTAATAAGCCGAGAAGGGGACTTACCATGACCATCATATTTTAGACAGTTTCTGTTGGTCCAAAGATGCCATAAAATCAACGAAGGGAGGATAATATGAGTAAGAGAAGGTTTAGAGGAAAACCACCAGGCCATACAACATTGATGAATAGAAAGATCACAGTGCTTGATAGCATATTCATCACCAAAAGAAGACCAAATTTGACGGGCCGAAGGGCTGAGAAGAAAGACATGCTGGAATGTTTCACTATCACCCAAAACACAACATTGGCATTTAGAAACAATGGAAATTCCTTTGCGAGATAAAGCTTCATCAAGAGGCAGCCTTTGACGAAGTAAACGCCAAATAAAAACACTGATCTTCTTTGGAACCGCACGATGCCAATAAAACTTTGTAGAGTACAGAATCTGGGCAGGAGATCTGAGAGCATTCCAAGCCGAGGAGATAGAAAAACGGCCAGAAGAAGAAAGAGTCCAGCAGGGAGTATCCGCATGATCAGAAATATAAGGAGCCTGAGCAACAATTCGGTGCAAATCGGAAGAATTGAGGGCAGCTTCAATAGAGGAGTTTAACTGAGTTGGAGAGTCAAAAAGATCCTTAACTGTATCCGCTATAATATCAGGAGGTTTAGAAATAAGGCCACCATCAATCCATGAATCAAACCAAGGAGAGCAAAGGCCTCGACCCACAAGCCACTTTAAATGAGGTTCCACAAAAGATCGGATGCCAATCAAGCGACACCAGATATGAGAGCCCTTACAAATAACTTGAGTTGGATGAGATCGAGAACAATATTTGGCTCTGAAAAATTGAGACCATAGAGAATCTTGAGTTCGAAAACGCCACCAAATATTAGCCGAATAGGCTCGAGTAATGTCGCTTAAAGATCTGATACCCACTCCTCCTTCAGAAATAGGGGTGCAACATTGGGTCCAAGAGATCCAATGGGACTTGTTTCTACCCTCCAAATGCCCCCAAAAGAAATTGGAAAGCAGTCTTTCAATAGCAAGAAGAACAGATTTTGGAGGGTCCAAAGCAGCCAATAGATAGGTTGTGATAGAGTGCAAAACATGATTGATAAGAATAATTCTGCCATCAATAGAGAGGAAATTGCCAATCCAAGAATCAATACGGGAGCGGAGCTTTAGAACAAGAGGGTCGAAATATTTCTTCAACTTTCGGCCACAAAATAAAGGGCACCCAAGGTACACCAACGGGAAGTCTTTTTTGATAAAGCCCAGAGAAGAAGAAAGCCGGTCAATATGATGAGAAGAGACAGATGTAGAGACCGTAAAGCTGCTTTTAGACACATTAATTCGTTGGCCGAACACTGTTCATAGCGGGATAATAAATGCTTATGCTTAGAGATGGAGGAAGAGCTTCCATTACAAAAAATTATCACATCATCAGCAAAAGCTAAATGGGAAACAATGGGGCATCCACTGGCTGAAGAGAAAGACACATACTGATTGGATAGATGAAGATCATTTAAGCCACGACTAAGAACCTCAGCAGCAATGATAAAGAGAGCTGGAGATAAAGGATCGCCTTGCCTGAGACCCCGCGAGGATTTAAAAAAACCAGTAGGGGAACCATTAACTAGAATAGAGAACCAATTATCCGAAATCAATCTCCAAATCATATCAATATAGCCTTCACAGAAGCCAAATCTACGCAGCACTTTAATAAGAAAAAGCCAACTGACCCTGTCGAAAGCTTTAGCCATATCCAATTTCAAAACAATGTTGGATCCAGAAATTTTTTTCCCCAAGTGAGTCATTAATTCTTGAGCCAGAAGAATATTGTCCTGGATAAGCCGCCCCTTGACAAATCCACTTTGATTGAGCGAAATAATATTAGGGAGAACATTGGCAAGACGAGAGGCCATGATTTTAGATATGACCTTATTATTGAAATTGCAAAGGCTAATAGGTCTAAAATCATTAAAAGAAAGCGGCCGATCCGTCTTCGGAATGGTAACGAGCAGAGTACTAGTCCAACTTCTAGGCAAAGAGAAGCCAGCAAAGAATTCCAGAATAGCATTGTGAAAGTCTGTGCAGATAATATCCCAACATGTAGAAAAGAATTTGCCGGTGAACCCATCCGGACCCGCAGCACTATCGCCATCCATAGATAAAACTATATTCTTTAGTTCATCTAGCGAAGGAGGAGCAATAAGCATAGTATTCATGTGGTCATTTACAAGACAAGGAACATTTAAAATCAGATCATTATCTTCCGTAGGATCAGCCTGAAGATGAGATTGGAAGTGAGAAACTGCCTGTTGTTTAATGTCTGCCTCATTGGTGAGTTCAATACCATTCGAATCCACAATAGAATGAATATGCATCTTCCTTCGATTCTGAGAAAAGGAAGCATGAAAAAGCTTTGTATTGCCTTCTCCCTCTTTAAGCCATTTCAATCTAGCCTTTTGACGCCAAAATCCTTCCTCAACCTTAAGAGCTTGCTGAAGACGAGCATTAGCCAGAGATAGGGCAGTGCGATCAGACTCAAGCCCAGAAGATTCAAACAGAAATTCAAGACGTTGCACATCATCTTCAGCCAATCGGACATTATCAGAAATGTTACCAAAGACTTCCTTATTCCACTTTGCAAGGGCCTGTTTGCAAGCATTCAGCTTCTTAGCAAAAACATACATTGGACGGCCATCAATATGCTGCTGCCAAGTGGTATCAATCAACGGAACAAATGAGTGATGAGAAGCCCATATATTAATAAAGCGAAAGGTAGATGGATGAGAAACCCGATCCTTTATAATTGAAGTGAGCAAAGGGGCATGATCAGAACATGTACGACCAAGATGTCGAACTGAAGTTGAATGAAAGAATTGTTGCCAGGCGAAGTTGCAAAGCATGCGATCAATGCGTTGAAAGATAGAAGCATTGCCATCCCGAGAGTTCCACCAAGTATAGTTACTACCCGAAAAACCCAAATCAATTAGGCCCGAAGCCGAGAGACACGAATGAAAATCAAGGGCGCCGTTTCGATCCCCAGCAGCCAGCCGTTACCGCCAAGTTTCTCATCAGGAGAAAGAATAATGTTAAAATCCCCTCCAACAAGCCAAGGAATGGAACTAAATTCAGCACCCATATCTACAATATCAATCCATAAATCTTGACGATCATAAATGTCACAGCAAGCATAAACACATGTGAAAACAACCGGAATAGCCCATTGATAGTGTTTGAGCTGAATGGTGAGATGTTGCCGAGCTTCACGAATGAGAGAGCAAGAGTAGCTAGCTTTAATAAAGAGCCAAATAGAACTAGAGGGGTTAGAGAAGCAAAAACGAAATTTTAACCGCTTAGCAATACGAAATAATTGACTAGAATCAAGTTTAGGTTCAGAAATGGAAAGAAAGGAAATATTATGAAGTTTAATAAGTCGTTTTAAACGACCTATCGAAGAGTCATTACCAATGCCCCGAATGTTCCAAAAAAGAAGATTAGCAGCCATGAGAATTAATGAGGGAGGACTGCGCTTTGGATCTTGTCGTGACAGTTGGTAAAGGATGAGTATGCTTCTTTTTGTTACGGCTCTTTTGAACAGGAATGGAAGAATCAAGGTTGAGTTTAGCCATAAGATGAGGGTCCGTGGCATTGGCAGAATGACATAAATCATCTTGAACAACGTCTTCATGGATATCATCATCAGAGTCCACACAAGTAGTGTCATTGTCGTCACTGAGGACAGAAAAACGATTGGGCGATAAGACGGGATCAACTGGATCGGGTGATATAGGGTTTGGTAAAGAAATATCTTTTTCTTGAGGCAAAACCGAAGGATTTTCATCTAAAACCCTAGGAGGGTCATCCAAAACCCTAGGAGGATCCTCCGGAACCCTAGGAGGGGCAACCACAGGCTGTGGAGAGGAGTTGATATTAGTATCAATATCAACAGGAATAGAAGGGGCCGAAGTTGATGGAATATTTGAAGCTGTAGGAGCGGTCCGAGAAGAATTGTTAGGCTCAAAAGAAGATGAGTTAACCTTAGGATCTGACGAAGTAGTATGTTTTTTTGGAGTCCAACGAGTAGAGGGAGGCGGAGGAGGAGGTGGAGGTGGCTGGGTTTTTTGAGCATGAGGAGGAGGAGGTGGCTGGGTTTTCTGAGCATGAACCGATATCGAGGGGTTTTTAACTTTGCAATTCAGTTCTGAATGTCCTTGGCGGAGACAATGAGAGCAGTACAAGGGGGTATTTTTAGCTTCAATAGGCTGCCAAAAACTAGGATAGATAGAACCACAATCAACCCAAATCCTTGAAGGGATCGGCTTGGTTAAATCGACCTCAACACACACCCGACCAACACTAGGACGTGAGAGATTAGTTGTAGGTTGATCAAGCATGAGAGGACGACCAAATAGAGAAGCAATAGAAAAAAGAGTAGTTTTATGAAATAGATGAATAGGAAGTCCAAGAAGGGAGAACCACACAGGAACAATTGGACTCTCAACATTCGGCCTAAAGTCCGGAGACCACTTAAAGACCCTCATGGGAAATCGACCAAGAAACCATTGATCCTTAATCCAAAGTCTTTGATAATCAGCATCATGATTGACTTGGATGAGGATATGCTTTGCATCAAGGAGACCAATCGTGAAAGCAGCTTTGAGACCGAAAGTTTGAAAAAGCTTTCGAATGGATTCTAAAGAGGGTCGGCCATGTGAAAACTTCCCTATTAAGGCATTATTGAAAGGCTTTGCAAGAGCATCAATAACGTCCGCCGTCAACTTAAGAGAAGGCTCACCTTTATATGATGAAGGTGGGATGATGAATGTAGGCGGAATAGGGTTTGGAGGAGAAGCTAAAACAGAAGCAAAAGACTTAGGAGGGGCATTAGAATCCGGTGGGGCTGGAGGTGGAGGGGAGGAGGAAGCCGGCATAGCCGGATCAGCCATGAAAAAGATGGCCAAAAACCCTAAGGATAGGAGGCCGCTAGAGAGAATTTTTTCCTAGAGAGAGAATTTTTTTAAACAGGGTTTAAGTAAAACCTGACAAGGAAGCATTCTTAAATATGTCTGTAATTATTGTAAGGAAATGGCTGCAATTCCGTAAATAAAGTAGCCACGGATGTATCTGTTTTAATTTCATGTCTTTTAATACTTTATTTATTTGCTAAATAAATATAACAATAAGCATACTTCACCAAAAACCACTTTTGAGACTTTTGAGATCAAAGGGCGAGTTGGGTGCCTAGCACCTTCCCAACTCGTAACTTAGCCTCCGAACCCGTTTTCTTTTTCTCTGGTTTATTTTTCTTTTCTTTGGTTTTGCTTTATTTGCCTTAAAATAAAGATGGCGACTCTAAAACTTTCAGATCCAGTGGGGCCTCGCAACACTCCTTCTTTGCACTTTTCCGTTCTCCCCTAAAAAAGGGAGAATGAGAATGGAAGGGTGATGTATTCACATATCCTGGTATCTCCTAAAAAAGGGATAACTTGATACGGGAAACCCAAAGCTCCCATAGTGATCTGAATGAGCCATAAGGCTATTTTTAATAAAATCCATAGTGGAGGCGTCGCAATATCATTTTTTTCACTTTTCCGTTTTCCCCTAAAAAAGGAAAAATGGAAATGAAAGGGTAATGCATTCCCATATCCTGGTATCCCCTAAAAAAGGGATAACTTGATGCGGGAAACCATAAGTTCCCATATTGGATACAAAATCCACTAAAGGCAACCGAGACACATTCCAACGTGCTAACATAGACAGCACTCCTCTCGCACTTTTGATTTCGTCTTCCCCTAAACAAGGGAGGGTGGAACGAGAGCAGTGGTGTCACCGCATCCGCACGTACGCGCACCCCTATCCAAGGGCGCACGGGGCGCGGGGGCACACCCCCGGGAACCTCACAGTGGCGACTCTGCTGGAGAGTTGTTTTATTTTAAATAAAATGGAGAGCTAGACTCGTAAAATAAAACTTTTTTGTTTTTATTTGTTTCTGGCTGTAGTATGCTTGTTATATTAATTTACGCATTTGAATATAATGTTCCTATACATCCGTGTCTATATTTGTGGATATGATCCTCTATCTTGCAGCAGTTTCGTTCTGATAACTGTTACAGGTGTGTTTAACAATATTTAAAAAAAAATCAAAAAATTTTGAAAATTCAAAAATATATATATATTATATATGTTACAATAAATTCCGGGCAGTACAACAAAAGAACCGGGACTTTATTTTACTTCCGGCTCTATATTATTATTTCTTTCAGTTTATTTTCCTTTTCATTTTATTCTGTACATTTATACATATCTGCATTCATTATGTCATTTTATTTTGGGGATATAGGACCAAAATTTGTAATTAATAGGGATAGATAGCTTCCCCACTTTTCTTTCTATTTCTTAAAATGATGTCCTTGCTTGCTTGCGCTCAAACATAAAAATCCGAGAAAATCCACACATAACAGCAAGACATGCCACATCTGCTTTATTTTTCTGTTCATATAACTGTAAATAAATAAAGACTTTACTGCTTTTTAGATGCCGCACACACGTGCACGCATATAGGAATATTCCGAACTGTTACTCTACACCATAGCCAGCAAACCCCATGCATAAACCAACGTTAGAATGCATATAGTTTCTCAGGATACTTCGCAGACCGACCGGTTTTTGCATCTCTGGATTATGAGCCAGCCCCTGTCAAAAAAAAATCAAATAAAAAAAATTATATATATATATATATATATATCTATAAAAAAATGCGCAAGTTCAAAATAAATATATACAATAAGTGCGCACAAAAAAAAAAAAACAAACTGGGGCTGACTTATAATTCTCAGATGCTCGACCTAGATCATTTTGAATGGTGGATCCTGGAAAGAGTATAGGCCCTTCGCCTGGGACCAGTCCAGTCCTGGGGAGTCGAAAGGCAGGTGGAATACGTTGGTCCTATACTCTGGAGAAAGAATCAACTGTTCCAGGAAAAGTCCTGAGACTGTCAAAATAAAGCGGGTGCTTATCCGGTCAATTGTAGGGAACAAAAATAATAATAATAAAATATACTAATAAAAAGGCACGCTGTACTCCAAGCCCAGACATCCTCCAGCCAGCCTTCTGATACCTCCAAAACCCCATTTTCCTCAGAAACCTGGCCCGAATTTGGAAAGGCAGAGATAATATCTTGGCCGGTTGATACGGAAAGTAGTGCGTAACTCGATCGAGGGTATCAATTTCGAGATCGACAGAGCGAGAATCGGTTCAAAGAATACGATCCGAGCGGTATGGCGTGAAAGTGAGCAGTCGGCCTATGGGTGCAGATTCGGGGGGCTCCAGGGTATGTTCCGCCTCCGGCAATGCAGGAATGGCTTGACCAAAAGTTGGGTGCAGCAATGAGTCAAATGGCTAGTCTGGTACAAAGCTTAAAATCCAGTGGTGAGGTGAACTCTTCCCCTACTATCCCCCAAGAAGCATCCACATCTCAGGTGCCTCCAAACCCAACTCCTCAGCCAAACACTAACCCACTAAATACTACCTCTACCCCAAATCTCAATCCTCCACCAAGTCCCTACTACCCAAATATCTATCCTTACCCGTCTTATCCACCATATCCTCCCCCAAATACCCAGAATCCAAACGACCTTCCTTTTCCTATAATCAACCCACTCCTAAATAGCCCACATATGGACCCAAAAAGCTTTAACCCACCAGGCCAAGTTACCACATACTTACCTCCTAATGATCCTGGTCGCCCGGCCGAAACCGTCAATAACCCGCCTACCCAAAACCCACCAACCCAAAATCCCTACACTATCCAAAATCCATCAACCCAGGATCTCTATCCAACCCAATACCCATATCCAACCCAAAGTCCTTATAATGCCCAACATCCATATCCAACCCAGAATCCATATACTACCCAAAATCCCTACCAAAACCTTCAACCAGAAAACAACCCAGCCTTTCCAAATCTAGCCAGTATATACCAAAAGCCAACTCCCCCAACCACCAAAATGGAGGCCGACATGGAAAATATGAAGGCCATGATGCTTAAACTTCTCAATAAAGGGGAATTTTCTACGCGGGCCCTAACATTGCAACCATCAGCAATACTTCCCTCAAAGTTCAAAATGCCCGACATAGAAAAGTTCGACGGGACTGGATGCCCTATATCCCATTTGAAGTCTTATTCCACCGGCATGCAGTCAAGGGGAGCTAGCTTTGAGGCTATGGCTTCCAATTTTCACCTCACCCTGATAGGAGCTGCCAAACAATGGTTAATGTTGTCTAACAGCCATGAATACCGGGACCGATAGTCGAGCGTTCCTTGAAAGATACAAAGACAACACCACCCCGAAAATAGAAGGGACCTTGAATCGTGCACCCAACGGGAAAAGGAAACTCGAGTTTGCGCTAGGTGGAAGAGGAAGCCGGCACGCACTTGATGCACTGATCCGGCCGAGTCATGCCGAATGTTCATCAAAAACCTCAAACCCATTTACCTGGAACATATGTGGTACCTCCCCGATACCAATTTCAAAGAAATAGTGGAGATAGGAGCCCGTATTGATGATGATATACGGACTGGCCAACTGAAAACCAATACGTCTCCTAGTTCTTTCCGTTACTCCAAAGGAAAGACAGCCGCACCACCTCCGTCAATATGGTAGGGAATGCCTCAACCCCATTTTCTACCCAAAATTATAGCTCGCTCCATGGTATTATGGGTCGGACAGTGCAATACAATGGGAGCAAATGATGGCCCGGCCGAAATTTCGTAAATCGAGCAGGGTAAGCGGCATTATGATGAAGCAAGCTCTGATGATCTGCAGGGCTAATGGCATGGAGTGCTGAAGCCATTGGAGAATTATAAGCCACCTAACCCCCTGCCCAGGACTTGGAACCATGCCCAGTACTGTGGATATCATCGCTCCAGTGGTCACCTCACCGATAAATGTTACACCCTCAAAAATGCTATCCGGGACCTAATAGATGATAAGGTTATTGAAAAACCTCCACCAGACCAAATGTAGTCAATAACCCTCGCCTCAAATCAATATGATTGAGGTTGATGAAAACCCTTTTGTGCCCAAGTTTGAAATAAATAAACATCCACTTCCATATATCCTCATTCCTATTCCTCCACCCTTATCCATAAAAGAGCCTAGCGTAATATGCTCTCTTGGGACACCATCCTTGGTAGCCAAAACACAGTGTAACATTGAAAAAGCCACTTGGGTTGGTGGAGATGTTAGCCACCTTACCCGATCTGGCCGAGCCTACCGGCCAAACCACGAAAGAGGTGACCACTGCGGAAAAGATCAAGTAACGAATCTTGGGGCTAAAATGGTGGAAGATTCTTTATTAGCTCGAGATGAAGAAAACTCGGGCCAACATTTCCATCTGGGCTTATTGTGCTTCTAAGACCCACCGTGATACATGGCTAAGTCACTAAGCCGATGCGTTCCTATTGAAACCTCCCCAATGAGCTTACTCGGATGATCGGGAACATTCATTTCGGAAGCGTAATAATGTTTACCGATCTAGACCTGCCAAGGAAGGAACTAACCACATTGATGCTCTTCATATCACCGTGGGAATTTTGGAGAAACGGGTTCCCGAGTTTTGATAGATAATGGGTCTTCACCTTGAATGTATGTCTGCCGGTACATTAGCCAAGCTGGGGATAAAGATATCGAGAACTCACTCCTTCCTCACGCAGTTAAGGCATACGACAACACCGGTCGATGTGTCTTAGGGGTGGTCACTTTAATGTTAACTGTTGGGCCCTTAAACATGCCGGTTGAGTTCCAAGTCACGGATATACCGGCCACCTTTAGCTTTGTTGTTGGGGCGCCCTTGGATTCATGGGGTAAAGGGGTAGCCTCTTCATTACACCGGCGTGTCAAATTCATCCACGATGACCACATAGTAATTATTACGGCCGACAAGATCGTGGAGAATAAGGAAAGCGAGGATATCCCAATCCTCGAGATAGAACATGAAGACAACGGTATTTTTCTCGGTGGCTTTGAGGTTATCCCAAGGCGTGATCAACGCCATTGAATATGGCGGAACCGACATCATTGGAAAGAAAGTCACTTCCCTAGGAAACATGGTCCCTTTAAACATGTTCGAAAAATGAATTATTTATGCGGTCTAGGTCTCGAAATCGGCAAGGACTAGTTAATTTAGTCCAAGATGAACTTAAGGAATGTATCCCTCCTTTCGGTCTAGGATACACGCCTACTCAGTGAAGTAGCCGCGATCATGAAAGCAGAAACGTGAGAAAAGAAAGGCGAGAAGAGAAAAGCATCCTTATGAATATCCCCTCTCCAACCCTATAGAAAAACCTTAAATGGTTACTTTGTATGCGTAAGGGGAAGCTGAAGCCTATCTCATGTTTCTGAACCTTGGATAGACGAGAATGGGAAAAGGTGCCTGGTTGGGAAGTCTTTGAGGATGTCGGTATTCTCTCGAATAGTATGGAGCAGGTTACCCGGATCCCAAGTAGCACCGCTTATAAAGGCTGTCACCTATTGAAAATACTTGGTCCATAGACCAAGATGATTATCTTTGGCCTGCTAGATGATGACGGTCTAGGAGGCGACTTTACGGGTATGATGGACGGAGGCGGTAATTATGAAAAGCTCCTGGCGAGTTCGAGTCTATTTCTAATAAGCCTCTGCGATTGGTACACCACGGCCGGTCCGCTCTTGACACCCTTGAGACTTGGTAGGCGCTACGGATATACTATCCCGATCCTTTCCCTAGCTTTACAGTTGGTCATCTACCAATCCGCTACCTATAGTTGAGGATCTCAAACCCCGGTCCTCAACAATGTAATAACCCACATGCAGTATGCTTTTAATAATAATATAAATGTCTTTGCTTATTCCTTAGTTGCACCTACTTTAAAAGACGCATTAAATAATAATAATTATGATAATGAGTCATTTAATAAAATGGACCCAAAAGATAAAAATTATCGCTTGAGCTTGCAAAGTCGATCGAGTACCGAGGAGAGCCATTCATCGGCTCTGAAGACCTGTCTACTATCAACTTGGGGCTGGACAATGAAGTCAAAGAAATTAGAATTGGCAGTTACCTCTAAGGTCCAGAAAGAAAGGCACTCATTGATCTCCTCAAAGAGTTTGTAGACATCTTTGCCTGGCCCTACGAAGATATGCCCGGCCTGGATCCAGCTATAGTCGAGCACCGGATTCCCACATACCGGATGCTTGCCCGATCAAACAAGCTCCGCCGCATCAAGCCAGAATGGTCACTACAAGTCAAAGAAGAAATCATGAAACAGCTGCGCGTCAAGTTCATTCGGGTAGTTAAATACCCGACTTGGCTGTCCAATATAGTGACCGTTCCCAAGCCCAATGGGAAAGTCAGGATCTGTGTAGACTTCCGCGACCATAACAAAGCGTCGCCCAAAGATGACTTCCCCCTGCCCAACATTGACATTGTGGTAGATGCCGTCGCAGCTCACAAAGTTCGATCCTTCGTCAACGGCATGCTGGGCTACAACCAAATCAAAATGGCAGCAGAAGACCAGGAGAAAACCTCATTCACCACTCCCTGGGGGACTTATTGTTACACTGTCATGCCATTCGGATTAAAGAATGCCGGAGCCACTTACCAGAGGGTTGCCACCACCCTCTTCCACGACATGATCCATAAAGAGATGGAGGTCTATGTTGATGATATGATCGTGCATTCCAGCGACGCCTACGGTGCTCACATTAAAGATCTTCGGAAGTTCTTCGAAAGACTCAGGAAGCACCAGATGAAGCTCAACCCCACCAAATGTACATTCGGGGTTACCGGAGGCAAAGTCCTGGGATTCTTAGTAACTGAGCAAGGCATCGAGATCGAGCCGACGAAGATCAAAGCCATCCTAGAAATGCCACGGCCAAAAACCCCCATTGAAGTCAAAGGCTTCCTAGGCCGGTTGCAGTACATCAGCCGTTTCATCAGACAGCTGACCACCACCTGTGAACCCTCTTTAAACTAATAAAAAAGAATACCAACCAAGTCTGGGACGCAAAGTGCCAGCTAGCCTTCGAAAAAATAAAAGCCTACCTTACCAATCCCCCTGTGCTAGCTCCACCCCATACATATAAACCTCTCCTCATATACTTAACCGTCACAGACACATCGGTAGGGGTTATGCTCGCCCAAGAGAAAGAAGATTCCTACATTGAAAATGCCATATACTTCATAAGTAGGAAGCTACAAGGAAGTGAGCTAAACTATTCGGCGTTGGAAAAAAGCTGCACCGGCCTAGTCTGGGCCACTCAGAGGCTCAAAACCTATCTCCAGGGAAGGTCCATCAAGCTCATATCCAGGATGGACCCCATCAAATACATCTTCGGTAAATCATCACTGTCCTGCAGACTAGCCAAGTGGTCCTTTCTTCTTAATGAGTTTGACATAACTTATGTCACTCTCAAGTCTATCAAAGGAAGCGTCATTGCAGACCACTTAACCGATCTACCTCTGAAGGCCGAAGATGCAACTGAGCCCGGTTTCCCAGATGAAGGTATCCTGGAAATCACTGACCAGGACACCTGTTGGCAAATGTTCTTTGACGGAGCCGCAAACAAAAGAGGCTTTGGCATAGGAATCCTGTTAATCGATCCGGCTGACTCTCATACTCCGTTGGCTATAAGGTTGGAGTTCGAATGTTCAAATAATACGGCAGAATATGAAGCCTGTATTGCTGGCCTAGAAGAAGCTCTCAAAAGGGGAGCTAAAGATCTCGAAGTCTACGGAGACTCTGCCCTGATCATAAATCAAGTCGAAGGAAGATGGAAGACCCAGGATCCTCGGCTGCAGCTCTATCATGCCAAGTTAATAACAGTAGCCGCCCGATTTGGTTCTATCTCGTTCCATTACCTGCCACGAGATAGGAATCAATTCGCTGATGCCCTGGCCACTCTGGCATCACTGGTCCAAATTCCCGTCGAAACTAAAGTTCAGCCATTTATAGTCGGGAAGAAGGTCACTCCGGCATACTGTTTCAAAATTAATGCAGCCCCTAAAGCAGATCACGAGCCCTGGTATGCTGACATCTTAAATCTGCTCCAGAAAAATCTTTATCCTCATGGCTTAGACAAAAGGGGAAGAGTCTCCCTACGAAGATGGGCTTCCCAATTCGTACTCAGCGGTGGCAGCCTGTATAAGAGGCATTATCAAGGCCTCAACCTACTATGTGTCAATCAGTCCAAAGCTGAGCAAATTATGGACCAACTACATGGTGGTACCTGTGGGCCCCACATGAATGGCCATATGCTATCTAAGAAAGTCATCGAAGGGTACTATTAAGTATGCGCTAAAGCGGTGTATCCGGTGGGTGCGACATTGCGACAAATGTCAACGCTTTGCCAATCTGCAGCATGTGCCCCCACACGTCCTATACAACTCCACAGCCCCTTGGCCCTTCTCAACATGGGGTATCGACGTCATAGGCCAAATTCACCCGAAGTGATCCAATAGCCATGAATACATCCTGGTAGCCGTCGATTACTTCACAAAGTGGGTAGAAGCCTCTTCCTACAAGGTCCTAAATGCCCGAAAGGTATCTGAATTTATTCGGGCCAATATCATCTACCGCTACGGGGTACCTTTCAAGATCATCTCCGACAACGGCTCTCATTTTGAAGGAGACATGAATCGTCTGCTGGACGAGTTCAAGATCCAAAGACACAAATCCTCCCCCTACCAGCCACAAACCAATGGTGCCGTTGAAGCAGCCAACAAAACTCTCGAGAACATCATCAGAAAAATGGGCGATCAGAAGAGGCGGCGGAAAAATTGCCACTAGCCCTCTGGGGCTACTGTACATCAGTCCGCACACCCACTGGGGCTACCCCCTACTCTCTGGCATATGGCATGGAAGCGGTACTACCTATAGAAGTGGAGGTTCCATCATTGAGAGTGATGATGGAGGCTGATATAGCAGAAGTTGACTGGGTCAAAGGACGGTACGAAGAACTAGCCCTGATTGATGAACAACGCCTGTTAGCCTTGGAGCATACCCGGGCATATCAAAGGCGCATCGCCCGAGCTTTCAATAAAAAAGTCAAAGGCCATGATATCCAAGTTGGAGACCTCGTGCTTCGAGAAAAACCCCCTAGTTATGTTGATACTAGGGGAAAATGGAAGTCTCCCTGGATGGGACCGTACATCGTTAAGGAGATCCGATCCGGAGGTGCCGTGCTTCTCACGAACCAGGATGGGGAAGATCTTGTCCAGCCCTTAAACATCGACAAACTCAAAAGGTACTACGCCTGAGCCATCCTATCCAGCTAATGCTTCCCTCTCCAGCCCGCTAGGCTGAAAACCTGAAAGGGCGGCCTAGGCAAAAATTAGGGCATATAAAAAAATGAAAATAAAAGGAGAAATAAGGGCTCGCTAGGCTGAAAACCCGAAAGGGCGGCCTAGGCAAAAATTAGAGCAAAAAAAAATAATTAAAAAAATAAATAAAAAGGAGAGGGAAGGCATTATTTGAAGCCCTCGGCGTACTACCTCTAGTCTTCAGCACATCAGAGGCTCGACTGACAGAAGAGAAAAACCATGACAAAGCAGCTCATATTAAAACACTAAAATATAATTTTACAGGTCCTAAGGTGCAACTTAGGAATATTTATTAAGACGTCTATATTATACATTATTTGCAATGTACATATCTATATACTGCCTATACCCCCTTGGTTGCTCCCCAGAAACAATTCCTTTTCTTGCAGCCTTAGCCACGAGCGGTCTATCAATGCCTGCGACGTCCACCGAGCCGGGCCCATATACTCCTTCTACGAGGCGCAGAAGAAGCCCTAGACTCATCAGCATGAGAGCCACCAGATGTGTCTCCCTCTTCATCATCGGCATCCCCGTTCTCCTGGGCAGCCGTATTGCTCGGACCCGCTCCATCATTTCTGAAACCAGCACCCCATACGGGTGGGGGAGGAGGAGCAGCTATCTCTTGTTCCCATGAATTCTGCCTGGTATCTCGTTCCTGCGTTTGATCGCGAAAAGAAAAGAAAGCCTATGAAAGGTGGCTACGAGCACGGGCTCAATAGCCACAAGGCACCGAAATGATAAGAGATGCGGCCATTTTCCCGTTTCGATATCACCTGAAAAGCCCGTTCTGATCCAAAGGTGTATTCTTATAAATCCCTTTCTTAAAAGTACAGCGTGCCATTACCTTTTAGATGTTCGGTATAGTTTTATTTTCTGTGCGAACTTATTTTTCCATGTGTAATATATTATTGCATCATATACATTATATTGCATTATATCATAATGTTTGTACAGGTTTCTTTTATAAAAAAAAAGAATATATACAAAAAAAAAATACTAATATTCGCAGGAAGCCAAAGCTAATGTGCTCGGGACGACTGGCTTCTGTTAAAACCACCACCCATGACCCTGGGACCTGTTGTGCCACCGATTCTGAATCCCCGACCTCTGCCCCGGCCACGGCTCGACTCAGTATCATCATCATCATCATCATCTTCGTCATCTCGACGTTTGGGCCAGTGTCTTTGCTCCCCGCAAGAAAATTCATCAGCCAATTTCTGATACAACTTGCTGATGCTGAAAAAGCCCCGCAGCAGTCTCTTATAAGTGGACACGTTCACCTAAAAAAAAAGAATAAGTCTAAAAAAAAATGTGTAAAAAAAATAATAAAAAATAATAAAAATATAATATAATAATAATAACAAATAAAAGAAGAGAGACAATAAAGGTGGATGTGTCTCTTGAGCGAGCGCTCGGGACACGACGCTCCCTCAGAGATCTCTAAGCCACCACCCCACATCGGAAAGTAGAAAGTAGAGAAGATATCATCGGGCTGAACATCGGGTTCTCGTCGAATGCCGCCTGGGCGCAACAGGAGCAGGAGAAGGGAGATGCAGCTCTAATCTCAGGAAATCCTCATATGCCATCACTGGATAGTCTGTCGCGGGAACGAGGTATTTCCCCAGATACTGATACCTATTGGGCAGTCGATCGAGCTCTATCACCCAGGAAGGAGGCCGAGGAGGCACCACTGGAGCTACTTGAAAAGACTGATGCTGACGGTTCACCTGCTCGCCCATATATAAAGAGTCCACCATGATAGAAACCATCAATATTCGGCAGCGGCTGAACATCAAAGTAGCAGAATAATGACCCTCCAGGCCCTCCCAAGGAAGGAAGTGCACTGAACCAGGACTCGAGCTAATAATTCGCTCTAGCACTCTTTCCCTATCATCACAACCATCGTCCTCGGCCGGATCCACCCTGTTACTATCAACATACTGGGACAGGTATGGAGGCTGGTAAACTCGCTGAATGAGACGACCCGGCGAAAATGTGAAAAATGAGAAGGCCCAGACCTGCAAAAAAAAAAATAATAAATAAATAAGTGTTATTTTTAAAAAAATGTGTATATGTTGTCAAAAAAAATATATATATATAGATATATGTGTGTGCAAAATAAAATGATATATAAAAAAAAAGAGAAAAGCAGGAAAAGGCATGTACCTCCCATGCCGGGGCAAACCCATTCAAAGTCGGCGAGTCGTTCCGGCTGGCCCTATCCATAGAAGCATACAGTTCGGCCAAGCCTGCCTGTCCCCAGTCATATAAAGGGATTCGATCAAAGTCTGCCAAACAAGCCAGGACAGAAACTCTCAGGGTGACAAAGGAGTTGGCAAAGAGAGATGTGCCAAAAAAGAAAAACAGAAACGCTCTTGCCACTCGAGTTACGGCAGCGTCATCATCAGCCAGCACCCGCCCGGCATTGTTAAGAAGCCAACTTCTAACGCTGCTGATAAAAACCTCATCCGTCAATTTGAAACGGGGATCGAAACCCAGGAGATCCACAACCTCCTCCCTACGATGACGGAGAGTGAAATCAGGGGCCAGGGTCTCCCCTATGCTAGTAGGAATTCCCGTGATCGCGGCAAAATCGCATGGGGTCATGGTCGCCTCCCCCCAGCTGAAGTGGAAAGTATGGGTGGTGTCCCACCAGAAGTCCCTGAGCACATCAAAGATGGGCAGATAGCTGGTGAAGTGGGTGAAGGAATGCATGAAGACGCTGAAACCAGAACCCTCCACCAATAACTTCGTCGCCTCGGGTAACATGGCGTAGATCTCAGCAACATTGGCACAAGATACCCGCGCCCTCTGGAATTTCTTGTGCATCTGAAAAAGAAGAAGAAGAGGAAAAAAGGTTCCAAATAGTGCAGAAATTTAGCAGATCTGAAAAAATAGCCAGTAAAATCTCAAAAAAAAAATGGAGAAAAATCTTACAGTGGTGGGAGGAAGATTGGACACGTGAGTGTTTCGATCTCGCAAAATGTTGCCCCAGTCATTATTGGAGTACCGGTAGTTATGTAACGACCCGACCCGGATTCCAACACGAAATCCCAAGGTCGTGCGCTGGAACTAACTTAATAAGAGGACAAGCACTTGATAAATAGTAGTGCTAGTCAAACAGTCGAGAAAACACGCTCTAAACATGGACATAACACCGCACTAAAATACGGTATTTCAAAAATCGAATCAGCAGAAGCAATATAAGGAAGAAGTCCCAAGCTATGAAGCTCGAAACCAACGACAATGAAACCAAGAGAGACATTATCTCTCATAGGAGGAAAAACAAAACTCGCGTGCCGCAACATTGCAGACGCTAATCAAACCATCGGCACTCCAGGCCGGCGTTTCAACAAAGAACCAACCTGATATAACAATTACCCAACGGCTAAAGCATACCGGGGTCAACCAACAACTATAAAAACTAGAATAAGGAAATTCCCCAAAGCTCTGCGTGCAGGAGACAAGCGAAATAAATACTAAAACCACAAACAGGGCACGACACAACACGTCGGCCCAAGAAATAACCAATACAAATACCCAAGTATTCTACCCGACTGTAAAGTCTAAATAACTTTACAAAATGTCGATCTCACAAGAATAGCAAAGTACATGAAATCAATGACAATGCTAAAAAGGAACAAGACTCCACAAGCTGCTACTCGGGAAAGTCAGCTACTACAAGCACGAACCACACGATCTAACCTCGATCTATCGACCAGCTGCGCCCTGCTATAGTCACGATCTACTCGACCTCAGTGCAGCTATCAGTTACTGCAACTAAAAACAAGTACGAGATGAGTCATAATGACCCAGTACGCTACTACAATATATATGCAACATATAATTATGTAACATAAACATAACGGTGTCATTTTATATATGACGTAAAAACCCGTGAAGAGGCGTCGTATCGTTTCGATACTCCACAAGATATCCACTCCTTCTTACTTACTAAACCTTCCAAATGAACCAGGGTGTAATCCCCTTTTCATACACAAATCAAATGAATTAGAAGGTAGTTCCCACAAAACATCATATGCAAGTATACATATCATAATATATACAAATCAAGCTATTCACACTGTTACCACGTGTAAAGGGTGCATGTTTATATATATACACCTATATCAGTATGTATATCTCTAAATATACATATCAAATCTCCCATAAAATCATCATGCATAAGTGTGCATATCTATATATATACACATCAAGTCTTTCATATATATCTCAAATACAAGTATGTATATCTCTATATATACATATCAAATCTCTCATTTATCATCACCCAATACAAACATGGTCAATAAGATCTCATGTTCAACTAACACTTTGTTATCACATAAGTGCCCATAGTAAGCCACATAAAGGATAGAGAAGATACCAATTCACTTTCGTCGTATTACTCCTGCAATCACAACTGTTAATCATATCGTGCGTGATACCGTGTTCGGTATCAAAGTACCGAGCTCTCTTCTCGGGTGCGAGTTCTCTACTCAGAAAATAGCACTAGCCTAATGTGCTCAATTGGTTACGACAAAGGGGCTACTTCCCCCCGTAGCTAGCGGTGGAGGTGTGTGTGAAACCCGAATCCGGTACGGCGATACATTACAATCACGAATCCCATAATTCGTGAAGGCAATGCATCGTCCCACCATCATCATGAAAACTTAAGTAATGCCAGCTGGACTTATATGCAATGCACAAGTAGATGTTTACTTGCTAATTCTCAAGTAGATATAATGACCTACTAAACTCATACGATTATGCACATTGTTACATAAATCACAAAACCACAATAGGAACTCATTTGAGTCTCTAAATCATAAGTGCCAAGCTTGTTCACTCTATTCAATTCAAGTCCCAAAAGCTAGTAATCTAGTCAACTGGAATATAATTGTCATAGGATCTCACCACGATCCTCGTAAGGTTCAATTGTTCCTTAACTTCGACTCGTTGAGTCTTTACTACAATTCCAACCAAATAGAGTTTGAACACTATATGTGTCCCAAGACTCTTCTTTTCTATGTTCTCGTTGAGGCATAGCAAGGTTCTCATTCCATTTAGGAATCTTAGTTCAAGTCCCAAGTCAATTATATAAAGGAAGCCCAAGTTGATTATTGTGAAATCAAGCTTAGTTCAATTTTGATTCATAATTCCACTTAATAGTAGAATCCAAGTTCATCACAATTCATTAACTGTAGAATAGATCAGGCACGAAGGCAAAAATACATTCAATATGCTCATAAGTCATATCATAGAAACACATAGAAGAATCAATTCTTGACAAGGTAGGAAATCATGCATTTAGTCATAATATAAAATATACACAGTATTTCATATTCACCTATGAAATTCAACGAGTCACAACTTAACCATCGGTCCATTAAGTACTATCCAAGACTACTCCGTTAGTCTCGGATCATGAAGCCATTTACTAAACTCTTCCTAGAGTAGTAACTCATTCAATAACACAAAAGTCGATTGTAGTCAAAGACTTAAGCAACACTAGAGCGGTAATAACCCGTAAGGTCAAACCATACCGGTGAATCTTAGATAACAACATGGTCATCCTAGCGACTTATACAAGTAGACTCCATGTATAGAGTACTAAGAAAGCCCCAATCCAAATCTTCTCATAGAATAGTCCTCAAATTCATTATTCAACAAGTAGGTGTTTTTACTCGTTAAAGAATCAAGTAGAAATTCGACAAGAGCGAATTCAACCTGTCAAGTAGATACATCATTCTACAACATGCTCTCAATTGTGCATTTGCTTCACACAATCACATAAACCACATAAGAACTCGATTGAGTCTTATAATCACTCATATCAAACATGCCCTTCAATCCATCTCAAAGTCACGTAAGCTAATATATTAGTCTAACGCACTACAAACGTCGTAGGGATTGAATGTGGAGTCGGTATTGTTCAATAACTCCCTAATCTCAACTCCGGTGAGTTTTACTAAAATTCAACCAAATAGAGCATTGATACTATATGCATCACATTGCCTTTCCCTAAGTTCTCCTTTCATTTAGAACTCAATAACTAGGCCGTTCATGATCTTAAACTAGCCTTAAACACAATCCCGAGTTTCAAACCCTAGAATCGGAGATTTTGTTAAACCTTGAATTGAAACATAATCTTTCACAAGAGTTGTTCATAAGCTCATTATAAACAACATTCATGCTTTGCATAAAGTCAAAATCACAACTTCAATAAGAATTCATAAAATCCTACTCATATTTCTTAGGTTGAATTGGAGGATTTGTCTTCACAAAAGATGTTCATAATCATCAATAGAGCAACTATAATGAAGGGGTCATGTCATTTTATTGAACATGAAAATCTCAGGGAATTGTCAACGTACCTTAAGCCTAAGATTAATGGAGGAAAGGAGGATTAAACCAAGGATTGTTGTAGAGGAGAGCAAGGCCTTCGATTTGGCGGTCTCGGATCGCCGATCGGATCACCGGAACTCCGGCAAATGGTCCCTCAAGTTGGTGTTCTTGCTATGGACGAAAATGGAGGTTCAAGCTCTGAATCTCTGAAGCTTTGGTGATCTCCCATGGCTGAATAGGCTGAAAAATGCTTATATACTTACCAACAAGACCTTAATCCATGTGAAGGGGGTTTATCTTGCTTCTTATTGGCTAAGGAATGATGGCCATTGATAAGGGTACATCCAAGGGCTCAAGAGGCTTGTTCTAAGGTCAACAAGGGAGGCTTGACTCACTAAAGACGTCCAAGGGCCAAGGGCATGGTGGTCATCAACCAAAACCAACCAAAAATCCCATAAGTGTGAATTCAGGGACCAATTTCCAGATTGTTGTTACTGGACAGTCGATCTTGTAAAATCGACCATAAATAGTTCACAACTCCAGATGAGGTGATTTTTGATTTTTATGAAAGTAGACTCATTAAAATATATTTTAGAATTTTAAATTACTCAATTTGGATTTATATTCATCAAAATAAAGTTACAACAAAATCAAGTGCAGAAACTGATTTCCTGAAAATAGAATTCTGGCACAGCCGTAAGTCAAGACATAAATGAGGTACTTAGACACCTTGGAAAATTACCAAATTTACAGGGAGTAACCTAACATATGAAGGTAAAACATACTAAAGTTTTAGAAAATTATCTTTAGTAGATTGGTACCAGAATTTTCCCGAAGTTTGCCTAAAAACAGGACTGAATCTGTGAAGTAATATGTTGGTCATCTTATTTCCAAATGCAACAAATCTATGAACATTGATTGTGCAAGCATGAGAAATAATAGTACACTTGGTCTAGAACTTAAATCAACTTCCCGCAAGTTGAAAGCACAAACAATACAAGCAACGAAGGCAAACACGAGAAACCCTAAGACTCAAACCATGCAACTAAGCTTCCAAACTTTCAACCAAGCATACTATGATCAAGATGAACATTATAAATCTCATATGCAAGGTACTAAGACTCCAATGAGACCTAGTTAAGTGCTAACATGCTAAGACGAACACTCAACGCATTAACAACAAAGCATGCAACGCATGGAAGGCAATCACTCTACTATGATCATAACCAACTTAATGCAAGCAAAACGAGAAAGTCAAATACACGAAGGTTCGGGGTCTTACAAGTTAAGTTTATTCCGGACCAAGCGAGGAGACTCTCTCCTCCTCTCGTCAGATCCTGGGTGCATGGGTGCCTTCCCCTTCCTAGATCGTGAAGAAGATGCCATCTGCTAAGTGAAACACTGAAATTGGAGGAAGAAAATCGAGAAAAGGAGCGAAAATAAAGAAAAATAAAAAAAAAGGAAAGAAGGAAGGAAAGAAAGAGAAGCAGTAAGCTTCTCTCCCTCACTCCCGTCCATGATAAAGGGAGGAAAAGGGAATTTTTCCCTTTCCCCCCTCCAAAGTTTGATGAAGCTGCGACACTTTGGTCCTCAAATTTCAAAGTTTCCAAGATGGTCCCTGCACCTAACGAAGAGTTAACAAAGTTAATCTTGTTAACCAAAATTGACAACCATCCATCAGAGGACAAAGAGAATAATATCCCCCAGCGGGTCAAAACAAAAAGAAAAAAAAGAAAGAAAGAAAGAAAGAAAAAGAAAAAAAAGAAGAGATAATAATAAATTCCCCAGCAAGAGTGGCGAAAATGTCAAGATCAGCCGAATCCGCGGCAGCCACCCGGGCGCAAAAAGGTAAGTCAAGTACAGTATTCTTACCTTGACTTTAGAATAATTTCCTTTTTAGGAAAGTTTGCTTTTGTTTTCAAATAAAAGAGAAACTCTTTTTTCAAAATGAGTTTTGATATAACAAAAAAGAGGAATATTTCAAAAACAAAAAAGAGGAATATTTAAAAAACAAAAAAAGAGGAATATTTCAAAACAAAAAAAAGAGGAATATTTCAAAAACAAAAAAAAAGAGAGGAATATTTCAAAAATACAAAAAAAGAGGAATATTTGAAAAAAAAAACAGAGAGAGCGAGAAAAAAGGAAAGGAAAAAGAATGCTTTCCACTTCACAATTTTCGAAAATACTTGAAGAAAGTTTTCTTTGTCGTGCTCGACGACGGATTTTTATCGGTCGAGTGCAGTTTTCTGGAAATTTAAAAGTTTTCTGGTTATGTTTGGAAACAAGGCATCGACCAGCCAGACATAATTTTGAAAATTCTTCTTAACATGTTTCAATGACAAGGTCTTAACCGATTGAAATATGGTTCCAGAAAAACATTCAAATCTTCATACCGTATTTGGAAGCCGTTCTCGACTATTGGATACGGCTTTTTCGAAAAACACAAAAATCTTTTTCCTGTTGTGTTCTCAATCGGGCTGGACCCGAAGAACATGAGATCCTCACTTGGTTGTAGTTTAGGTTTTTGGCCTGAACTACGTTTGGTCTGATTTCCTTTAATAGGGAATACGTAGGCAGCCTACATTAGTAGGTCCGACCATCAGAGCACTTTAAATTCATATCTGCTTAAAAACTACGATAACCTTTTATAACCGACTAAAAATGTCTAGGTTATGGAGTTTGGATAGCATGGTAAACTGTGCATTATAACTGCTACCAATTGCATTTCTCTCCCGTTTTTAAATGAACAAAATTGGAGAGTCTATTGTTTATCAACGATGTTCGTCTACTCAGTAAGCCTTGGGTTACCCGTAGACTCCATCGTTGAGGAGCTCTGTAGACACCCCAATTTCGTACCCCTGGTATGTGACTCTGACATAAGATATCAAGAACTGTCAAAACTTAACAAATGTCAAGTTACAGGAGTTAAAAATGCGAAAGGCAAAGCAGGATGCGCGAAACAGTGAACTGCGAGGGGTGAAAGTGTGAAAAATGAACTTGAATAGTGCTAATGGTGCCGCACCAAGGGCCTTGGTGCCACCACATCATGCTAGTGGTGTCGCACCAAGGGAGCCATTGGCCGCACCATGGAGATCACTGTAGCTCTCTTCAGAAGACGGAAAGTACAAGATTTGAAGCTCAGTGTACAACTCATTGATGCAGGCTGAACAAACTCAAGAATTCCCACCGAGTCCCTGCTTCTCAAGTATAAATAGGAGACCCCGGCTCCTCATTTCAGTGGTTCAGTTTTGCGATAAAAATCGCAACGAAGCTCTGTCTCTCAGTGTTCCTTCGATAATATTAGTACGAGAGGTGTGAGATAGGTGAGTGGAAGCCCCTAAAGTCTCCATACCCCGTCCAAACTCCGCCAAAATAAATACCCATAGGTTATAAGTGATCCCTAGCCTAGTTGTTAGGTATCCACCTCACTTCCCCGGCCCAAAAATCCCAAAGTAAGCCGTTACTCTGCCCGAGTAACGAGCTGAAAAACCAAAAAACTAAGCCGTGGTTCCGCCCAACCAAAAAGGCCAAAACCTACCAAAATAAGCTGTCACTCTGCCCGAGTTGACAAGCCCAAAGTCTCCAAAATAAGCAGTCACTCTGCCCAAATCAAAACAATAACCACACAACAAACAACAAAAAAAACTCTCTCTCCCTGAAGGACAGAGTGAGCACACTACCGCTCTAAAAGGTAAAGCCTTTAAGGGCGTTATTTATTGTATTTATCTACTTTTCTGTCTATTTATTTATTTTTAAAATTTTTATTTAAATCCGGCACAATATAGCCAATATAAGCCGTTGTGCTGCCCGGATTAGAATAGGAAATATTATGTAATAAAGCCGTTATAATGGCAAAATATTCTTAAATATGTCTGTAATTATTGTAAGGAAATGGGTGCAAGTCCGTAAATAATGTAGCCACGGATGTATCTGTTTTAATTTCATGTCTTTTAATACTTTATTTATTTGCTAAATAAATATAACAATAAGCATACTTCAGCCAAAAACCACTTTTGAGAATGAAAGGGCGAGTTGGGTGCCTAGCACCTTCCCAACTCGTAACTTAGCCTCCGAACCCGTTTTCTTTTTCTCTGGTTTATTTTTCTTTTCTTTGGTTTTGCTTTATTTGCCTTAAAATAAAGATGGCGACTCTAAAACATTCAGATCCAGTGGGGCCTCGCAACACTCCTTCTTTACACTTTTCCGTTCTCCCCTAAAAAAGGGAGAATGAGAATGGAAGGGTGATGTATTCACATATCCTGGTATCCCCTAAAAAAGGGATAACTTGATGTAGGAAACCCAAAGCTCCTATAGTGATCTGAACGGGCCATAAGGCTATTTTTAATAAAATACATAATGGGGGCGTCGCAATATCCTTTTTTGCACTTTTCCGTTTTCCCCTAAAAAAGGAAAAATGGAAATGAAAGGGTAATGCATTCCCATATCCTGGTATCCCCTAAATAAGGGATAACTTGATGCGGGAAACCATAAGTTCTCATATTGGATACAAAATCCACTAAAGGCAACTGAGGGACATTCCAACGTGCTAACATAGACAGCACTCCTCTCGCAGTTTTGATTTCGTCGTCCCCTAAACAAGGGAGGGTGGAACGAGAGCAGTGGTGTCACCGCATCCGCACGTACGCGCACCCTTATCCAAGGGCGCGCGGGGCGCGCGGGCACACCCCCGGGAACCTCATACCACCTTGACAGCTCTAGTTATAGCCTTACCATTTGCTTGTTTGTTGTGCTTTCTAGCGGCATGACCTAAAGATCTTATGTTGGGGTTCGGGTCGGATCGTCACACTTAGACATACCTAACGAGAAAGCTAGGACTGGAGAAAGGGAGGAAGTTTTGGATTCTCCAAGAAGGAGGTGTTGTTATATATATATATATATATATATATATATATATATATATATATATATATATATATATATATATATATATATATCTATATATATATATATAGAGAGAGAGAGAGGAAAAGAGGTGAAATAAAAGGGTTTTCAAGGCAAACATTCTTTAATCAATAAATAAGGTCTTTATTTTTTGTAGATTTCGATCAAGAAAACATTGGGAAGAAAAAAAGTGGGCCTTTTCATCTTTTCATTGTAGACATGCTGCTTATTTTACTTGTAAATATAGTTCAACATTTTTACTTTCTCAACCAGGTATAAGCTTTTCCATGACATGACCAATCCCACTAACTAAATAACACATCACACAACTCACAACACATCACGCTTTATATATAAATTACTAGTAAGGTGCACATGCGTTGTACGTGGTGAACGCACGTAGTGTTAATGATTTTATAATTACGGAATAGTAATATTAATAAAATAATAAAAAGTTTCGTATTGAAATCCGAGTCAGGTCGCCACATGCTGGTTCCTCTCTGTTTTGTAATTCCTTTGAAGCGGTAGACTTGAGGCACAACAGATATAGAAGAGATATGTTTTTATTGAATTTTCTAGGAGTTTAAGTTATAGTGAACAAGGCACTAGTCACACTAAGTATTTAAATAGATTGTTTTAAGTATTTAATTTCGAAAATGATTTTCTTAGTGAAAGTGTAAAATATCTACGGGAATAAGTAACATAATAGCATATTTGAAAAGATGAACGTCTTTCATTAATTGAGCCACACAAGTAATTAGATAAAGTTTTAAATTCATCTGAGTTGGATTGAACCACAAAGTTTTATCGAGAGAGAAGGGGTGAGTAACTAGTGTTATTTTATTCATTAAATTTTTGCTTAAACCAGGTCTCCTCCTTATTGAGATATCTCCTTTTATGAGTATGCATAACCATAAGTAGGGAAAAATTCTTCTCCTTAATAGTAGGGAAAAACTCTCCTCCTTAATGGCTCCCTTAATGTCTCACCGAGGAAAACATTTAGGAAAAACTCTCCTCCTTAGAGTTTAAGTGAGCCACACAGGCATTTGGTGCTGTTTGATTTAGCTTTTTAACAGTACTGATTAACTATCATAAGTTAGTGTGTGTGTGTGTTTGATTAGTAAGTTGAAAATATATTAAATTTAAATATAAAGACTAAAATAACCTCATCGTAAAATGTTGATTTACATTATTATTAGTATTATTGGTATAATTATTATCATAATAATAATTATAATTATAATTATTACTTTTATTCTTATTAATAATTATTATTATTATCATTAATATTTTATTATTATTATTTTATATTTATATTAATCTTATTATTAATTATTATTATTATTATTGCCATTATTATTATTGTTATTTTATTAACATTTATAGTACTTTTAGTACAATTATTATTACTTATTAATATTATAATTTATTTTATTTTATTAATATTAATACAACTTTAATTAATATTATTATTATTACTTATTGTTATTATTATTGATTTTATTATTATTAATATTACCATTATTTTATTGATATTACTTTTATTTATATATTTATTTATTATTACTATTATCATTATCATATATTTTTATTTATCAATAGTATCATTCCTTTTATTATTATTATTATTTTATAATAACAATTATCATTATTCTTTATTATTATTAATTTAATTATTATTATTTTTGTTATTATTTTTTATTTTTACTATTATTAATAAAGGTAATCTTGGAATATATAAAATTTAAATAAAGAAAAGGACCTACGTGTTCTCTCACCCTCTTCACAAGGATAATGTGAGATCTCGACTTCATTTTCAGAGTCATAGGTGAGACTTGATTCTTGAGCTATTAAGCATATGCTGGCTTGCTCAAAATCGTCATCATCCTCTTTTGAATCAGTCTCAAACCATGTAGCAACCTGCTTTTCTTCAGTGTCCTCGGCCAAAATACTTCTTTGTTTTTGAAATTTCTTATAAGGAGGTTTTCGGTATGCTTCAAATTTTGGCTTTGGACATTTGGAAGCAAAATGACCAGGTTTCCTATAGTTATAACACACAAGTTCATTGTTAAATGAGGCTTCAGCAGTATTTCTGAAAGGCTGCTGATGAGTGTCCTTCCTTCCAGATTTTGTAAATTTTTTAAAACATTTTACAAACATAGCAAATTGTTCATCGGAAAGAAAATCATTTTCGCTGGAGGGAGTGGAGGGTTTGTCATCAATTGGACTAGCTTCTTGTACCATGGCTGGCAAGGACAGAGTTTTGAACTGCTTGTCCTGCTCTAGAGCTGGACTAACCTCGAACTCATAAACCTTCAAACTTGCATAAAGACTACGAAGAGTCATTTCATTTAAGTTTTTAGATTCTTTCATGGCGATAGTCTTAACATGTCAAAGACTACCTAGGGAGCCTAGAAATATCATGTTCATTTCCTTTTTGCCATAAGTTTTACCTAGAGAAACGCAACTATTAACTACCTCGCTGAAGCGATCGTAGGCTTGTCTCAGGGTTTCCTTAGGATCTTTCTTGAAGGAGTCGAATTGTTGGATGAAGGTGTACTTCCTGTTGTCTCTTGTATCTTGGTCTCCTTCCAAGTATTTTAAAAGAGCTTCCCGCATCTCTTTGGCAGAGGTATACCTGATCACTTGTTGATAGGTGCTAGTGTCTAGAGAGCTTGTGATTATGTCTATTGCTTTGCTGTCCAGTTCCACTAGCATCCTTTCGTCCTCTGTTCATTTTGATTCTTCTTTTGTAACTTCTGGAAGATTACCACCAACACATGCAAGAAGATTTGCCTTCATTGGTACGTGACGTCCTTCTAGTACGCATTTCCATAACATGTTATCAATGGAGTTCTTTTGACGCATTATTTTATCCTTCTAAACTTCAAAGTGGCATTCGTCCAATATTGGGACGTGGTTCGCATTTGACGTAGGTTGCATATAATGTGTTTGTGCCATTGGATCTATATCTCTCAAGAGGTTAATCTTGGAAAAACTTGTTTTCGAAGAGTTAAGCTCTGATACCAATTGTTAGTCCCAAAGGGCACAATACTAGGCTAGAAGGGGGGGTTGAATATCCTAGTTACACTTTAAAACTTTTTGTGAAAGTTCCTAAAACTAGTACTAACAACATATTGAAAAGGTTGAAGTAACGGAAAACTTGTAAGGAAGATATACTAAGTCTGCTGGTGAAGCACTACCAGTAAACTTAGCTGTTCACTTAAGTTTGATGCTCAAGGAAATAAGTTAAATAGCATATAATGAAATCAAACAGTAAATACGAGATCACAAAGAACACATGTATTTTGAGATGGTTCGTATTATAAAGAGTACTACGTCCACCACTAAAGCAGTCAACCTTGGATTTGAAAGTGCACTATGTTTTCCACTAGTTCTATTACAAAAATCTCTAATGGATCGTGTACAAATATTTGACTTGTGTTTGGTGGGTGGTAGTGAATATCTGGGAAACAGAATATTCACTGTGCTAGAAGAACAGTTAATGAATACAACAAGATGAAATAAATAGATAGCAATAAATGTGCAGTCTTCTTCTTGTTGTTGAGGACTTCGTTGATCAGTTTACGATCTCTTGAATGTACTGAGTAAGATGACTTGATGTTGTTGAATAAGTTCAGAGCATTAATTTTTTCAAGTCTTCAATGACAGAATTTATATGCGAGCTTCCTTGAGACCGTTGGAGAAGACGAAGTGAGTAATAACTCTATTAGGTAGGATGCATTAAATGCAAGGAGTTGTTTGTTGACTTCTTCTTCAATTGGAACTAATCGAGGTATGGAGATGAGTAGTTACTGAATCGAGCAGGTAGAAGACAACAGAGTTTACAGACCTACACGAGTTGGTACAGTCTGTATGTGTCAGACTGTGTACATGCTTTGTCTTGTTCAAAGTCGAAAGTCTTCATTTTTCGGAAAAGCTAAAAATACGTGTTACTTGAATTTAGGAGTAAACATTTGATGAATTTAATTCAAACTGATATTATACAAATATTTGAATTAATAATCCTCTTGATAAGTGATGAGCTGGACATCCTGATACACGTCACATTGTTGTTCGAAGGCAGACAAGGTCTGCTGGTGAAGGCTGCAGGTGAAGCCTTAACCGAAATCTTCAGGTGATGACTGCCGAAACCTGTGAAGTCTAAAAAATCTATTCTAAAGGCAAAGTTTTATACATAGATGTCACGCTAACTAGTACGCAACCCATTTAGCCACCAAGTATAGAACCTAATGTAATGTATGAGCTGTGACGACTCGACCCGGACTCCGAGGAGGAATCGCGAGTCAAGCCGTCCAAATAGGACTACAATTCATGCAAGGACTCAATTATAGAAAATGACGTGACGCAACATTGTAGATGAAGCACGACGCGGCACAAAAAGGCCGAAATATTTTAAAACTTTTAAAACCTGATTTAACAGTTAAGGACAAGCATACCAATTCATCGGCGACTTTACAACTGAAACCCAACACTAAACAGTTCATGCTATAACACCTCGATGGCTAAACATGCCGGAGAAACAACAAAAGTAAATAAGAGCTAATGTGATGCTCAGCGGAAGACTTTAAACATGTGGACCAACTACATTTATACAAGGCTCGACGTACATGCACCGGCACTCAAAATAGAATACAAGTTACTACAAGTAATAGGCATAAAGATAAAAAGTTCAAGTTCCCAAAAGCAAAGTCTAAATGACTTGCTATACCCAACGTCCTTGCAAAAGAGAATAAAAGAAAGACATCTATATAACAACCTCGTCGCGAGTGATCTCGGACAAGCGCGAACCCTGCAACTGTAAGACCCTGAAACTTTGTAAGTTTGACTTCAAGCATGGTTCACTTCTTGTGTGAGTCTTCTTATGTTTAGGTTAATTGGACTATGACCAATACCCTAGAGTTGTTGGAGTTACAATGTGTAACTTGGTGTTGTTGGAAACTCGACTCGGTAGAACGTTATCTTCCTTAGTTCGTGTTTGCGATCTTTGAAATATCCTAGGTCTTCATGTACTTACTTGGACACATTTAATATCCTTGTAATCTTGTTTATAAAGTTTACTTGTGGTAACAACGTTAGTAGTATAGTTGTCGTGGTAAGTTTGATTTCGCGATTCGCGTTTTGTTAACATATCGCTTTTCGTATTTTCCTTACACTTAGTTTTGGTGTAACCTTGGGTATGTGTTTGGGACCTTTCATTAGTCTTTTAACATGCTTTAAAACAAGTAATTATGCTTGTTCATTCGTTGTTTCGATCGTTAGTTTGTTCTGTGTAATTTCATCCGTCATACAACAGTTACAGACCGATTTTTGATACGCGGCTGATTTGTTTGATTGAGAAACCATCGAGAAGATTTTAGTTTGGTTTGGTACTTTTAAGGATTTTACTTTGGACTTTTACAGAGTGTCAGGAGAAAAAATCACGTCGTTTCGTCGAACGGTGTTCAAACTGGAGCCTCGGGAAATTTGGTCTGCGCAGTCGGGTTACTGTTCACGACGCGAGAGCTGGGACAGATTCGAATTTTCTGGTTTTTTCCCTATCCTACCCTTACTAAACCCCCTCTAAACCCTTCCTAACCTCCCATACTTAGTCCTAATCATGTCCTAACATATTTGGGAAGTTAATTAAGTTTTAATTAGTGGTTGATTGCATCTAAACTTCACTAATTGTACCATGGAATTTCCCTTTGTGCCCTCTTTAGTTGGGGAAGTATAAATACACTAATCCCTTTGTAAAATTCAGAAAATTCCCTCATTCTTCCCTTTCTTCTAATACGTATAGTGAGAGAAAGAGTGGGTGTCCATGGGGGCTTTGAAGCCCTAGCTTCTTCTTCCTCCAATCCTTGAAGATCCAACCGTTGGATTGCCTTCAAACTTGAGATTCTTGAAGCCCTCGACGAGTAGAACAACTTCACCGATCGGATTTTAATTCTCTTGAGTTTTCATTCAAGCTAGGTAAGCTACTACAATCCTTCTTCTATGGATTTTGTGCTCATTGACCCTAAGGAAAATAAAGAGGCTTGCTATTTGAGGTCAATGAGTACACATGTATGTTGTGTGTGATTTTATTTTGAGTTTTGGATTTTTGATGGGTGAACTTGTTAGAAGCATGAATAGGATGGTTTCTATGTTTAATGAAGTCTATTATTGAACTTCATCTTGTGAGTTTGAACCTTGAGCATGATGGCCATGAATTCCTAGAAACCTAGGGTTTTATATGATGATTATGTAGTAAATGAGTTCTTGATTATATGAATGATTTTGAGGAATTTTATGGAATGTTATGAGTTGTTGGAATCACACATGTTATAGATTTAAGGTTTGGAAGTATGCTTGATGAACTTCTCTTTTGGTTGTGAGCATGAAAAATGAATCAACACAATGGATTACATGTTTGAATGTTTCATTTGACTTTTAAAAATAGAGTTGACTTTCATGTATATAAGAGTATGATGCTATCTAATTCATGAATTTTTGGTTGTGAGCATGTATAATGAATTATCATTATGGATTACATGAATAAAATGTAATGTTTAACTTTATTGGGTTGAGTTGACTTTTATGCATATAAGAGTATGTTGGTCAACACTAATTGTGGCGACCCGACCCGAATCCCAAGACGAGACCTCGAGGTCGTGCCGCCTAGAAAAGGCACGTTACGTAAACAAATAGTAAATAGTGGGTAAGGCCATAACGGCGATACGCCAAAAACTTTAACACATGCGGAAGCGTATTATAATTAAACTGTGGCGCCCGAGCTAACAAGCTCAAACTAACACAACCTTAGAGATAATGAATCTCTTGGTCCAAAAATAAAATCATGTGACGCAACAATAGGCACATATAATAATTTATAGCAATTATATACCAAGTCATCGGCGACGTTACGGCCGGAACCCAATATTAAACTAAGTCTACAACTCTAGTCTAGCATGCTTAACGGCTAAAAACATGCTGGATAATAAACATATTAAACAAACCAATACATGGTTAAAACAACTAAAGCATGAGCATCATAAATACATAAGGCACGACTAACATATGTCGGCTCTCAAAACATTAAGTACTAATAAACAAACACATCAAGTCTTGCTACCCCACATAAAGTTTATATAACTTTATGTTCCCGTCGTCCTTGCCAAAAGAAAAGGTACTAAAATTTACAAGGTAGCAACCTCGTCAAAACTTCACCAACGCAAGTTGATAATCACTTCGAACCACTTGCACAGCTCGGATCTAGGGAAAACAATCAAAACAAATAGGAGTAAGTCATAAAGACTTAGCAAGTTACTAACATAACTTCCTGTCATGGCATCATGCGTAATAATAATTCATGCGATTGGCATAATATACATTTCATAAATAATCATGTCAAGGCATTCATATCTATCAATCTTGAATATCATGTTATCAACAAGTATAACATTTCATTAAATCATTCAACCATCATTTCATATCATATCATATTCACGTAGCACATTATTCACATATAAGCACTCGTGAGTCAATTCATATAAAAAGGATGTGATACCGTTACCTTTTTTCCGCGCATGTCGCTCCTGCAAAAACATGTGCAAAACCTTTATGTGTCCTCGATATCCCTTTCGTGGATATCGACGTCCCCGAGACATTTCCCAGCTCGAGTTCCGATAGTTATCAAAGTCATGTTTCCATACTACAACTAAGATCAACTACTTCCCTACCGTGGCCATCGATAGAGGGTGTGTGTAATCCGGCGCGGCGATCCATCAAAATCACAAATCTCACAATTCGTGAAGATGATGCATCGTCCCGCCCCAAAGACTCAACAAACTGACTCCAGCTGGACTCAAACTTCAAGCACACGTAATTCATATTCATATGCTCAAATAAGTAGGCATGTACTCTACAATCATCTAGTCATGCTTTTAATTCACAACTAGCACATAATCACATTAGAGATAAAATCAAGACTCTAATCATCAAGTGTTCTTCATACACTTTAAAATGCTTGGAGGCTTAGCCTCCATTAATACTACCCCAAAATTCGTAGGACTTAGGCATATTACTCCCTAATGTCATACTAACCCAATGGTCAACTCCGTTGAGTCATAATCAATCTTTCAAAATTAGGGTATAGAAGCCATTGGCCTCAATACTCTCCTATGTCCATACTAACGTAATTAAATAGGTTACTAAGGTCATTAAACCCATAAAACCCCAATCAAACAATCAAGTATGAAACATAGAATCAAAGTCACAAACTAGGCATATACATTCTTGTCATTTCATCAAATATGCACCCAACACTTAAACAACAAGGTAGGGTGATTTATCATACATTACCACACATAAATAACATCAAAAACTTGGTTTATAACCTGTTTATAATCTGATCATACAACAAAAAATGTAACATTTAGCATATACGAGAACATGGCATCTCTACAAGCCTAACTATTTCATCAAACATGCTCTCAATGCTTAAACAACAAGATGGAATGATTTATCATACATTATCGCACCTAAATAACATCAAAATCATGATTTACAACCTGATCATAATCTGTTTATACAACCTAAAATGCATCATTTACCATATACGAGGACATGGCATCTCTACAAGCCTAACTATTTCATCAAACATGCTCCCAATGCTTAAACAACAAGATGGAATGATTTATCATACATTATCACACCTAAATAACATCAAAATCATGATTTATAATATGTTTACAATCTGTTCATACAACCAAAATTCATCATATAGCATATTCAAGAACATGGCATCTCTACAACGTCCTAAGTGCTCTCATTGACCTCATATAGCAAGATTGTTTTCAATAGGGTCAATGAGGCTAAAATAAATAAGAAGAAATGTTGTAACTCACCTTAAATAAGCCCTACAAGTTGAACAAAACGTCCATGCAAAGGTGGGTATGTGTTCTCCTCGCCCTCCTCTTCTCTTCTATGGTTGGGTTTTGGAAATGGCTTCTTCAAGAGTTGGCCACCATTGTTGAACACTCAAGAACCTTCAAGAACTCTCTATAACTTGTATAAACTGATCAGCCACGAATTTGGAAGATGAAGACTGATTAGGATAGCTTAGTGGAGGTATTTGGTCACACAATGGCTGAAGTGGGGTGGGAGAAGGTGTCCAATGCATGGCTTTGCATGTTGGAGGTCTTTCTTTGCCAAGTGTTGTACATGCATCCAAATCACCCAAAACTTGTCAAGCATGCAAGGGAGGATAGTTAGGACGAACTAGGGTGGTTTAGGGTGGGTTAGGTTGGGTTTGGGTGGGGTTTAGTTGGTCAAATGTTGACAAATGCAGAAAATTCCCGAAATCTGGAAATGGGACAATGCGGTTGCATGGGTCATGGACCATGCGAGCGCTTCAAGCCTGGTTTCTATAATCTTCCATTTTGCTCCCTTGCAAGTTCTAGGCCTTTCCCCCTTGCACCCTCAAGTCCTCCAATGCTCGAAAGGGTCTAGAATTCAACCTTAAATACTTCTAAAACATAACCAAATCAATCCATGTTCAAATCATCACTCAAACAAGGCTAAGAACTTAGGCAAAACACTCCTGAACAACAACCGAAAAGGTCAAACGAAGAAGGGTTACGACTAGAATCAAACTAGCAACCAAACCGACGATGCAACTAGCATTCAACCAACATCTAAAGCGTGTTAATGATGTTATGAGTGGTCTCTAACATTTAACCATGTGTTTACAACATAAAACACAAACCCGAGTTTCAAAGCATCTCGTGAAGGAAAGGTGCAAACGAGCATCTCAAACGACGTCAATGAACATGCTATCGACTTTAAGCATACGAGTGAGCTAAGTTAACATACTAATGAAGATTATAAATGTATGAACTCATGCAATAAACAAGCAAGCAATAAACTAGGGTTTTACATTCTCCCCTACTAAAAGGAATTTAGTCCCTAAATTCTTACCGTGATCTTCAAACAAATGAGGGTACTTCTCGCGCATCTCCAACTCGGTCTCCCAAGTCGCTTCCTCGATCTCATGATTCTTCCAAAGAACCTTAACCAATGGAATTGTCTTGTTCCTCAATACTTGCTCCTTGGTGTCGAGAATCTTCACCGGTTTCTCAACATACGACAAATCAGGCTGAAATGAAATCTCCTCATACGCAAGAACATGCGAATCATCCTTAAGGTACTTCCGAAGCATAGATACGTGAAACACATTATGAATGTCCGACAATGATGGCGGTAAAGCCACCCTATAAGCCAAACTCCCAACTCGCTCAAGAATCTCAAAAGGTCCAACGAACCTCGGTGATAGCTTTCCTTTCTTCCCAAATCTCTTAGTACCCCTTCTCGGCGATACTTTAAGAAACACATAATCTCCAACTTGGAACTCCAAATCTCTCCTCCGATTATCCGCATAACTCTTCTGTCGACTCTGAGTCGTAAGTAATCTATCCCGAATCAACTTGACGCTCTCGGCCGACTGTTGCACAATCTCTAAACCCCATAGCTTCGCTTCTCCAACTTCATCCCAACAAATAGGAGATCTACACTTCCGTCCGTAAAGTGCCACATACGGTGCCATCCCAATACTCGATTGGTAACTGTTGTTGTATGCAAACTCCGCCAATGGAAGGTGTGAATCCCAACTTCCCTTAAAGTTCACCGTACAAGCACGTAACATATCCTCAAGTATCTGTATTTTTCTCTCGGACTGTCCGTCTGTGTGAGGGTGAAAAGTTGTACTGAAATTCAACTTAGTCCCCATGGCTTCCTGCAAAGCCTGCCAAAACCTCAAAGTAAATCTCGGATCCATGCGAAACAATGCTAACTTAGGAACCCCATGCGGTCTAACAATCTGCACATACAATGCCGCCAACTGACTCAAGGAATAAGTCATCGCAATCGGTATAAAATGAGCTGACTTCGTTAACCAATCTACAACAACCCAAATGGCATCAAACCCTCTACGCGTACGTGGAAACCCCGAAACAAAATCCATCGTAACGTGCTCCCACTTCCACTCCAGAATATCTAACGGCTGCAACAATCCCGCTGGCCTTTGATGTTCCGCCTTCACCTGTTGACAAGTCAAACACCTTGACACATAATCCGCAATTTGGCTCTTCATGCCATTCCACCAAAATTGCTTCTTCAAATCCCTACACATCTTCGTACTCCCCGGATGGATAGTATATCTTGCCTTGTGAGCTTCATCCAACACAAGTCGTTTCACATTCTCAACTGAAGGTACACAGACTCTTCCCTTAAAAGTCAAAATCCCTTCTTGATTCATTGCAAACTCCGGCGTCTCATTCTTACTCAAACCATCAATGATCTTCACTAATCCCGGATCCTTCCTTTGAGTCTCCTTAATCCTTTCCAACAAAACTGGAATAGCCTGGACATTAGCAAACAACACTCCACGATTAACCTCACTAGGACTCCAATCACGGACATCCTTCAACGTCTTCCATTCCCGTATCATCAAACACGACAAATGAACTTTCCTACTCAAGGCGTCGGCAACCACGTTCGCCTTCCCCGGATGATAAAGTATCGTACAATCATGGTCTTTCAACTTCTCCATCCACCTCCTTTGTCTCATATTCAACTCCTTCTGTGAGAACAAATATTTCAAGCTCTTGTGATCCGTAAAAATTTCAAACTTTGACCCGTACAAATAATGCTTCCATTTGTGCAAAGCAAATATGACCGCTGCCAACTCAAGGTCATGCGTGGGATAATTCTGCTCATACAGAGACAACTTCCTCGAAGCATAAGCGATCACCTTATCATTCTGCATAAGAACACAACCCAATCCCTCTTTTGATGCATCGCTATAAACCACAAAGTTCTCATCTCCGCTAGGCAACGCTAAAACTGGTGCCGTAGTCAACCTCTTCTTCAATTCTTGGAAACTTGCTTCACACTTATCGCTCCAAACAAACGGTGTCTTCTTTTGGGTCAAATTCGTCATCGGTGTAGCAATCTTGAAAATCCCTCTCTGAACCTCCGATAATACCCGGCTAACCCCGAAACTCCTAACCTCGTAACGGTAGTCGGTCTCCTCCAATTCATCACCACTTCAACCTTAGAAGGATCTACCGCTATCCCGGTACTAGAAACAACATGTCCCAAAAATGAGACCTCCTCTAGCCAAAAAGCACACTTGCTAAACTTAGCATAAAGCTGCCTATCCCGAAGAATCGACAACACCATCCTCAAATGTTGTGCATGCTCATCCCGAGACTTTGAATACAAAATAATGTCATCTATGAAGACCACCACAAAACAATCAAGAAAATTATGGAACACCCGATTCATCAAGTCCATAAATACTGACGGCGCATTAGTCAACCCAAATGGCATCACCATGAACTCATAATGCCCGTACCTCAAATGCAGCGGTTTTCGGAACATCCTCGGCTCTCACCTTCAGCGATGATACCGAACCTCAAATCAAGTTTAGAATACACCGATCCTTGCAAGCGATCAAACAAGTCATCTATATGCGGCAACGGATACTTGTTCTTGATAAATCGCTTTGTTCAACTCGGTAATCAATACACAACCTTAGGCTTCCATCCTTCTTCGACAAATAATACGGCGCACCCCTTTAAGGCGATACACTTGGCTTGATAAAGCCAATATCAAAAACTCTGCAGCTGCACCTTGACTCCTTCAACTCCATGGGTGCCATCTATACGGCGCCTTCGATATCGGTGTAGTCCCGGCAACAACTTCGATACAAAACTCAATCTCCATATCCGATGGCATCCCAAAATCTTTAGAAGACATCCGGAAACTCATTCACAACGGCGCATCCTCAAGATCGGAAGTCGAAACCGTTTATCAATCACACAAGCTAGGTACCCGTGCAACCACGTGACAATAATTTCCTAGCCTTTAGAGCGAGAAATGGCGTGCAACCCACTAGGCAGCGTTATCACCCAAGAACATAAATTTAGGAACACCCGGCATATCAAAAGTAACCCTCTTACTAAAGCAATCAACAAAGCATGATAAGCGCACAACCAATCCATACCGAGTATCACATCAAAATCACAAAGTGGCAACACTACGGATCCGCATGCAAAACATGTTCATCCACAAGTACATCGCATGCTTTATAAACTTCGAAGCCAATAAACTTTCCCCAAGCGGGGTAGAAACTTCAAGCACGTAAGGCAAAGGCGAGGTAATACACGCAAGCGATCAACAAAGTGTGATGCAACATACGAATGTGATGATCACGGATCTATAAGTACTCGGTGCTTCACTATCGAAGATAGAAATGGTACCTCAATAAGCTGCGATTAGACTTAGGTACTCCCCTACGGTCTAAAGCAAATACCGTCCTGCACCTTTGCCTTCCCATCACTATCTCTCTTAGCCCCAACGGTAAGGTGGCTCGATCCTCTGGTGATTACCCTTCAACTTAGGGCAATTCCTCTTACGTGCCTGTGACTCCACAATAGTAGCACTCACAGGTGCCCCACTCTTCTTCCAACATTTATCCTCTGTGTGCCCGTCTTGAACAATAAGAGCATACCACTATCATGCTACGATCTCACGACTCGGTGTAGAAGCGGCTCCTCTACCACGGCCCGATTCCTTGCACGCCCTTCATGATAAATTTACCATTTCCTTTCACTGCGATCATTGTGCCCATGATAATTCCCTCGATTACCCGATCCATTTCCTCGTCAGAAGTCTGAGGCTGTGAAGAAAAACCCGAATTACCCATGACACGATGCTCCTCGATGTCCTCTCAATCGCATAGGCTCTATCCACGCCTTCCTATAATCCACGAGGCGATGAGATAACAATTTGTCTCCTATACTCCGTCTTCAAGCCCTTCACAAACTGCGTTCTCTTGGCCTCATCAGGAATCAAATAGAGTGCAATAGCGTGCTAGCTCAGTGAACCTCATTGAATCTTGCGATATCGACATACCTCCTGCACTAGGTCAAGGAACTCCTTCTCCCTTCTCTCCCAGAACAACCTCGGCACATATGAAGCTCTAAATTCCCTAACAAAGTTAGGCCATGTGTGGGGATCCTCGGCATGTCCCAACTCTCTCTTAGCACTTGCCACCGGTGCTTGCGGCGCCCTCTAGCTTAAACACTTGCTAGTACCACCTTACGCTCATCATCACACCTCAGCGGTGCAAATATCTTCTCTAGATGCTCTATCCACAACTCGGCCTTGAAGCATCAGGTTCCCATCGAGCTGTCTTGGTTTCAACTTCTGAACTTCTCAAGCATCGAATCTCCGTGATGTCTCGCATCATCTGTAATACTCAACTGCGGTCTTTGGCTCTGGTGTGGTTGTGGTTGTGGTCTGGCGGTGGTTGACCCTACCAAAGACCCTCGATTCATCTCGTTCATCATCGCAAGCATTCCCCTATACATGGTAGACATAGCTTGACTGCTCCTCAGCGTCGAAGTGGAGGAACCTCTGGTGGACGGTTCTCATTAGTCTCTCTACCACCATTTGTTGCCTCTGGCACTTACTACCTCGGTGCTAGTACCGGCTCTAGTGTCAACCATTTTAACCTACAAGAACACTCTTCGTTATAGATAGAACTATCACACAAAACCAACCCCTAAGCCAAGGAACCTATCCGGCGAATAGCTAACTTATAAATATAGCTCATGATACCAGCGTGGCGACCGACCGGATCCCAAGGCGAGACCTCGAGGTCGTGCCGCCTAGAAAAAGGCACGTAACAAAAACAAATAGTAAATAGTGGGTAAGGCCATAACGGCGATCGCCAAAACTTTAACACATGCGGGCGTATTATAATTAAGCAGTGGCGCAGAGCTAACAAGCTCAAACTAACACAACCTTAGAGATAATGAATCTCTTGGTCCAAAAATAAAATCATGTGGCAACAATAGGCACATATAACAATTTATAGCAATTATATATCAAGTCATCGGCGGCGTTACGGCGAAACCCAACATTAAACTAAGTCTACAACTCTAGTCTAAGCATGCTTGACTAAAAACATGCGGATAATAAACATATTAAACAAACCAATACATGGTTAAAACAACTAAAGCATGAGCATCATAAATACATAAGACACGACTAACATATGTCGGCTCTCAAAACATTAAGTACTAATAAACAAACACATCAAGTCTTGCTACCCCACATAAAGTTTATATAACTTTATGTTCCGTCGTCCTTGCCAAAAGAAAAGGTACTAAAATTTACAAGGTAACAACCTCGTCAAAGCTTCACCAACACAACTTGATAATCACTTGAACCACTTGCGGCTCGGATCTAGGAAAACAATCAAAACAAATAGGAGTAAGTCATAAAGACTTAGCAAGTTACTAACATAACTTCTGTCATGGCATCATGCGTAATAATAATTCATGCGATTGGCATAATATACATTTCATAAATAATCATGTCAAGGCATTCATACTTAACAATCTTGAATATCATGTTATCAACAAGTATAACATTTCATTAATTCATTCAACCATCATTTCATATCATATCATATTCACGTAGCACATTATTCACATATAAGCACTCGTGAGTCAATTCATATAAAAGGGGTGATATCGTTACCCTTTTTCGCGCATGCTCCTGCAAAAACATGTGCCAAACTTATGTGTCCTCGATATCCTTTTAGTGGATATCGGCGTCCCGAGACATTTCCCGCTCGAGTTCGATAGTTATCAAGTCATGTTTCCATACTACAACTAGATCAACTACTTCCCTAGTGGCCATCGATAGAGGTGTGTGCAATCCGGCGGCGGCGATCCATCAAAATCACGAATCTCACAATTCGTGAAGATGATCATCGTCCGCCCCAAAACTCAACAAACCGACTCGGACGGACTCCAAGCTTCAAGCATGTAATTCATATGCTCATATGCTCAAATAAGTAGGCATGTCTACTCATCTAGTCATGCTTTTAATTCACAACTAGCACATAATCACATTAGAGATAAAATCAAGACTCTAATCATCAAGTGTTCTTCATTACACTTTAAAATGCTTGGAGGCTTAGCCTCCATTAATACTACCCCAAAATTAAGGACTTAGGCATATTGCTCTTAATGTCATACTAACCCAATGGTCAACTCCGTTGAGTCATAATCAATCTTTCAAAATTAGGTATAGAAGCCATTGGCCTCAATACTCTCCTATGTCCATACTAACGTAATTAAATAGCCTAAGGTCATTAAACCCATAAAACCCCAATCAAACAATCAAGTATGAAACATAGAATCAAAGTCACAAACTAGGCATATACATTCTTGTCATTTCATCAAATATGCACCCAACACTTAAACAACAAGGTAGGGTGATTTATCATACATTACCACACATAAATAACATCAAAAAACATAGTTTATAACCTGTTTATAATC
>CM028377.1:97314420-97538354 GCA_013146195.2 Codonopsis lanceolata
TTTATATCTTACATTCTTGATCCTCTGTGGTGTGGTTAATCAAATTGAGTCCATGTTAGCTAACTTTTTCGGGGTCGAGATTGAGGCCAAAGCAAATTGCATTGGGTGGCTTGGGTTAAATGTTGTACCAGCTTAGGAAGGTGGTTTGGGCATTCGATCTATGGGAGATATTATAAAAGCTTATTCTATAAATCTACGGTGGAAATTTCGGACTCAAGATAGTCTATGGATTCGGTTCTTCAAAGCTAAGCTAAATCTGTTTGCGGTCTCATCCTTGTCTTTGCCTCACTCACGGCTCTCATGTTTGGCGGCGCATGTTGCCATCAAACCCGGTGGCTGGCAGTTTATTTTATGGAATACTCGGTAATGGTCAATGCTCTATTTGGCTTGATAAGTGGCTGCCCAATATATCTACGTCGGACCGACAACTTTGTACTTTGGAACAAGTTCGAGACTTTGTTTGCTTCGGCTTTCGGTTCTACATGATTTTGCTCCTAACTTTCTTCCATTTTTAGCCATAAATTACATCCATTCTCAACGAATTTCTCTCTCGATAATTACGATTCGGCGGTTTAAGGCGGCCTCATCTAATGGTCTCTTCGGTCTTTCTTGACTGGCGGACCATTGGGGCGTCATCAATCGACTATTCTTTCGGCGAATTTCATCTGGTCCAAGTTTCTCTCCGGCCGCATTAGTGTGTTCCTTTGGAAGCTTTTTCACTCAAGCTTCCCATCCATTATGAAGCCCTCTCATCTAAAGGATTCTCTCTAGCTTCTAAGTGTGCTTGTTGCCCAACGGTTTCAGCTGAAACATTTTCTCATGTATTTCTTCACGGCCACATTGCAATTGAGGTTTGGAGGTATTTTAGTTACGTTTGCGGCATCCACACTCACAAGTTATCTATCCCTCAAGCACGCTTCTCTTGGTGGTTGGTTTCTAAATCAAATGCTTCTCATATTCTTATCCCTTCTTTGATTCTTTGGCATTTATGGAAGCATCGGGCTTGTGCTTTATTTTGATGGCTCTCTTCTCGCCTCATCTCGAGTCATAAGACTCATCAAGCGGGATCTCTTTGTTCACTTAAAAAATCGTCTTGGCTGCATTCTAGCTCGTTAAAGCTTTGGTTTAATGGCTCTTGTGTTTTGTTCTCTTTTTTGTGTTCCTTAGGTCTCTTTTTCGCCTTTGTGCTTTCTTCTCTTTCGAGGTTAGGCTCCTCTGTCCCCCAGATTATAAGGGTAAACGGTGGTTGTCCCCCTCAAGTTTGTACCCTTATTTATTTTTAATAAAATCGCGCGAGGTGCGCTACCTTCTGAAAAATATAAAAAAAAATAAAAAAAAAATTATAGAATAGACTCGGAAGCAAGGGTCGAACCCACGAGACAAGTGATCACGAGCAGTGCGATTATGGATAGCAAATTATTAACCTAAGGGGGTTTTTATGTTTAATTCTACTCTAAATTACTAGTTATAGATGTTTAACTAATTAGACAGGTAATAACGAGATATGAAGATCTTATGGTGAGTGGAAATCTAGGATTACAGGTTTCACTTATATCTCCTTTATGTTCAATTCATAATAATGTCATTCAATGTCTTGGGTTCGTTCACTAAAAATAGATATGGTCGTTGAACAATTGGTTCAGCCTCCATCCCATAAAATTCACCCATTCCATATCCTAAGCACGGGAACTATTAATCTAGTCTGTCACCTAGATTTATGATCTATCTGTCACCTAGATCATGTAAGAACACGGTCCTAACTTATCACTCTCGTGCTTCGATAGGTCCAATTTATTGTGTTGGTGAGCCATTAATACGACATATGCACTCGGTCATGCGGTTATCCGCACCTCTAAGCCTTTATTATTTGCGATTACATTCATTTGTTCAAAGCAAAATAATATAGGGATTGATAAACAACACAATCAACAAGCATTGAATAGACATATATATGAATCAAAACATAAATTCGATACAAGTTACCTCCCACCTCCTAGATTAGGGATGATTTAGTTCATCATAGCGATGAACAACACATGGAGATGATGAAAGCATGATTTGATCTTCAATACTTGAAATTACAAAACCTAACTATGTTATACAATCTAAAACTACCTAAAATCTATGTAAAGAGAGCTTCCGTCCTCCTTATGCTTAGGCTCGGCACCGACTTCTATATATACTACGGAGTTGTGATTGGATCGAATGACGTGTGAAAATCCGAAAAGGTCGCATTACGCCTACCTTGCGGTCGCAGTCTTTGGATACCTCAAGGCGTCCACAAGGTCTCCAGGTGTGGGTGGCTTTTGATTCTTTGATTCCGACTTCGGGGGGCCTATCTTGCCTACCTTGCGGTGCAAGGTCCGAGGCACCTTGTGTTTTTCTTCCATCTTTATTTTTCTTCCATTTTTCTCTTCCTCATAATTTGCACTTAAAACCCTGGAGTTCCACGTATTTTCACAATAATCCTGAAACTTACAAAACTCACCGAAAACATATATTAGTACTCAAAAGACTCGTGAAATAGCATAATTTAAGTCATAGAAGTATATAAAATCAACGTATAAAATACATCGATCAAGCGTGTTGGGACGTGATGTATTATTCTTGTTTCCAGGTTCTTAAGTTGAAGGATGAATGCCTCAAATCCTATGCAGGAACTCTAGAGGGCTTCACCAATCCTAAGGTGCCTGTTAAAGGCACAATCGAGCTCAAAGTTTTTATTGGTGAAGGCAGTCGCACCAGGGCGAAGAAGGTTACCTTCATGTTGATCGACCTAAAATCTCCCTATAACATCATTTTAGGGGTGGCAAGTATGACTAAGTTACAAATGGTCGCCTCTATTCCCCACTAGCGAGCAAAGTTTTACACATATCAAGGGGTGGGGGTGTAACGCCCCAGAACTTTACATGATCGTCTGGCCAATATGATAAGCCTCAACGTAGAAGACTTCTTATGCCTAGGTAGACTTCTTAGCATGTTAGAGTCTCTATTGCGCGTGTAAGACCCTGTTATTTTGCGAGTTTGACTCGTTTGCATGGTAGACTTGTCATATGAGTGCATACCAGTTGTGGCTATGACCACTTTACTCGATTGGTATTATTTTGACCTTAGATGACTAGGGGACCTTGGGGAATTAACTTAGAATTATTTTTGAGTGGTCGTGTAAACGTTTACACATGCTCGATTTTGATTTTCGGTAATTCGCGTATTTCTGAAGGCCACGATAGGTTTGTAGTATTTTGGCCATAACCTTGTGTACAAAACTCGGAATTCGGATCCGTTTGATGCGTTAGAAACTAAACTCATAGAGATTTCTAACCATATATTTTATGTAATTTTAGAACGTGTATTTCGGTACAGGAACATTTTGTAAAATGACCCAAATTCTGGTCTACTATAGTTGACCACTCATTGTGTGTTAGACTTTCTTTTTGGCCAATTACACACCTACCCTTAATGATAAACTCCCCATATTCAGTTCCTAAACCATACTAACTATCAACCAATGAATCCTAACCAAGTATTGGAAGTTTTAAGTGATTTGGAGGACACTTGGCAAGGAAGACCCTTACATGCATTGGCCACTCTTCCCACTCACATTTTCAAGCCTTGGAGAAGCCAATACACCCACTAAGCCTTCCATTTTATGCCATCTCTCTCCAAAAACGTGGCTGAAAATTTCTTGAAGGTTTGAGAGAGTTCTTGAGAGGTTCTTGAGTGTTCGTCAATGGTGGCCAAAGCTTGAGGAGTCCATTTACAAATCCAAGCCATAGAAGTGAAGAGGAAGATGAGGAGAACTCATTCCACCCCTTGCATGTTCGATTTGTTTACTTGTAGTGGTGATTATAGGTAAGCTACTATACTCTTCTTATATGATTTTTGGTGCTCATTGACCCTAAGGAAAAGAAGGGTGCTATTTGAGGTCAATGAGTACACATGCATGTTTTGTGCGATTTTATTTTGAAGTTAAGAGTGAACTTGCTAAGAATCATGTGTAGGATGATTTCTATAATTTATGAAGCATGTTAGGGAGGTTCATTGTGTAAGCTTGGACTTTGATATGACGAGTATATGATTCCTAAACCTAGGGTTTGATTATAAGTTGATGAAGTAAATGGGTTATTGATGATGTACATGATTTTTGGAGTTTATTGGATATTATGAATTGTTAGAATTATAAATGGATATATGTTTGGGAGTTTGAAAGTATACTTGTTGAATCTCTATTTTTGATTGTAAGCATGAAGGATGAATTTTTACAATGGGTTACATGTTGGAATGCTTCGTTTGACTTTTGAGAGTAAAGTTGACCTTCATGTACATAAGAGTATGTTGTCATCTAATTGATGAATTTTTGATTGTAAGCATGAAGAAGAATTTTTACAATGAATTACATGTTTGAATGTTTCGTTTGACTTTTAAGAATAAGAAGTTGACTATTATGCATATGAGAGTATGATGCTATCTAATTGATGAATTTTTGATTGTAAGCATGAAGAAGAATTTTTACAATGAATTACATGTTTGAATGTTTCGTTTGACTTTTAAGAATAAGAGTTGACTATCATGCATATGAGAGTATGATGCTATCTAATTGATGAATTTTTTATTGTAAGCATGAAGAAGAATTTTTACAATGAATTACATGTTTGAATGTTTCGTTTGACTTTTAAGAATAAGAGTTGACTATCATGCATATGAGAGTATGATGCTATCTAATTCATGAATTTTGGTTGTGAGCATGTATAATGAATTATTATTATGGATTACATGATTAAAATATAATGTTTGACTTCATTGGGTTGAGTTGACTTTTATGCCAATAAGAGTAGGTTGGTCAACTATGATTCATGAATTGAAGGTTACGAGCATGCTAGATTAATTTATATCTTGGTGATGAGCATGCTAGATGAAATTACATCTTGTTTAGATTAATGGTTATTTTGGATGAAAGCATGCTTGATTAAATGCTATATTGAGATGCATGCTTGAATTGTAATGGTTGACTTTACATATTAAGTGTTGACTTATGAACCATGTCTTGGGGTTTTCATTGGGAAAGTATGGAATGTTGGGTTGCACAATGTTGCTAACCTTAAGAACTTAGCCATGAATAATAGCTAATGAATAATAGGAGGGCTATGATGCAAGTAGCTTCTATGCCTTCAAATTTGAAAAGAGTAGAAATGACTCAACGGAGTCGATTAGTCGACTAATATGATTATAGTGAATCACATATTGAGATCCTACGGAATTTGGGGTAGTTTTGATGGAGGTTAAACCTCCAAACGTTTACAAGTGTATGAAGAACACTTTGGTATTAGAGACTTGATAATATTGCTCTAATGTGTTTATGTGTTAGTTAGCATAGAGATGCATAACTATGTGGTTTAGAAGTAAATATCTACTTGATTGGATTAGTGCGTGATGTTGTACTTTTCCTTGGTGAGCATTTGAGTATGGATTACCTGTGCTTGCGTTTGAGTCCAGCTGGCGTCTTTTTGGTTTGAGTCTTTGGCGGGACGATGCATTATCTTCACGAATTGTGGGATTCATGATTTCAATGGATCATCGTGCCGGGTTGCACACACCCCTCCATCGATGGCCACGGTGGGGAAGTAGTTGATCTTAGTTGTAGTAAGTAAACATGACTCTGATCACTATGGAACCCAAGCGGGGATTGTTTCAGGGACGTCGATACCACGAATGGGGTTATCGAGGACACGTTTGTTTCCGCAGGAGTTGCTGGCTGGAAACGGAAAGGAAAATCATCTTCTCTCTTATGTGGTTTATTTTACGAGCACTTGTATGGATTGTTGTGCTACGTAGTTATGATATGATATACATGAGATGATGATTACTTAATGAAATGTTATGATAAGAAATGTAACATGCTAATGAAATGATGACTTTTGATATAGTGTTATACTAGAGATATAACATGCTAATCATGATTAGAATGGAAACCATTGTCTTTCATATATAAGTTCTTATATGAATTATGTTAAAGGATGAAGTGTGAGACCCATGGAATAATTGAGTTATGTGGATGATGTTTTGATGAACAATGCAATATGAAGATAACATGTTAAATATATTGGAATTGAGAATCATATTCTATTGAGATGAATTACTTACGATGAATTATGCAAATGATGTTCTATGAGACTATGCTTAGGTTTCGGTTTGTGTTGTGGGTTATTCCATGAAATGTTATATCATGAGCATGATATGAGATGTATATGTTTTATTTGAGCATAATGTCATGCCATGACATTGCATCTTTAGTAGCTTACTAAGTCTTTATGACTTACTATGTTTACCTTGTTTTCCTTAGATTCGAGCCGAGATAGTGATTTGAAGGAATCCGCCGAGTCTACGATAGAACGTGTGGTTCTGTGAGAAGGTTGCTATTAGTTTATATATTTGTAGTCCTTGTTTTAGAAAGGTCGATTGGGAAGTGAAGTTATATAAACTTCACTATGGGTAGTAAGCCTTGTGATTATTTAATTAGTACTTGTTTATGTTATTTAGTCTTTTGTGAGCCGACGGATGTTAGTCGTGCCATGTTAATATTATAATATTGTTTCTATCTATATCAAATTATTTATATCGTTGGTTATGTTTTACTCCGGCATGTTTTTAGCCGTTAAGCATGCTAGACTAGAGTTATAGACTTAGTTTAATGTTGGGTTCCGGCTGTAACGTCGTCGATGACTTGGTATATAAATTGCTATTTAATGATATTGCATGACAGGTGGTTTTGTTTTACGTGCCCAATGTTGCGTCACGTGATTTTAATTTTTGGACCGAGAGATTCATTATCTCTTTGGTTGTATTAGTTTGAGCTTGTTTGCTCGGGCGCCACCGTTTAATTATGTTACGCTTCTGCATGTGTTATAGTTATTGGCGTATCGCCGTTATGGCCTTACCCGTTATTTGTTATCTTGTGTGTTTTTGACGGCACGACCTCGGGGTCTCGTGTTGGGATCCGGGTCGGGTCGCCACAGGGGGTCTTGAAAAGTCAGTCGCGGGCAGTGCTAGAGTATGTTCGGGATAGCCAAAGGAAGAAGCAGAAAATGACTCTTGAGGATAGCGAGCAGAAGGTCACTATCAGTAGCAAAGAAAAGTCTTACGTAACATTGGGACCTTTGTTGATTGCTACGATCGGTAAGAGTTTGGCAGATGGCGAGTAGCGTTTGCTTCAGCAGAGCACTTGTTCTTTGCCGACGATGGGGTCGAGGGGACAAGTCGAGCAAGCCACAGATATAGAGCTGGATCAGCTTGATAGGGTAGAAACTCTGGCAGAAGAAGAAAAGGTGGAATGCGACACCCTCCAGATGCAGGATGAGCCTGAGTTTACAGCCCAGGACGAGCTCGAGGAAACTGTTATAAATTCAGCTTATCCCAAACAGAAGATAAAGATTGGCCGGGCATATCCGGTTGAAGCTCGAGCTAGTTAGGTCAGGCAACTCCAGAATAGCTTGGATGTGTTCGCTGGGCACCTAGAAGATATGCAAGGGGTTAGCGAGGACGTGGCAGTCCACTACCTTAGCGTGGATCCAACTTTTAGGCCGATTCAGCAGCGGCCTAGAGTATACTCCACAGAAAAAGACAAGGCGATCAAGGAGGAGGTTGAGAAGCTGCTTAGCACGTATATCATAGAGGAAATTCACTATCCAACTTGGATGGACAATGTGGTCATGGTTAAAAAGTCAAACGGAAAGTGGAGAATGTGTGTGGATTTTACTGATCTCAATAAAGCTTGCCCGAATGATTCTATCCCCTTCCTCGCATCGACAAGCTGGTAGATGCCATAGCGGGTTTCGAGTTCTTGAGCTTCATCGATGCATATTCAGAATACCACCAGGTGAAGATGAATGAGAAGGATAAAGCACTGACTGCGTTTCGAGCAGCGAGAGGCCTTTATTGCTACAAGATGATGCCTTTTGGTCTAAAGAATGCAGGAGCTACTTATCAGCGAAAGGTTAACAAGGTCTTCAGCTCTCAAATTGGTAGGAATGTTGAAGCCTACATTGACGATATGGTCGTGAAATCCAGAGGACATGATCATATAGTCGATCTAGAGGAGACCTTTGACAACCTCAGAAGGAATAATATGAAGCTCTATCCGAGCAAGTGTGTGTTCAGTATAAAGGCGGGCATGTTTTTGGGGCTCATGGTGAACGAGAGAGGGATTGAGGCAAATCCTGAAAAAAAATCAAAGCGTTGATCACGATGAAGCCTCCCGGCTGCATCAATGATGCCCAGTAGCTTAATGGCAGAGTTATTGCTCTTGGTTGCTTCATCTCCAAATTGGTAAAAAGGTGCTTGTCTTTTTTCAAAGTCCTTCGGGGGAATAAAGGGTTTGAGTGGACGACAGAGTGTCAGGAGGCTTTCAAGCAACTGGTGGAATATCTGGGACAACCTCCATTGTTAAGCAGTCTGGTTATGGGTGAACATTTGTTTGTGTACCTTGCGGCCACATAGCAGGCTGTGGCCGCCGTCCTAGTTAGGGAAGAATGTAATCTTTAAAAGCCTGTTTATTATGTTTCCAAGGCCCTTACTGCAGTAGAAGGGCACTATTTTAATGCAAAAAAGTTAGCTTATTCGTTTGTTGTTGCTTCTCAAAAACTTCAAGCTTATTTTTCTGCACATCTAATTATTATATACACAAACACGCCTCTCAGGAAAATTGTGCATAAGCCGGATTCTTCTGGTCGTTTGCTCACCTGGTCAATTGAGTTGACCGAGTTTCAGATTGATTACCATCCTCGACGAGCTATTAAGGCACATGCTTTGGCAGATTTCGTAGCTAAGACTAGTTTCAAGGATTCAGGTGAGGAGGAAATTTCCCTTCAGACTGCAACGAATGTTCCTATTCAGCGGCCTTGCTCAGATTATTGTTGGGAGTTACATGTGGATGGTTCAACTAGTAAGCTTGGAAGCGGGGCAGGTCTCTTATTGGTCCCGCCCGAGCAGGATGTGGAATTTGAGAAGGCTTTACGTTTTAAATTTCCAGCATCTAACAACCAAGCAGAGTATGAGGCTTTGATCGTAGGACTTGAGCTCGCGCAAGATGTAGGAGTGTGCGAGCTCGTGATCTATTGTGATTCATTGTTGGTAGTCAATCAGGTCAAGGGTGACTATGCTGTTCACCATCCAGTTCTGGTTCAATATTGTGCGATGGTGAAGGAGATTCTGAAAGATTTCTATTATTGGGAGTTGGTCAGGATTGGTCGCGAGGATAACATGCGCGCGGATTATGTTTCAAAGATGGCTGAAGAAGAAATTCAATTTTTGCATCCTAAGGTCATGATTGAATACTTGGAAATACCGACGATAGAGAAAGAGGTAATCATGGATATTAAGCCTACAACGAAATGTTGGATCGATGACCTAAATGGTTACATTGAGCAAGGACTTTTGCCCGAGGATAAATCGAAAGCAAGAAACATCCAGAAGCATGCATGTCGGTATATCATCTTGGATAATATGCTCTACATGCGATCATATACCAGACCTCTTTCATATGTGTGCAGCTAGAAATGACCGAAGGTATACATGGGGAAATTCATGAAGGAAAATGTGGAGGACACCCGGGTCAGTGGTCACTGGCAGAAAAGGTTTTGGCTACGGGCTTCTATTGGATTACCTTGGGGCGAGATGCATGAATGTATGTTCGGCGGTGTGATAAGTATCAACGTTATGCTGATATACCTCGGTTACCTTCAACCGAACAGACTCCAGTGGTGGCATCGTGGCCGTTTGATATGTGGGGAATATACCTGATTGGTCCTTTCCCATTAGCTCGATCAAAGTTTAAGTATGCAGTTGTCGTTGTTGAGCATATCTGGTGTCGTTTTGGCGTACCTCGGGCTATAGTTTCCAATCACGGCACTCAGTTTTCAGGAAAGTTTACAAAGGCGTGCGAGCAGATGTAGGTAATTAAAATATTGGCAGTCATATGTGGCATACCCTTAAGGAAACGGACAGTCAGAGGCATCGACCAAGCATATTTTGCATGCCCTTAAAAGAAATTTGGAGGATAAGGCGGGAAAATGGGTAGATGAATTACCATCAGCCTTGTGGATGGTCAGAACATCAGTCAGGGGGCCTACAAGCGAAACACCTTTTTCACTCGCTTATGGATCAGAAGCTATGGCACCGGTGGAAATGTACTTGCCTAATCATAGAGTGTCTCGTTATGAACCGGAACACAATAATGTAACTCGGGGCGGCTGACTTTACTTGTTGGAAGAAAAGCGAGTAAAATCTAAAATACGAATGGCTAACTACAAACAACGAGCAAAAGCCCACCACGACAAACGAGTTCGGGGTCGGTCATTTGCTGTGGACGATTGGGTTCTCCGTAAAATTGAAGCAACATGCCATCGGGCAGAGTGGGGAAAGCTTTCTCCTAATTGGAAATGTTCTTTTCAAGTTACCCGGGTAGTAAGGGAGGGGACCTATATGTTGCGAACAGAAGAAGGTAACGAGCTGAAACATCCGTGGCACGCTGATCATTTGAATAAATATTACCGTTGAGGGGAAGCGTGCAAGCTATTTTGTTTTCCCTTCTACTTAATTATAAGTTGGGAGAAGTGAACGCGTTTATTTTGAGCTTCTTTTCTCTTCTCTCAGCTGTTGTGTTTAATGTTACCTCGATTATGCTTTTTAATGAACATGCATTGTTTGTGTTAATCTTGCACCTCTTTGTTGTATCTTGAGTCCATTTTTATTGTTTTCACTTAGCTTAAGCTTATTATTGCCATGAATTGATAGTGTTTGGTAGCAATTATTTTTAATGTGTTTTTATTTCACTTTGTTTATGTTTCTTTTCTAATTTGAAGCAGAAACAAAAACAACTGTCTCTATTCTTACGGATGGGTTTTCGCGTAAGGGGTTAACAAACTACAAGAAAACAGGGCAACTGAAACGGAATTTTGCAACCGAATTGAAATCAGTTTCAATATAAAAAGTGCTCAAGGGAAATTGACGTGCACAATTAATTTTGCAACTCATATTGCAATGGAAAACTATTTTTTTGCATCCTGTTTCGGGGGAAAAGTTGGAGGGAAGAATGCCGCCTAATTTTGCAATGGTTTTTGAAACAGATGAACTTCTGTTTCAATTTTCTGTTTCAATTTCAGTTGCATTTATTAATATTAGATTTTTATATTTAGAACTTAAAAAAATCGAGGTTATGTTTTGGGCATAAAGTTTGGAGGGAAGAAACCCGCCTAATTTTGCAAGGGATTTTGAAACAGATAAGTCTAAACCTACAACTTATGTTTTACTTATAATCATCCTAATTAATAACCTAGACAAACAAAGAACCGTTTTTCTTTTTACGCCCTTCTTTCTCGCCCTCGCTCTCTCCCCTGTGTCTTATGCGTCTTGGCCATGTACGCTCTCGCTGCGTCTACTTCAGGCGAAATTCGAGGTGCCAGCTTCTCTTCCGACCATTGCGTCTGCTCTCCACTGCTGCGTCTACTTCAGGCAAAATTCGAGGTGCCGGCTTCTCCTCTGACGCCCAAATACATCTTCCCTCTCCGCCGAATTCAACAAGGTACGTCATTGATAACCTTAATTAATATGCTTATATGCCTGAATATGAACTCTCCCATCATGAATGAAACTTTCTTAGGGCTGCAATTGTTGGTTTTGTGATTATTTGTCCTAATTGCTAAATAATTGTTTTGAGCCCTGTTTTTTAATTTTAATTTTATTTTATTTTATGAGCCACGTAATCAAAATCGACATGGTTGGAAGAGATTGGACCCATAGAGACATTGCTGGTAACATTGACAACGATAGTGAAAATTGTTAGAAAATTGATGGCATCGATAGAAGGAGAAGAGTTGAGGAAAAGGGCGTTGAATTGGGTGGATTCAATGAAGTTCAATTGGAGTGGAAGGAGTTGGATTCCTTTATTGCCAACATTCGTCGTTGACACCAAATTTTTCGACACCAAATTAAATTTGGATTGCTAATCCTCATTTATAGGTTCATGATTCATGTATATTTGTGTAACAAGTTCCATTCTAGCTTATTCATACCCTTATATGTGTAGGTGAGTCAACACACTTTGTTTGCCTACTTCCCTTGAAAAAGTATGGGAATAAGGCTGGAAAAAAGTAGCCTCCTTCATTACTATCTGTGGTGAGATGAGGCATTATTGATCATATTTGGAGAAGGGTTACCGCTGTGGAATCGGTGATGAGTGGATGGTTGATCTTTCTAAGCTCTTCCTTGGGCTTAGATTTTCTCATGGTGCGATAGTCGGCTTTACCATGGACCATTTACATTTACAAGGATGAGCCTGTCGCCCTAAAAATTATCAGGGTGCCGGATGATGACGAAACTGGAGTATTTGAGTTCTAGTGGTACAAGTTACCATGCTTCCATATCATCTTTAAGAGCAGAGGGATCAGCTTGTATCTGTCATTTGGTTAGATAGTTGGGTAAAGGATTGAAGTTATAATATATCTTAAGTTGACGAGATCTTGCGATCCAATTGTAGTGGATTATGCATCAGTTATTTTATGTTCTTCTCAAAGAAAAAAAAAAGGAAGGGGAGGGGGAAGTTACTGAAGTTTGGTTGTCTTTTCAATGGAATTAGCTAATAATCTGTTTCTAAAGTTCATGGAATTAGCTGTCGACTTTACTTGTTTAGTGTAATAGAAAATTTGGTATATATACTTGAGTGGATTGTAAATGAAAAACACAGAATCAATATACCTACAGAATCTTTTTTTTTTCTATTATGGTTAATCACCAATCCTCTACTCTATCTTTAGGCATTTACTTCAGTATGTACAACTTAATTCTCAAAGATGGAGATGATCTTCCTGAAGGTAAATATTGAAGTGGTTTGTGGAAAGTTAAAGTTGTTGGAGGATAATGATGATGGCCAGCCTATTTTTATATGTTCACTATCGCAGCCATAATAGTATGAAAAAGGTCTCGGGATGTTAAAAACTTAGGTGAAACTGCAGTCCAGTTTTTTCTAGTCACACCAAACTCTGGAATATATAAGTCTCATCCAAGTCATGTACACCCTTGAAAGTTGAGCACAATTTTCAGTCTCCTTAAATAGTTCTTTGTTATAGTTAAAAATAAGGAAAAGCTACAATTGCCTAGAATTTTTTGTAATATCTTTTATTGGATGTTATGTGTAAGCTCTCTCATATCAGCATGATCCTACTGGGATCTGTCTAGAATAACACATTCCAAAGATGTTATTCCTATTGCTGAACAGAAAAGGAAATAAGAAAAGAAAGAAATCAATTACTTTGTCTATAACAAGTATGCTGTAGACTGTTGCTTCTGCTGTAACAAACCAGTGTATTTGGTTGATGATGCATCTCTATTTGTAAATATTAACATATTATGGTTCTTTTGGGGGGCTTTTATTGCTCAAATCTTTGGCCAAAAATGTAGGATGATACTCAGTTAAGCTTTCCAACGCCAACTGGAAACAATTTGATGATAGAATAATACAAAGAAGGTTGGGTGTAGAGTAGCAATGCTGAGACTGTTGCAGACACAGAGACATTTCGGGTCTCTGTGTTTCCTGCTTGAGTGCTATTTCGAAGACTTGAATTTTTACTGCTCTATGGGCTTGTTCCACTTGCTTCATGCGTGTTTATGTGTGGTAGGTGGATGGCTGTGTTTGTGTCTTGACTTGGTTTTCCATTCAAGTCATATCTATATATATATATATATATATATATATATATATATATATATATATATATATATATATATATATATATATATATATTTTATATCTAATATATATTTGTATGTTAATCATAAAAAAACTAATAAATATATCTGTATGTATGTGGGAGAGAGAGATTTTGAATTTCATGCTTTTGGGTTCTGGCTTTGTAGCCACTATACATTTTATATTTGTTAACTTTACCATCTATGTCTATATTAAATGTATCAAAGAAAAAAAGAATCAATATTAATCTTTAAAAATAGTTGTGACTACTATCAATCCAAGATATAAATCCTCACTGTGATTGCCCTATGATATTTTCATTTCATTTAACTACAGTTACTCAAGTTACTGGGTCTTGCCGTCCTGCTAATTATCAAGATAGAGCCTAAATAATAATCTGGTATTATTCATTGAGTTAAAGTCGATTGGAAGAAATTGGTGATTGTGTGAGTGGCATTGTTCATTTGACTGACACATCTCCAAATTTAACGAAAGAGCTTAGGGTGATTCATATCCCATGCCAATTTGAAATTTGTCTCATTTCTTATCAGCTTTAGCTTGAAATCTCCTTGGAGAGGATTCATATGCTATTTTAGTAATCTTATTACTACCTATTATTGTGTTAGATTCGAAATGAAACTCCTAAACTCACAAAAGGTGCTGCCAAAGATGTGTATGAGTTGTATGAGGTAGTTACACATGATCTGCTGTCATTTGATTTGAGGTATTTTGTTGGCTTCATATTTTCTTTGCAAACAGGTATATAAGATGTTTGAATACTTTACCTTCAAGAGATAATAGGCATGCTCTGATCCCACAGGGAGCAGCTTGATATACATGGAACATATTGGCAACAACAAGAAATAAAGGGCGCCTTTTTTCCAGGATAGAATGGCCTCGAGATCCTGAAATTGTAAGGTTCTTGAAGATCTTAACTTCATTTAATTTATTATTTACATTAATAAACCTGCCTTTTTTCCTTTGCGTTGAACAGTGAAGCGGTTGCACTTGCTTCGTGAAATTCATCTGTCACTAATCTTGGGTGTGTGCACTTCAATTAAACCATTTCCTGGCCACAATCAAGTATGCCTCTTATCAACGAACTACTATCGAAGTGATTATTTATTTGTTCCTATTTATAACTTACCACTTTGCAATTGGGTAATGTTGATTGTGTTAATGAGTTGAGTAATCATTTGTATTTTGATGACTTGTATGTGTGGAACTTGCTTTTTGAAATTATGCAAACCAACAAGTCAATTCATTGGTAAATGTCACCACATTTGTGGGTGTTGCGTGAGTGAAGACCGACTTGTATGATTATTCAAAGGTGAAGAACCCCATCTGTGTAGGAGAAGAAAAAATCAACAGGAAGATGAAAAGGAGCTGCAGAAACTATGTGCTGTCAGCTTGCGTAGTCTGTAATCAAAATTCATTTTCTCACACCTCAAAGCTCGAAACGACGAACCGTTTTTTGTCCCATAAACTAGACTCGCATATCTTTCCAACCATATAGGGCACACCACCTAGTTCTCTCTCAATGAAAGCAGTTTTTCGTTCAAAGACAGACCATGTGTTGGAATTTCAGAAACTGCATCACTGTTGGTGCTGCCATATGCTCTAATATGGACATTGATATGGTATTGTTTGAGTACTTGTAAATAAATTTGAAAAGTATTACTATAAGAAAGTTAGCCTTTACCCATCAGTACTACTCTGCAATCCTTATAACATATAATATAAGCCAAAGGTAACTTACTTAGACATTAATTTAATAATTTCAATGAATGGTCATCCCCTCCTAGATTTAATTTTGTAACATTAGAACTTCTTCGGCAACACCAATCCATCGTTTACCTTTTTATATGATATGTTATAAGGATTACAAAGTAATACTGCTGGGTAAAGGCTAACCTTCTTATATTGCCATATAGATATACCTCTTTAAGCTAGGCTACATGCTCATCTATGTCTATTCTGGAAAATGAGGTGAACGTTGAGGTATGGTGGTTGGAAACTTGGAATTCAGACATGATTATTTAGGAGTGTTGTACACTGTTGTGAGATTTATTCTTGTTACTCTTTGGATGGCTTGCACTGAACATTTATTCTTGTTCAATAATTTTGGCTTTTTTTCGTCCACTTCCTTGTGTATGTTTCCTGCTTTTTAAATACAATCTCTTTTTCATTTTTTCTAAAACTGTATGTGTACACACACCACAAACATAGAGAGAGAGAGAGAGAGAGAGAGAGAGAGAGAGAGATAGATGTATATATATCACACACTCACATGCTGACTTCAACCCAATAATTTTCATCTTTCCCTTAGTTTCATAGGAGAAACATAATCCATGTTTTTCATATATCATCAGAAATTAGAGGGTTGTTGTGCAACCTGTGTGAAATCTCACATATGCTTTTTTTGCTTAAGAAATTATGACGCTTAGCTTGTATTTTTCTCTAATGGATAAGCGGGTGCCACACTTGTCTTTTGAATAAACATTACCCAGTATTATAGGGGGGCTATTGAAAATGATATAAGCTTTTATTTGACACTTTCTATGCTTCAGCCTTAAATTCAGAAATTCAGTTGATCAATTACCCAGTTTACCTCAAGTCTAAATGTTTGACAAGGGTAATCATGATTGATGCTTCTATTATGTCTCCTGTGATGGAAAAGCTTTTCTTGAATCAAGTTCTGCTTGCTCCAGGCCATCTTGATCATTTAACATAGGGTGTAGGATATTTTCTTCTGCCACGAACATTCAATAGTTCACTAAGGATATAGAAGTCGAGTTGTGGGACTTGGCTGTGCGTTTGCAGTATTCTAGGCATTCTGTTGAATTTCAAAGTGGGATAAAATTTTGTAAGTCTTAGATAATGAGGTTCTTAGTGACTCTGACCTGCTAAGGCTGCATATAATTAGGATGTCACTTCAATCACTACGAATAGAACGATTCTTCTACCTTCTTGTTCATTCACCAATAATAGAACGATTAGAATACCTTCTTTCTTAGAGGATTCGAAGGCTTGACCATGAAGATATGCCAGCCATGTTGTCCACCTGTAATTAACTCGTTAAATCTGATCAATTTACATAACCTTGTGAAATAAAATCCAGACATGAGCAAGCCTGTGATAACTACAACTAAGCATCAACAAAGTACCAGCATTACAGAACCTGGAATTTTCACTAGGCAGTTAAAATTAAAATCAAGTTGCTAGTTGTTTCAGAAGAAAGATACCCACCAGGCCACCAACATTTCCAGCTCCGAAGAAATGCCTCTTGTGGTCTGTAAGCATATTTTTTCCTGCATTTTGTTTCCAAGTTCCATGTAAGATGTATATGCCTTATAGCAGAGTAGCTTTCTTCGTACCCTTCCTTTCTGTCAATGAATGGAGACATGTTCAGACGCGTACACTATTAGAGCAGAGCTCAGCAATCTCTTATTTTCATCTTGAGCGCTTATGATTATCAAGTGAGGAAATGGTCTTGTAAGTTGTAACATAAATCATTTAGAGCCCAGAGCATCGAAACGCACGAGAAGTAAATTAAGAGAAAAAGCTTTAAAAAAATACAGAATTCTTTATTGGATTCTCATTATTAAATCAGCCCAAACCCTGCTTCAACATAATATAGAATAAGTATATTTAGGCAGAGATGAACTAGGAATTTGCTGATAAACTTGCAAAACAAGTGTTCGCAATCCGTCTGTATTCTGTTGTGGAGGTGTCTTGCCATTTGATTAATTTCAAAGTCCAGAATAGGTGAAAATGCTCAAAATGTCAGCACTGGTTAGATTCTCAACTCCCATGACAAATAAATAGATCCCACCAAAGTAGTAACCAGATAGCGAAGGCCATATAATGAAGGATGTACCTAAGTATCTATTCATCTAAGACAAAAACAACACATATTTATTAAAAGTCCATCAAGCTTCTATAACAGTAATCAGAGTACAGGTTCAAAAAAATACAGAAGCCTCCACTGTCATGTTGGAATCCAGTTTCTTTGAATGTGGAAACGGATGCTAGCAGTGCCCTTTGCCGAATAATTGAATGGGCTTCTCCACTGTCAAACTAATGAAGTTACTTGTCTACCCTTCATGGTCACAGCCTAGGCTTTGTAATCTTCTGTGAAAAGGAAAAATGGAGAGAAAAAAAAAAAAAGAGAGAAGAGACAGACAGTTGTCCCGCCCTTAGAAGGACCACATATTTGGTATCGTCATGAGCTTTTCTGCTTTTTTTTTTATAAAGTTACTTGCACGAGAAATATTCAATTCGAATTATTCTTGGATTTTCTTTTTTGATTGTTATAATTATCCATCTTGCATAAGTTGCATGTCTGTATGTGGAAGATACTGCAATTACACATGCCTAATTGAGACTGTTAAAATAGCTCTATAGTGCAAATGGTTAGACATTATTGGCATTTGCGCCTTTTCTTTCGGATGCTTTCTTTGTTAATCCATAACGTCAAATCATGTGTATAACCATGGTGTTAAGGACAATGGACGAATATGGTTTTAGTACACATTCTAAGTACATGATGTCCAAGTCCCGTGATCTGCAGTGTTTTTCTTGGCTGTGATTTGCAGTAAGCAGTGATCTTCTAGGCTAAAGTATTTAATCACCTCAATAACGGAGAGAAAAAAAGAAAAAGAAAAGAGAGAAGAGACAGACAGTTGTCCCGCCCTTAGAAGGACCACATATTTGGTCTCATCATGAGGTTTTCTGCTTTTTTATAAAGTATATATAGATAGTTTGGTAAGGTATCGAGGCTGCCTTGGTTGAAGCAATTGTAGTAAGTTCGGTTGTGTAGGAAAAATGGGAGAACCATGGTGTTAAGTTAAGCTGACTTTGGTTTGTTTGACAAAAGATTTAACGAATCGAGAATTGTGGAGAATGGGTAGGTAGGGGGATGCTTTTACTTGTACGTGCTCTGTGTTTGGGCATGTTAAAACTATCTAAAATAATCCAATGACATGGGAGAGGCACCATCCTGCCTTCCTCCTATGTCTTTCTTGCTAAAAAAAAAAACATAAAAAAAGACTAGCTCATTTAACTTTCAAACATGAACTCTTTGGGTAGAACGGATGGAGTAAAAGGCATTCTTACTGCATGAAATATATCTTGTACCATGTCCGTAACTTGCGAAATCTGAGTGTTGTGTTCGTTCCAATGGTAGTCACGGTGTCACCGCAATCTTATTTATGGCTGTGTTACATGTTTCTTTTGGGATATTTCTTTTGATATCTGGACTTTAATGTTCCGTATGCAGATGTGTCCACCGATAGAGTTGCGGCAGAAGTAGATGATTTTTTTCAAGAGGTTGAGATCTTGAGTAGCAGCACGATTTCCTCATCTACGCGTTCAAATGGAGATTTCACATAGACCCAAGAGTTTGAAGATAAGTTGACCGAAAGAGTTGAAAAAATGAGGGATGAAGTCACGGCACAAATACATTCCACATATGAGGCTAAATTTGAACAAATCAAAAATGATTTCCAGTTGCAATTCCAAGAGATGCGCAATTCGAGGACTTAAGAGGCTCCGAGCATCATCCACGAGCTCCTATTTAGTTTAAAGTATGACAACTTGACAATTCTATGTAGTTTAACAGTGCAACAGTTTAGTATGACAGTTTGTCAATTCATTTTGAACGTAATGTTTGAAGCTTTGTTGACTTTAATTGTTTGATTTAAGATATTTTAAATGAAATGTCCAATCAGGTACAATTGATAAATATTTATAGACATAATATTAGTAATATTTTATTTCAGAAAATAATCTTCTGCAACAGAATTTTTCGTTGCAAGTTTTTTCTGTTTTAAAAAAATTTAGTTACAAACCAACAACGGACTTTTGCAACCGAAACATTAGGTTGCATACTTGAAACTGAAAAATTCAGTTGCTAGTTTAGTTCCATGTGTAACAAATTTGAAACAGAAAAACCAGTTGCAAATTAGGTTGCATACTTGAAACTGAAAAATTCAGTTACTACTTTAGTTCTATGTGTAACAAATTTGAAACAGATAAACCTGTTGCAAATTAGGTTGCCTACTTGAAACTGAAAAATTCAGTTGCTAGTTTAGTTATATGTGTAACAAATTTGAAACAGAAAAAACCAGTTGCAAATTAGAAACATAAATAAATCAGTTGTTGTTTGCAACAGATATAAAAAATGTCCTAGGAAACACATCGTAACCGAAACTACAACTACTTTTTTCCGTTGCAAGGTTTTTGCAACCACAAGAAAGTGGTTGCACAATTTTGGGACGAGGCTTATTGCTATGGACTTTGTTACGGACATTTTCCGTTGCAAACATCAATTTGAAACCGATTTTCCTGAATTGCAACTGAAAAATCTGTTTCAGTTGCCCTGTTTTTTTGTAGTGAAACAAAGGAAAAGTCTTTAACATAAATTTTTTAAAACTAACATCTTTTGTATAAACAATGTAAGATACATCTATTTTATGGTGATAAAAGTAAAAATATTTTATCAAAATACTTTCAAAACTAACATCAATTATAACCAATGTATGATACATATTTTTTTAATTGGTAATATTAGTAGAGATGTATTTCATATTTGATATAAATTTATTTTGGTTTTAAAAGTCATTAGATAAAAAATATAATATTTTATTACTAATAGAAGAGTTGTATCTCATATTGCTTTGAAAAGAATAGAAGAGATTAATAGTAGAAATTGATATCTCATTATTGTATTAATTATTAATATCTATTATTAATAGGTAATGGTTGAAAAACAATGAGTCACACATAAATGCTTGAAAATAATAATAATATTATTGTTGTAAAAAAATAATAGCAATAGTAATAGCAATAATAAAAATAATATTGTACAACTCTTATCATCATTGTTATGAATGAAAAGAACAATAAATTTTCGTCAAAATAAAAGCTTTTTAACATATCTGCGTTAGTAGACACCTTAAATTTTGAACTTTATGGTATTAAAATATTTATTTTGAGACTTTGAAAATCATTATTCATATTCTAAGAATGTGAGATACTTTTATTTTCTATTTCTATTGATAATAAAAGTTTAAAACTTTTATTTAAAAACTTTTAAAACAAACATCTTTTTCTAAACATGTGGTATACATATTTTCTATTGGTAATAATAGTATTTTTTAAAAAAAAATTATTTCTAACAAATGTGAGATACATTCTTCTGGAGTAATAATAATAATTTTTTATATAAAAACTTTTGAAATCAACATCTCTTTCTAAACAATGTGGGATACATCTTTTCTATTGGTTATAACATAAAATTAGTAATAACAGTAGTATTTTATCTAAATAGTTTTGAATCCAACATCTCTTTATAAACGATGTATGATACATCTCCTGTACTGATATAATAACATTAAAAAAAATTTATCTATAAATTCTATAACCAATATGTGTTTCTAAATTATGTGGATCTCTTTGTAAAAAATGTGAGATACATTATCTAAAAACATTTTAAACCAATATCACTTTGGTAATAGTAGTAGAAGTTTGTTATCTTAAAAATTTTATAACCAACATCTCTTCCTAAATAATGTGAGATACATCTATTATATTATATTGATGATAAAAGTAAAACTTTTTTTTTATCTAAAGACTTTTAGAACCAAAATCATTTTTTAACTAATGTAGGATATCTCAATCAAAACTTAGAATATATAACAAATTGATGTAGTTGATTAATTAATCCATCAATGAGTAATAATAGATATTCATTCTTATTTATTACGCGATTAAAGCCAATCATCAAATTTCAATCACAACACGATATCTCATTTCTAGATGAACATCATCAAATATCATGTGGTAATCCACTAGGCTGTTAAATCATCATTCAAATATTGCTTGCAGTAAAGTTTTCAATTCCTCCTACTGAACCAATACTATGCGTTCTATAAGATGGTTTAAACATAGATGCTATCTTTGATAACAACTCAATACATGTTCTGTGATAAAGAGCATCCAACATAAATATATCTGAATATGTAGACGTAACAAGGACAACCTCTATTTTGGTGTATCATTACTACAACCCAAATAAATCCCAGACAATCAACAATACTCGGCTAAAACACTATACTAGTTATTTTAAGTGAAATAACATACGTGCACTCATTATTTGTTACTCATGAATGCTACCTCAGTATACTCGACGCATAGCAAATAACCATCTTTTTATGGTAATTAACATGCACATACAAAACTCATACATGCCAAATTTGACATTTAAAACCACACATAGGCTACACTGCCAAGTCAACATACATCATGTGATTACCTACTAGAAAATCACGTGTTCTATACACAGAATCAAATCAAGTCAAGTTTCATGTGGAATTCACATATAATCATAACAACTAAAACATGCAGTGTGCGATTACCTAGTGGTATGTCACTTGCCCAAATACACCGATGGCCCATCAATAGCCAACACGTACACCCTCTATTGGGGTAATAATCTCAAATACACAAGCCAAACGGGGGAGATGCATAAGTTTCTCCCACAACGTTGCAATGCAATATATGAATGCAATAATCCTATGTCGAAAAGAACATACGCTCTCGTACTCAAATGGGAGTTCTTCCTACTGATCAAGAGTGAATACTCGACCTTACACTCAAAACTTACCACTTCTAACCTTCTTTGTACTGGTACTCTACAACACTGAACTACCTGATAGACTATTCTGAACTCTCGGGCAATCTCTCCTAAAGTGATCTATACCACCAAATTCATAACATAACTTATGTTGAGTAATATTCATTCTCCATGTGACCTGTCTTCGGATACTAGCTAGAAATCAAACTCGAACTTCGAGCACTAGCTTCTTACTTTCCATGTCCACATGTATTCAATTTTACTTGCCCTTCTTCATAATAATTACTTCCTTGGTTACCCGAACATTGGCCTTGACACTGCAACTATTTCCCCATATATGTATTATTCTTTAATCTATGCTCCTCATTTGGACCAAAGTAGGTACAATATTTAGCCAATTCTATGAAATTGGTAAAATATTGCACTACTATCATGTTGTCCTGCTCCAATGCAACAAGCTGAGATTCATGTTTACCTTGAACTGACTTCAATGTGTACAGTACTTTGAGCTCATACAAAAGATCCGCCCAAGTTTGTAGTACTCTATTTTGCTCCTTGTTAAGAAAACAATATCTGTCTCATGTGCTCAGTTGCTCTTCTTACTCAAATATAGTAAATAATTTATTGACTTTGTCTTCATCGGTACATCCCAAAGCTTTAGCTGTGGTACTAGAACTTCTGATTGTTTTCATGAACCTCTAGTATCCGAACATTCCCTGCATTACCCTGTTGGCCCATCTCTGCAGAAAACTAAAATATTCTAATCAAATCAACTAGCAAATAATTCTTTACCTGTTTACAACACTAATTATGCCTTTGGTCATAACTCTCGTCTCCCTCAATACCACCAGATGCACTCCAAATACCCATTCTTATACATACACACAAACACTCAGCGTAATAACTCGAGAATCATACCAAACCCAACTAGGTGGAGGAACCTATCATAGCTGATAGGTAACACAAAGCTCTGATACCAACTGACACGACCCGACTCCAAATCTCTATATGAAATCTAGGTCAAGCGTGTAACAACAAAACAAAACACACCAGTCTGAAATAAAACACGTGCAAAGCCCCTGCTAAAAGTGGCCTAAACAAAAACCTGATTAACAAATTATTAATCAATAATAGTATAATTAAAAATACCACGGCACCAAAGGCCGAGAAACAAAAGAACAAAATCAACGAGTCATTGACTGGACTACACCAGGCTCCAAAGCCAACCAACACTACAGTATCATATACAAGACGTTACACGTCGGCAACAAATGAATAATACCATACTAGACACAAACCCAAGGAAGAGTTTACATAACTCTATACGCCCATCCCCTCATAAAATACAAATACAACCTGTTGAAGTGTTGCATACCATGACTGTCGACGTCTAATAAATCTCGCCGACCTCACCGCGTACTTCCTGCCTAACTTGGACTAACAAAAGTTACTTCCGTTACGTTTTAGCTAGGGTAACTGGGACTTAACTGAGAAATGACCAATTAAAGAATTAGAGGGGTGAAAGTGCAAAAGCAAAAATCATAAAAAAGAAGGAGGGAGTCGCGCCCCCATGCCGTGGGAGCCGCACCCACGGTCAATGGGAGCCGCTCCTTCCCATTTCTTATTCATCTCCAGCAAACCCAATACAAACGTCGGGCTTCGATCTCCTACCTAGCTTCCTCCCTTGCCCGAGCAAGCGAGCTTCCTCTCCTCGCCCTAGCGAGCCCTCCTTGCTCACTGCAAGCTTTTAGCCTCCGTCCTTGCCCCAGCAAGCCGATCAAAAAGCCAAAAACTATCGTTACGCTGCACAAATTCTGCAAAAGATGACGACAACAACAACAACAAAAAGAAGAAAAAAGACTTTATCTCTCGAGAAGAAAGGGGAAACACTCGTCAATCGCCTAAGTTTGGGCGTACCGGGATCAGATACTCAAGCTTTACAAGTTAGGTACCGACCTATTATTTTGTTCCCGCAGTTATTTTAATTAGATAAAATGTAGATATAAATATTATGCATGCTTGTAAATATTATCCGTAAATAATGTTCTAATTAGTTTATTTTGTTGTTCATATTTTAAACGTAGCAAAATCGTTATATATTCTTTAAATAATAAATAAAACTATGTTTATATAATATTGTTAAATTATAAAATAGTTGTTATGATGATATATATATATATATATATATATAATATATATATATATATATAACATATTTCTAGACTAAATACACATAAAATAGCCATGTTTTAGCAAACAACATATGACACCGAAAGGACGAGTTTGGTGCCTAACCCCCTTCCTAACTTATAATTTAGCCCCCGAGCCTACATTTTATGGTATTCTAAGTTTTTCTCTGCTTAACCTTAAAGTAGAGGTGGCGACCATGTACATACCTTTTTTGAGTCCACAACGAGGCTGAGCGCATTTCCACGCGCTTTAATGTTTTGAAACCACTCGTTTTCAAGTAGCGAGGTGCAGGGTTCGAAATAGAGTTCTCATAGTCAAACCTAATTGTTTAGAAATTGATGTTGGCTAAAAAGTCTTTAGATAAAAGACTACTATCATTACTAATAGAAAGTATGTATACCACATGGTTAAAAATAGATGTTGGTTTTAAAAGTCTTTAAATAAAAGACTTAAACTTTTATTAACAATAGAAATAGAAAATAAGTATCCCACATTGTTTAAAAATGAATAATTATTTTAAAAGTTTTTAACAAAAAGACTTCTACTATTATTATCAAGTTAGATGTTAGTTTTTAAAATCTTTAGATCCAAGATTTTTACTATTATTAGCAATACAGAATAAGTATCTCATGTTAGTTAGAAACTTATGTTAATTTTAAAAATATTTAGGTAAAAACGTTTAATATTATTAATAATAGTAAAAAATATTATTATAACTATGAAAGAGTTTAACAATCCAATTATTTAAAAATTATATTATTATTATAAAAAAGATGTATCTCACATTGTACTCGTTCATAGCACGAGTTAAATAACTGGTTCAAAGGAAAGAGAGATTATTAGCACATCCTAAGTGTTGATACTTATTGTAATTAGATTTATATCTGCTCATGCATTACACTAGTTTTATACTTCAGTGGCTAATTGGGCTGCGTATCAATTACCGTGGCAACTGTGTATAGAACTTTGCCTAGTATAGCTTTTATAGGACTTCAATAGGTTCAGCGGAAGACCTCTTCAAAGCTTCACCGGAAGACCTGCTTCAACATACAACGGCAGGCCTTGTCTTCACTCGGTCAATCATGACGTGTCTAGTCAAGCAATTTTCAATGGATCAATTTAAGTTTATCTTTGTCAAGTTTGAATTTAAATTGAAACATTCCATGTCATCTCGAGACCCGAAAGCGCTTTCAGCGAGAAAAGACTTTAGCGGTGAATAGTAAAAGCGAGAAAGCGGTCACCTATTATGCGCATAACAACTCCCACAGATCTGACATCCAGATTTCCCAACTTCCAGTCTCTTCAAAAGATCTCTGTACTCATTCCCTGCTCGATATCTGTGAAGACGAAATTCTTGACTGACAGCTCCATGCATTAAATGCATTCAAATAGAGCTGTTAAGTCCGTCTTCTCCAACGGATCTCCAGAATGCTCCTGCTATAAATGCAGCCATTAAAGACTGAAGAATACACTTGACGAATTGCTCTGAAAATCTACAACTCTCAGTCTTAATACCCAGTGCATTCAAGAGATCTCAACAACAAGAAGCTGCGCATCAACATTTATTTGTGTACTTGTTGTTTTCAATCAAAGCTATTCTTCTGCACTAATTAAATATCTTGTTTACACAGATATTAAATTCCTTAAACCCCAAACACGAGTCAATATTTTGTACACGATCCATTGGGAATATTCTTTGAAATAGATCTAATGGAAAACATAGTGTATTATTTAAATCCAAGGTTGACTGCCTTGGTGGTGGACATATCACTTTTTATAGTGTGAACCATCCCAAAATACTTGTGTTAATTCCTGTACTGTTTGTCTACGGATTGAACTGTTTATTATTTTGTTTATCTTTATCCTTATCGGCAAACTTAAGTAACCTGTTAAGGTCTACCGGTAGTCCTTATCGGCAGACTTGAACCAGCCTCCTTGAAAGACTTCCGCTACTTCAATCTTTTCAATAGATTGTAAGTACTTTTCAAATAACTTACTTAAAAGTTTTTAAGTGTATAATAAGTTATTCAACCCCCCCTTCTAGCTTATTATTGTGCCCGTTGAGACCCACAATTGGTATCAGAGCTTGACTCTTTGAAAACTTTTTTCCCGAGATTAAACTCTTGAGAGATTTGATCCAATGGCACAAACACACTACATGCTGCCTACATCAAATGCTAACCACGTCCCAATATTGGACGAAGGCCATTTCGATGTTTGGAAGGATAAGGTAATGTATTTCATGAACCCAATTGACAACAGATTATGGAAGTGTGTTATTGCTGGACAACATGTACCAATGAAGGCCAACCTTCTAGCCTCCATCGCTGGGAATCTGCAGAAGTTCCCAAAGAATAATTAGAATGGACAGAGGACGACAGAAAACTGGTAGAGCTTGATAGTAAAGCAATCAACATCATTACTAGCTCTCTAGACACAAGCACATACCAGCATGTGATCCGATGTACAACTGCAAAAGAGATGTGGGAAGCTCTTGTGGAATACTTGGAAGGGGATCAAGACACAAGAGATAACAGAAAATACACATACATCCAACAGTTTGACTCCTTCAAAAAGGATCCAAAGGAAACCTTGAGACAAGCATACGATCGCTTCAGTGAGGTAATAAATAACTGCTTTTCTCTTGGTAAAACTTATGACAAAAAGGAAATGAACATGAGGTTTCTAGGCTCTCTAGGTAGCTTATGGAATGTTAAGACCACTGCTATGAAAGAATCCAAAAACTTAAACGAGATGACTCTTCGTAGTCTCTACGCAAGTTTGAAGGTTTATGAGCTCGAAGTAAATCAAACTCTAGAGCAGGACAAACAGTTCAGAATTGTGTCCTTGCCAGCCATGGTCCAAGAAGAAACCACTGTTGAAAACAAACCTTCCACTTCCTCCACTGAAAACATTTTTTTATCAGATGAACAATTTGCTATGTTTGTAAAACGTTTTCAAAAATTTGCAAAATATGGAAGGAAGAACACACACCAACAGCCTTTTAGAAAGACTGGTGAAAGCTCATCTAAAGAAGAGCTTGTGTGTTACAATTGTATAAAACCTGGCCACTTTGCCTCCAAATGTCCAAAGCCAAAATTTGAAGCATACCGAAGACCTACTTATAAAAAATTTCAAAAACAAAAGGGTATGTTGGTTGAAGACATAGAAGACAAACATGTTGCTACATGGTTTGAGACTGATTCAGAAGAGGAAGAGGATGATTGTGAGCAAGCTAACATATGCTTAATAGCTCATGATTCAAGTCCCACCTATGACTCTGAAAACGAAGTCGAAATCTCACCTAGTCCCTTGGATAAAAGTGAGATCAATAGTGAGAGCTTCAGTAAGGAAGAACTTCTCAAGGATAATCAAGATATGCTTGAAGAGTTCAATTCCTTTAGAGTAGCCTATGTAAAACTTGCCAAGAACTGTGAGAAACTTATTATTGAGAAATCTCTGATGGCAGCTGAGATTCAAACTCTCAATAGCTGTCAACAAGAAAGTATCAAGCTCAAAGGAGAAAACAAATTCCTTTGTGACAAAATTGAATGTCTAACTGAGCACATCAAAAGACTTGACCTAGAGAAAATTTCCTTGCAAAAGACAATTGATTCCTGGAACAGCTCCAAGATGTCTTCGAAGAAATCCTTTTAAGCCAAAAATCTTGTAAAGATAAATCTGGCATAGGATACTCGGATGAGCCTAGTATAACATTCCCATCAGTCATAGAGAAAGGTGAATCCTCCGAGACTGCTAATGATATCTCCTTCTCTAAACAGACATTCGGAAACAAGGGGAAACAAGGACTTGGTTATTCAAGTGTTCATTATGTTTACCCCAAAGATCAGAAAGGGAAAGCCAAGATTACTGATTCAGATGAGAAACCTGAGAAAGTAATGGTAGAGAAACTAAAGTCTGCCGGCAACAACTTTGCTAAGGCAAACTCTGCTGGCGGTAGACCTACTAAATCTCTACCGGTGACTATCAAGTTTGTCTATGAAACAGGCAAGGCACCGATATCTGTTGAAAGTAAACTTAAAGGGATTCTACCGAATCCTCCTAAAAAGGTAATCAGCAGACAAGTCAAAGCTAAGTCTAGTGGTAACATACCTAGGAAGATCCAAAAGAAACCAATTAAGTCTATCGTCTGTGACGACCCGACCCGGACCCCGAGATGGAATCACAAGTCAAGTCGTCCAAATAGGACAACAATACATGCAAAGTCTCAATTAGAAAATGACGTGACGCAACATTTTAGTTGAAGCGCGACTCGGCACCAAAAGGCCGGAAATTTTTAAAACTTTTTAAACATGATATAGCAATTAAAGACAAGTATATCAATTCATCGGCGACTTTACTACCGGAACCCAACACTACGCAGTTCATGCAAATATACCTCGACGGCTACAACATACCGGAGAAACAACATAAATACATAAGAGCTAAAGTAATGCCCAGTGGAAGATTTAAAACAGGTGAACCATACTACAGCTATACAAGGCTCGGCGTACATGCGTCGGGACTCAAAATAGGATACAACAAGTATAGACATAAATCCAAATAAGCAAAGTTCCCAAGCAAAGTCTAAATGACTTGCTAAACCCAACGTCCTAACAAAAGAGAACAAAATAAGGACATCTATAAACCACAACCTCGTCGCGTGCGATCACGGACAAGCAAGAATCCTGCAACACCTCAACGAGCGGTACCTGAACGACTCGGATCTAAAGCAGTAAAAGGGAGGGGGTAAGTCATAAAGACTTTATGAGTTAACAATTATGCATGTCATGGCATTATGCAACATACATAGCAAGATATCATCTTTAATATCAAGTCACTTAAAGTATTCATTTAATAAACATTTAAATCACATATCCATGGTAGCACATTGTTTCACATAAGTGCTATAAAGTAAACCACATAAAAGGAGGATATGTTATGGAACCGGTGCCGCTACGTAGCTCCTGCAATACACAGCGTTAACATTCGTGCCAATGATACCCGTGATTAGTGTATCAAAGTACCGAGTTCTCTACTCGGGTACCAAGCTCTCTCCTTGGTACATAGACTTTCCAATGTGCTCTTTTGGTTACACAAGGTGCTACTTCCCCACCTGTGGCCAACGGTGGGCGTGTGTGATAAAAACCCGGTATAACAACCCATCACTATCACGAGTCCCATAACTCGTGACGGCGATGCATTGTCACACCAACGACTCAATCAAATATGCCAGCTGGACTCATGCAATTCCAAGTAGATGTTTACTCGTCATATAATCTCAAATAAGGAACAAGTTCGACAAGAGCGAACTTATTCAACAAGTAGTTGTTTACTCATTTAAGGAATCAAACAAGAATTCGACAAGAGCGAATTCAACATGTCAAATAGATACATTATTCTACAACATGCTCTCAATCATGCACTTACTTCACACGATCACACAAACCGCATAAGAACTCGATTGAGTCTTACAAGCACACATACATCAAGGCATACTCATCAATCCATCTCAAAGTATCGTAAGCTAATTTATTAGTCTAACAAACTACATTCGTCATAGGGATTGATTGTGGAGTCGTTATTGTTCGATAACTCCCTAAATTCAACTCCGGTGAGTTTTACTAAAATTCAACCAAGTAGAGCATTGATACTATATGTATCACATTGCCCTTTTCTAAGTTCTCCGTTCATTTAGAACTTGATAACTAAGCCGTTCATGTTCTTAAACTAGCCTTAAACACAATCCCGAGTTTCAAACCCTAGTTTCGATGATTTTGTTAAACCTTGAATTGAACCGAATTCTTTCACAAGAGTTATTCCCAAGCTCATTATAAACAACATTCATGTTTTACAAAATGTCAAAATCATAACTTCATAGAGATTTCATAAAATCATACCCATATTTTATATGTTGAATTGAAGGTTTTGTCTTCACAAAAGATGTTCACAATCAACATTAAAACAACTATAATGAAGGGGTCATGTTATTTTATTAAACATGGAAATCTCAGGGAATTGTCACTCACCTTAGTCCTAAGATTAATGGATGAATGAGTGATCAAGGTAAGGATTATTGTAGAGGAGATTGAGGCCTTTGATTTGGCGGTCTCGGATCGCCGATCGGACCACCGGATCTCCGGGAAATGGTCCTTCAACCTAGGGTTTCCTCCATGGACGAAATTTGAGCTTGAGTCTCTGATTCTCTGGTTTAAGGTGAACACAAATGGTTGGAAAGGCTGCATTTTGTGTTTATATACTTCCCAAGAAGTGCCTAATCCAAGTGAAGTGAGTTAAGAGGCTTTCTATTGGCTAAGGCATGAAGACCATTGATAAGGAAGATCCAAGGGTTCACAAGGGTTGAAAGTAAGTCAACAAAGGTGGCTTTGAGTCACAAAGGTCGGCCAAGGGGCAAGGGCTCAAGGGTCAATAGCCAAATCCACTCAAAAATCACCAAGGGCTGAAAACTGTCCAATGTGGTCGCTTTGATTTGGGGCCATGCGACCGCATGGTCCCTCTTCCAGATTCTGCACATTTTGATGTGCTCTCAGCATCTCCACGCGAGCCAAGGCCAAAAATGCAATGCGACCGCGAGGTCCTGACCTAAAACTTGATCTTAAGTGACCCTAAATGATCTCAAACTCATTGGCAACAATCCTAAGGTGTAACCCAACTCAAAACAAGTCGGAAACACACCTGAAACACATCTGAAACAAGTTAAAACATGGCTCGAATCACACAACGAATGGCCAACGAATCAAACACGAATCAATCCCAACTTAATCTAGGATAGAATGAACATGTATTAGGCTTGTTAAATCATGGTTATGGCTTGTATACAAGTCCTATAACTCAACCGAACTTCTTTCGAGACGAAATGAAGGCAATACAAGCAATGATGTACAACATCAAAACACAAACGAAGCAACGAAGCTTCTAAACTTCCAACCAAGCATGAAACAACTAAGATGAACATTGTAAATCTTATATGCAAGGTATTAAGACTCTCATGAGACTTATAAAGGTGCTAACACGTTAAAACGAACACTCGAAACATCAACACAAGGCATGTAACGCATGGAAGACCATTACTCTATTATGATCTCAACCAACTCAATGCCAACATGATAGGAATGAAATGAAGTCCCTAACATGTCAAGATCTATTGTAAACATGTTATAATGATGACAAACATGAAATGGGGTTTGGGTTCTCACATCCTCCCCCACTTAAAGGAATTTAGTCCCTAAATTCATACCAGAAATCTCGAACAAGTAAGGGTATTTCTCCCTCATCTCAAGCTCAGTCTCCCATGTGGCTTCCTCAATATCATGATTCTTCCACAAGAACTTCACTAAAGGAATCTGCTTGGTCCTCAAGACTTGCTCCTTGGTATCAAGAATTCTCACCGGTTTCTCAACGTAAGAAAGATCGGGCTCAAAGTTAATCTCCTCATAAGTAAGGACATGTGACTCGTCCTTCAAGTACTTACGAAGCATGGAAACATGAAACACATCATGAACACCCGATATAGACGGTGGTAACACAAGTCTATAAGCCAAAGAACCAATCCGCTCTAAGATCTCGAACGGACCAATAAACCTGGGAGAAAGCTTCCCTTTCTTCCCAAACCGCTTTGTACCGCGCCGGGGCAATACCTTCAGGAACACAAAGTCACCAACCTGAAACTCAAGATCACGTCTCCGGTTGTCTGCGTAGCTTTTCTGTCTACTCTGAGCCGTAAGCAATCTGTCTCTAATCAACTTCACACTCCCAGCTGACTGTTGCACCATCTCCGAACCCCATAATCTAGCCTCACCAACCTCATCCCAGCAAATCGGTGATCGACACTTACGCCCATACAATGCCTCGTACGGCGCCATCTCAATGCTCGATTGATAGCTGTTATTATACGCAAACTCAGCCAACGGTAGATGTGAATCCAAACTACCCTTGAAATCCATAGCACACGCACGTAACATATCCTCCAAAATTTGTATCAATCGCTCCGGCTGACCATCAGACTTTGGATGAAACGCAGTACTAAAATTCAGCTTCGTACCCAAAGCCTCCTGCAAAGAATGCCAGAACCTAGAAGTAAATCTTGGGTCTCTATCTAACACAATGCTAACCGGTACACCATGTAATCTCACAATCTCCTGAATGTACAATGCTGCCAACTGACTCAAACTCTAGGAAATCGCAATAGGAATGAAATGAGAAGACTTAGTCAACCTATCAACGATAACCCAAACTGCATCAAAGCCTTTACGAGTACGTGGCAACCCTGTAACAAAATCCATGGTGATATGCTCCCACTTCCACTCCGGAATCTCAAGTGGATGAAGCAAACCGGCCGGTCTCTGGTGCTCAGCCTTAACGTGCTGGCACGTCAAACATCTCGAAACATACTCAGCTATCTCCCTCTTCATACCATTCCACCAAAACTGCCTCTTCAAGTCACGGTACATCTTAGTACTACCCGGATGTATCGTATACTTGGCCTTGTGAGCCTCATCAAGAACCATATGTTTCACTTCATCAGAAGAAGGAACACAAATCCTACTCCGGAATGTCAAGATCCCATCACTGTTCATCGCGAACTCGGGTGTATTATTCTCACCCAATCCATCGATAATCTTCCTCAAATCTGGATCAGTAGCTTGAGCTTCCTTGATCAACCCAAACAATACTGGTGTAGCACGAACACTAGCAAAGAGAACACTATGCTCGCTCACAACAGGACTCCACTCACGGACATCCTCGAGCATCTTCCATTCCTTAATCATCAAACATGACATGTAGGATCTCCTACTCAACGCATCCGCAACAACATTCGCTTTCCCCGGATGGTACAAGATAGTACAATCATGATCCTTAAGCTTCTCCCTCCATCGCCTCTGTCTCATATTTAACTCCTTCTGTGAGAAAAGGTATTTCAGACTTTTATGATTCGTATACACCTCAAACTTAGCTCCATACAGATAGTGTTTCCACTTATGAAGCGCAAAGATAATAGCTGCCAACTCAAGATCATGAGTCGGATAATTCTGCTCATATGGTGACAACTTCCTAGAAGCATAGGCAATAACCTTCCCGTTCTGCATAAGCACACAACCCAAGCCTTCCAAAGAAGCGTCACAATAAACCACGAAGTTCTCACAACCACTAGGCAAAGCTAAAACCGAAGCTGTAGTCAACCTCCTCTTCAACTCCTGAAAGCTAGCCTCACACTTGTCACTCCAAACAAAAGCAGTCTTCTTCTGACACTACAAGAAAAATGAACTCTTGTGACACTTTGTAAGAGGCTCTTTTTGAAATGCCTTATAAAGCTATCTATTAGGGCTTTTAAAAGTGTCATTTTACAAATTATCAATTTTTATTTGAAATGCCTCATAAAGTTATTTTTTGGGGCTTTTATAAGTGTCATTTTATTAAATACCAAATTATTTTTCGAAAATCCTTATAAAGTGGTCTATTAGGACCTTTTTCAAGAGGCTTTTTTTAAAAAAGCCACATAAAATAATCTATTAGGGCTTTCATAAATGCCACATAAGAAATTAAGTATGTTAAGTTTGAAAGGCCCCATAAAGTTTCTATTAGGGCTTTTCTAAGTGTTACTTAAGGAATTATCATATATTGAGCCCTGTACGCATAAAACAAGTCTTACTGCGCGCCGCCCTTAATTAAGAGAAAGGCGCGGGTTTTTTTTCCCAAAAAAATTTCTTCCTGCGATTCTCCCAAATTTGTCTTTCCCCTGCCTTTCTCTACCACTTGACATTTGATAGGATTGTGCGTGAGTAGTTTTCATCACCCCACAACTCGATACCCATTACTCTCTGCAACTCAATTTCTTTCCCCGTTACTCAATTTCTTTCCCCGTTCATCTATCAGCCAATCGTTAAGGATTTTTAGGTAAGCTTCTTGAGTGTTGATGAATTTTTACCAGCACAATATAGTATTTATTTGATCAAACACATCCTAAAGGTATTGATTGCCCTAATTTGGTTTATTAGTGTCTAAATTTTGATTAGGGTTCGTTGATTGAACATGCCATTTTGATTAATTCTTTATGATTTTACAGATTAATTCCAACACACTATTTGACATACATTGAACTAAGGTACGTTCTGGTTATATAACTGCTAATCCATCTAAGTCTAATTATTTTATTGACCAGTATATGAATTACTTGAAAATGACAAAGAAAATTTCAGACCTCTGATCTGTGCGTGCTTTTGTTCAGAGAAAATATATTGGTAGTTATGTTTATTAATTGATATTTGACAGATTTTAAGTTTTTCGATGGATAGGGAGATTATTGAAGTGGAATCTTTTTTCGATTGTTGTAAAAATTAGGGACATAAAACGAGGTGTTTGAAGAATTGTTTAAAAATCAACCATTGTGGATGTTCTAAGAACTTGAAGATGACTTTTTCTGAATTACTGTTGTAGTTGCAATATAAATTACAAAAAAAGAAAAAAAAAGTATTGAATCATTTTAATTAGTAACATGTGTACCGTAAAAAGTTTGCATTGTGAGATTGACAAGATCACATCCCCTGTATTTGATAATGATGCTCCTTGGATTCATAGGTCATATAAGTTGTTTATGTGTAAATAACCTTTATGAATACCAATTATTCAGATTGTTTTAATTCCCAAAATTTTTTGTAGCAATAATAGTTGGATTATAGCAATAGTTGTTTTTGCCACATGCTAAGACTGTACGAGAATTCCGCGTCCAGTACTTCTTAGAGTTTAATACTTGAAATGGTATCCAGTTGAATAATCCAACTTGAGCTTATGCTAAACCAAAAGGAAAAGAGTATTGTACAAGTCATGATGAAACAATTTCTAGTTTGTGTACAACTTGAGGTAGTGCTGCAAGTGTTAGGATATCACTGGTACTTGTCCCTTTGATAGCCGAACTTATTGCAGAGGTGAGTTGCTCCTTCTTTGACCCCATCTCTTTTGCCATTTTTGCACACTGAGCATCGACAGCCAACAAGAGCTGTGAGAACCCAAACCCATTTCGTGTTTGTCATCATTATAACATGTTTATAATATGTCTTGACATATTTGAGACTTCATTTCATTAATATCTTGTTGGCATTGAGTTGGTTGAGATCATAATAGAGTAATGGTCTTCCATGCGTTGCATGCCTTGTTGTTGTTGTTGTTTTGGGTGTTCGTATTAACGTGTTATCACCTTAATAAGTCTCATGAGAATCTTAGTACTTTGCATCTAAGGTTAATTATGTTCATCTTAGTTGTTGTGTTCTTGGTTGGGAGTTTAGAAGCTTCGTTGCTTCGTTTGTGTTTTGTGGTTTTACATCATTGCTTGTATTGCCTTCATTTCGTCTCGAGAGAAGTTCGGTTGAGTTCTAGGCCTTGAATACAAGCTATAACCATGATTAAACAAGCCTAATACATGTTCATTCTATCCTAGATTAAGTTGGGATTGACTCGTGTTTGATTCGTTGGCCGTTTGTGGAGTGGTTCCAGCCATGTTCTAACTTGTTTCGGATGTGTTTCGGGTGATGTTCGGGCCTGTTCCGATTGTGTTTTGAGTGTTGGTTTACCCCCCCTTGAATTTCTTGGGTTGTTTGGGGTTGATTCTAGGCCAAATTTGAAGGCTTTTCAACCTGGAGACCTTGCTATCGCAAGGTGGTTTGGTCTTGCCCTCCATAGGAGGCAGCAACTTGGGGATGCAAAGTTCTGGAGACCTTGCGGAGGCAAGGTGGAGATGACCTTGCGACCGCAAGGTCATCAGTACTTCACTTACGGGATTTTTGTTTAAGTTTTGGTTGAAGACCACCTAGCCCTTGCCCCTTGGCCGCCCTTGGAGACTTAAGCCCTCATTGTTGACTTAGTCCAAGCCTCCTAAACCCTTGGATGAGATCTATCAATGGCTAGCAAGCCATTTAACCCCCTACACTTGGATTGAAGTTTAGTTTGAGGTATAAAAGCCTTTGTTCAGCCATTGATGACCACAAAGCTCCATTGTTGGCTGAACATAACTCCATTTTCGTCCTTGGGAAGAAGCCCAACTTGAGAGACCATTTCCCGGAGATCCGGTGGTCCGATTGACGAACCGAGACAGCCAAATCGAAGAGCTTGATCTTCTCTACTACAATCATCTCTTTAATCAACCTTTCATCCATTAATCATAGGACTAAGGTGAGTGACAATTCCCAGAATTTTCATGTTCAATAAAATAGCATGACCCCTTCATTATAGTTGTTCTAGGGATGATTATGAACACCTTTTGTGAAGACAAAACTTCCATTTCAACATATATAATATGTGTATGATTTTATGAAATCTCTATGAAGTTATGATTTTGACATTTATTAAAGCATGAATGTTGTTTGTATTAAGCTTGGGAATAACTCTTGTGAAAGAATTCGGTTCAATTCAAGGTTTAACAAAATCGCCGAAACTAGGGTTTGAAACTCGAGATTGTGTTTAAGGCTAGTTTAAGAACATGCACGGCTTAGTTATCGAGTTCTAAATGAACGGAGAACTTAGAAAAGGGCAATGTGATACATATAGCATCAATGCTCTTCTTGGTTGAAATGTAGTAAAACTCACCGGAGTTGAAATTAGGGAGTTATGAACAATAACGACTCCACAATCAATCCCTACGATGAATGTAGTTCGTTAGACTAATGAATTAGCTTACGATACTTTGAGATGGATTGATGAGTATGCCTTGATGTATGTGTGCTTGTAAGACTCAATTGAGTTCTTATGCGGTTTATGTGATCGTGTGAAGTAAATGCATGATTGAGAGCATGTTGTAGAATAGTGTATCTATTTGACATGTTGAATTCGCTCTTGTCGAATTCTTGTGTGATTCCTTAAATGAGTAAACAACTACTTGTTGAATAAGTTCGCTCTTGTCGAACTTGTTCCTTATTTGAGATTATATGACGAGTAAACATCTACTTGGCATTGCATGAGTCCAGCTGACATATTTGATTGAGTCGTTGGTGTGACAATGCATCGCCGTCACGAGTTATGGGACTCGTGATAGTGATGGGTTGTTATACCGGGTTTTTATCACACACGCCTCCACTGTTGGCCACAGTGGGGAAGTAGCACCTTTGCCGTAACCAAAAGAGCACATTGGAATTGGTACCCGAGTAGAGAACTCGGTACTTTGATACACTAATCACGGGTATCATTGGCACGAAATGTTAACGCTGTGTATTGCAGGAGCTACGTAGCGGCACCGGTTCCATAACATATCCTCCTATTATGTGGTTTACCTTTATAGCACTTATGTGAAACAATGTGCTACCATGGATATGTGATTTAAGTGTTTATTAAATGAACGCTTTGATTGACTTGATATTAAAAATGATATCTTGCTAGGTATGCTGCATGATGCCATGACATGCATAATTGTTAACTCACAAAGTCTTTATGACTTACCCCCTCCCTTTTACTGCTTTAGATCCGAGCCGTTCAGGTACCGCTCGTTGAGGTGTAGCAGGATTCTCGCTTGTCCGTGACCGCACGCGACGAGGTTATGGTTTTTAGATGTCCTTATTTTGTTCTCTTTTGTAAGGACGTTGGGTTTAACAAGTCATTTAGACTTTGCTTGGGAACTTGGTTTTATTTGTATTTGTGTCTATACTTGTTGTATTCTATTTTGAGCGCCGACGCATGTACGCCGAGCCTTGTATAGATGTAGTATGGTTCACGTGTTTTAAAACTTCCGCTGGGCATTACTTTAGCTCTTATTTAATTATGTTGTTCTCCGGCACGTTATAGCCGTCGAGGTATATTTGCATGAACTGCGTAGTGTTGGGTTCCGGTAGTAAAGTCGCCGATGAATGGATATACTTGTCTTAAATTGCTATATCAGGTTTAAAAAGTTTTAAAATTTCCGGCCTTTTGGTGCCGAGTCGCGCTTCATCTGAAATGTTGCGTCACGTCATTTTCTAAAACTGTGACTTTGCTTGTATTGTTGTCCTATTTGGACGACTTGACTTGTGATCCCATCTCGGGGTCCGGGTCGGGTCGTCACAAGAGCGCAGAGGCCACTACAGCTTCCTTGGCATCATTTGAATTGTCGTGTTTTGAGTTTTCAACTACTGTAGCCGCTAAGGCAGCAGCAACACCAGCCACAGATATGGCTGCGTGCACCTCCGTTCTCTGTAGCCTCTGATCTTCTTTCCTTTTGTGCTTAATCTTCTTGATTGATATAACCCTGAGAGGCACATTTTTTCCATGGTTGCTGCAACAAAAATTGTTAAATTCTAATTACATTTATTTTAAAGTATTGCGAATAAATCGAATTACCCATTTCTTTCTAAAGCATTTGTTGTAGTTCACTCGAGTGCATTGCTTGTTCACATAGTACTAAGAATATTTTTCCATTTTCACGTACTACCTTCGTGCCCAAAACAATAAAAATACTGTAAAAATAATCTCATTTCAATTTTAAAAGTCTCAAGACTAAGGCGGTGATGCAGCGCTTGAAATCAACAAATCTGTTCAAAGAAAACGGACAACCCTATGGCTGAATCAACGGTCCAAGAACAATCCGCAATTCTCCCCAAAAGCTGCTCAAAAACACACCCAAAACTCTCTAAGAATCGCCCAAAATTATTGCACTTCTTTTGTAAATTACAACCCAAAAACCTAGTTTGATTTGACCAACTTATAACCTTAAAAAGCTGCTCCAAAGATACTAACAACTACAGCCCCCAAAGATTGTTTTTAAAGAGAATTTGCCCTTACAATTGTAACCCAATAACTAACAACTAATCTCCACTTAACAACCCCTCACACGCCTACTTTTATGCAAGTTATGGACTGCCCAAACTACCTCTCAATTCCAGCAACTCACACGCATAGAACCCGCCCCAAAATACCGCAAATCCATGCCTAACCTCAGCTCTAAGACCCACGCTTCGGAATTATGCTGCCCCAAAATTAACCCCCGATCGTTGATGTTTATACGCCCAAAACGCCCGCCTTTGCGAAGAAGAACAGCCGCCATGAACAAATAAAAAGAGGAAATTATGTTTACTTCCGATAGTGATAATGATATCAAATTTCTATTCGGGTTCCTAGAGGTTTCGAGTTTTTAAACCGTAATGAGAAATATTAATACAAGAAAATAGTTTGGCCAAAGTACAGAATGCGCAAGACATTACAAACATCCCGGTCCTATGGCTCACTGTTATGTCTTGATGTTATTTGTTTGTTCAGCCTAAAGATATAGATGAATATGCCGGTCAAGACTAAGGCACTGATGCGCTGAAGCTTGAAATCAACAAATTGTTCCAAAGAAACGGACAACCCTATGGCTGAATCAACAAATCCAAGAACAAATCCGCAATTTTCCCCAAACTGCTCAAAAACACACCCAAAACTCTCTAAGAATGCCCAAAATTATTGCACTTCTTTTGTAAATTACAACCCAAAAAAACCTAGTTTGATTTGACCATCTTATAACCTTAAAAACTGCTCCAAACATACTAACAACTACAAACCCCCAAACGCATTGTTTTTAAAGAGAATTTGCCCTTACAATTGTAACCCAATAACTAACAACTAATCTCCACTTAACAACCCCTCACACGCCTACTTTTATGCAAGTTATGGACTGCCCAAACTACCTCTCAATTCCGCAACTCACACGCATAGAACCCGCCCAAAATACCGCCAAATCCATGCCTAACTTCCTAAGACAGCCCACGCTGAATTATGCTGCCCCAAAACAGTCCCCGATCGTTGAGGTTTATACTTGCCTAAAAAGCTGCCCGCCTTGCGAAGAAGAACAGGCTGCCATGAACAAATAAAAAGAGGAAATTATTTTTACTTCCGATAGTGATAATGATATCAAATTTCTATTCGGGTTCCTAGAGGTTTCGAGTTTTTAAACCAATGAGAAATATTAATACAAGAAAATAGTTTGGCCAAAGTGCAGAATGCGCATAGACATTACAAACATCCTGGTCCTATGGCTCACTTGTTATGTCTTGATGTTATTTGTTTGTTCGCTAAAGATATAGATGAATATGCCGATCTCAAGACTAAAGGCAAAGGCGTGCGGAAGCTTGAAATCAAAAAATACTGCTCCAAAGAAAAAGCGGACAACCCTATGGCGAATCAACAGTCCAAGAACAAATCCGCAATTCTCCCCAAACTGCTCAAAACACACCCAAAACTCTCTATGAATACGCCCAAATTATTGCACTTATTTTGTAAATTACAACCCAAAAAAACCTAGTTTGATTTGACCATCTTATAACCTTAAAAACTGCTCCAAAGGCATACTAACAACTACAGCCCCCAAGCAGATTGTTTTTAAAGAGAATTTGCCCACTTACAATTGTAACCCAATAACTAACAACTAATCTCCACTTAACAACCCCTCACACGCCTACTTTTTATGCAAGTTATGGACTGCCCAAACTACCTCTCAATTCCAGAACTCACACGCATAGAACCTGCCCAAAATACACGCCAAATCAACGCCTAACCTGTTCCTAAGACAGCCCAATGCTTACGGAATTATGCCCCAAAACAAGATAACCCGATCGTTGAGGTATATATCGCCCCAAAACTGCCCGCCTTTGCGAAGAAGAACAGGCGCCACAAACAAACAAAAAAGAAAGAAATTATTTGTACTTAGATAGTGATAATGATATCAAATTTCTATTTAGGTTCCTAGAGGTTTCGGTTTTTAAACCAATGAGAAATATTTCTGTGCAAGAACATTCACAAGTGTGTTCATATGTTCATACGTAAATAAAGCTATGCTTGGCGACTAAATTCCAAGACTTGGTTTCGAATTAGATGAACAATTTGAATTGCACAATTGAAATTGTTTTTCATTTACAAATCCAAGGGTTGCTGCAGAGCTCACGACTTGATTTTGATGTAATTCTTCAACAATTTTTTCATTTAAAAATTGACGTTTGATTTTGATGTAATTCTTCTTCCTTTTCAAAAGCGAGCTCACACTGGACATTACAAACCTACTTTGATTTTGCAAAGCTTGATTTTGGAAGTGCCACCTCAGTAAGTTTCTCTCTTCATCTCTATGGTCCCTTCTAGATCTAGTTTTTCATTTACATATCATTCTGATGAAGTCCTTTGTGGTGCCATTATCACAAGCATCTCTCTTAGGTCTTCTACTTATTGAGTTAGGATTTTGTGCTGCTAATTTGTATCAGCTAGTTGTTCTAGAGTGAATGTGTATAGAAACCAATTATATGCTATCTACTTTGCAAAGTGAGGGTAACTTTTGAGGTTTCATATGATCCCAAACTAATTGTTTCTTTCAGTAAAAGTGGTTGTAGTAGTTATAAATCCAAAAGTCAATTTCCTAATCTCTGCACTTCTACCAAAAGTGACACTCATTTTGGGATGAAGATGGTGACCTTTTGTTTGCTTGGTGTGCATATTATAGAAGAAAATGGATATAAGGGACAATTATTGTAATATATAAAAATTCCCAGAGTTGAAATGTAATTCCCGAGAAGAAAGTTTAGGACCGGTAATCTATTTGCACTATGTTTATTGTCATATCACTCCTCGTTAGTTTAATCTTTACTATTTGAGAAAGAACAATAGTCTTGTTAGATCAAAATGACGCCTCTACCGGATTAGTCGCTACGGAATCTTATCTAGACTAAGCCTTCAACTGCAACCCAAAAACGAAGGATAACATATATTATGGGATTGTGAGAAATAGTGGAAAGTACGAGCATTACAAATTCAAAATACAATAAAGAGGGCGAAAAATAAATTATAGAAGAAGCTATTTATCCTCAGGAGACATGGAAGGGTTAAAGTGATTACCTGTTTTATGGCTTAATGTTTCATTGGCTAATAAGATAAGATTTATTCCTAATTGATGAAATTCTGATTAAAGATTCACTTTGTAGCACACATATCACTATATCAGTTTATTTTTCCACAATAATGATGGACTGCACTTTTTTCATACAAGGAACACATGTAAAAGTGATCTAGTTCATATCCTCGCCCATTTGGTACCCAAATTTGCTCCATTTGTAGGACCGAAATTCCACCAAGATTTACCTGTTAAATATCAACTCTGCACACAAGGGGTGCAATGAGCTGATAAAAAATTCTTACACAAACTAAAATAACACACCATCTTGAAGTCAACCAGAAAGCAAGTAGCTATAGAAGCACTGGTGAACAAGAACAAGGAAAACAAATAATTCCCCTGGATTCAAGATCAGGAGAGCTCCTTAGTTCTACCGATATGTTCAAGTTTGCTATGCGATTTGACCGAGTGAACTGATATAAATAATTCTTGATCAAGGAAAGACTTGCTCCTGAATTCCAGCTCATGGCCATCTACATTGGCTAAGATTTTCTAAGTAGTCAGACTAGGTTCTAAGTAGTCAGGCTAGGTGAAGAAATAAGGTTATTAGAATGTAACTAATCCCTCTAAATCCAATTATTCTATTGACCAGTATATGTATTAGATGGAATAATAGTTCAAATTATTTTGCAAGTATCTAAAACAACTGACATATTTGAAACTAAATCATTCTAAGTATCTATCTTTCTTTAGTAGACTAATTTTGCTAAGGTTATCTAATTCTTTTATTCTATTCTATGTAGACTTAATAAGAAGAGTTAATTCTTAGAGAATTTTGTAATGGATAGGAGTTAATTTTAGAGAAAATTTTGTAATGGATAGGAGTTGGATGTATCAATCTAGGGTGAGCAGAAGCTATAGGGATGGAGTAGAGGAATTTCTTAAGTTGGCATTCACTAAGGCAAGTATTAATGGAAAGATAATTTGTCCATGTGTAAAGTGCGGGAATGGAAAGTGGGTGGAGGATCCTGAAGCAAGAGTACACCTGGTTTGTGATGGTTTTATCAAGGGTTACACAAAATGGGTAGCTCACGGTGAAGCTACTCCAGCCTCTTTCTCCCAGTAAATCCTACGCATAATGATGTGGAAATGAATGATGATATGCTTGGCATGTTGCATGATGCATTTGGAATAGCAAATAATGATGAGCTTGAAAAAGATATACCTAATGGTAATGAGGAACCTAACGAGGAAGCTGCTAAAGTTTACAAATTGTTGAAAGATGCCGAGGAACCATTATACGAGGAATGTAAAAATTACTCAATTCTCTCTTTGTAATTCGGTTATTTCATATTAAGTGTCTTGGAAAAATGACAAATGATGCATTTACCTTATTGCTTGAAACTCTAAATGATGTTTTCCCAGCGGTTAAGAAATTGCCAAAGTCATACTATGAAGTGAAGAAGTTTATGGGTGCATTGGGTCTTAGTTATACAAAGATGGACGCGTGTCCAAATGATTGTATGTTGTATTGGAAAACTCATGCCAATGATCAGGAATGTCATGTATGTGGGATGTCGCGATGGAAAACAAGTGAAGCTAATGACGAGGAGCAAGGAGAGTTATCCAATGGGGGTAAAAAGGTTGCAGCCAAGGTTTTACGTCATTTTCCATTAAAATCGAGATTGCAACGCTTGTTCATGTCAACAAAGACAGCTTCATCAATGCGGTGGCATCATGAAAATCGCACGAAAGATGGTTTGATGAGGCATCCAGCAGACTCTCCTGCTTGGCAAACTTTTGATTATAAGAATCCTGATTTTGCCAAGGATCCACGTAACGTTAGATTGGGTTTAGCATGCGATGGTTTTAGTCCTTATCAGACTATGAGTGTTTCTTATAGTACATGGCCCGTTGTCTTGATGCCATATAACTTGCCACCTTGGTTGTGCATGAAACAACCACATTTTATGTTATCTTTACTTATACCCGGTCCTACAGCTCCTGGTAATAACATTGATGTCTACCTACAACCATTGATTGATGAACTAAATGATTTATGGGTAGATGGATTGGAAACTTATGATGCTTCATCAAGAGAGAATTTTCAAATGCGTGCGGCACTATTATGGACCATTAGCGATTTTCCAGCTTATGCTAACTTGTCAGGTTGGAGCACTAAAGGAGAACTTGCATGCCCTTCATGCCATAAACATACAGATTCTCAATGGTTAACTCATAGCGGGAAGTATTGTTACATGGGCCATCGTCGATTCTTGGATAAGAACCATATATTCCGTAAAGAAAAGCAATCATTCAATGGAAAAGAGGAGAATGACAAAGCACCAACTCATTTAACTGGATCAATGGTGATAGATGAGCTAAGTGGATTTACAAACAGGTTTGGTAAAGAAGTGAAAAATACTCCAGTGTTGCCCTATAGTTGGAAAAAGCGTAGCATATTTTTTGACCTACCATATTGGAAAGATAATTTGGTACGTCACAATCTTGATGTGATGCATATCGAGAAAAATGTATGTGACTCTGTAATTGGTACATTGTTGAATCTTGATGGGAAAACAAAAGATCATTTAAAGGGTCGTCTTGACTTAAGGGACATGGGAATTAGGAAGGAACTTCATCCGATCCAGAATGAGTCTGGTCGAGTATACTTGCCTCCTACTGTCTTTTCATTATCAAAAAACGAGAAGGAGATCTTTTGTTCCGTGTTAAAGAAGGTTAAAGTTTCGGATGGATAAGCTGCAAATATTTCAAGATGTGTACAATTCAAACCACCAAAAATCATAGGGCTTAAGAGCCACGATAATCATATCTTGATGCAACAACTTCTTCCTATTGCTTTGCGAAGAGTCTTATATAAGCAAGTACGCACACCTTTGATAGAATTGTCCAATTATTTTAGAGGAATATGTTCAAAGGTTCTTCGAGCTCATGATTTGATCAAATTAGAAGGCCAAATTGCAAAAACACTTTGCCAATTAGAGAGAATTTTTCCTCCTTCCTTTTTTGATGTCATGATGTATTTACCTGTTCATTTGGCAACTGAAGCCAAACTTGCTGGACCAGTTCATTACCGGTGGATGTACCCAATTGAAAGGTACACTTTACTTATAGTGGATTATGTTCATTCTAATTGAAACTATTATTCTAAACTGCTTAGAACTCATTTTGTAATAGGTACTTATCTACACTGAAGTCCTATGTTCGTAATAGAAGTCGTCCAGAAGGGTCTATTACAGAAGGCTATCTAGCAGAGGAATGTTTGACATTCTGCTCTAGGTACCTGAAGGATGTAGAGACTAAGCTTGATCGAGAAAGTAGAAATGAAGACACGGGGGATTTTGCTATGGCAGAATTACCTGTTTTTGCTATGTCTGGTCGTCCATTTGGGAAGGAAGTTATAGAAGTGCTTGATGCAGAAACACTAGACAATGCTCATCGTTGTGTTTTGTTTAATTGTGAGGCTATTAATGACTTTATTGCGTAAGTTAATCATAGAAGTTTACCCTATCTTGCTCACTTTTAAACATTCTGCGTTGAAGTAACAAAGCAATATCAATTATAACGCTGCAACTATAACGTGTAATGCGTGCGTACAACATTTTGACGTTATGAAAACTCAAAATCGCCGTGCTCGCCCACATGAAATAGAACGTATGCACAATGAAAATTTCCCTCATGGATTGCCGAGAAGTAAGTAGTAGAATAAGTGTTATTTAAGTAGTTGCTAATTGGTGTATTCCTCACAACATCCTTCTTATGATATGTAGTTTATTCGTATAGGTTCAAAAATTACGCATTATGGGGATGATCAGATTTCGAAGAGATCAAAGCTTTGGCCCGTGGTCCTCATATTATAGGAAAGAGATTCAAGGGGTTTATCATCAATGGTTTTAGGTTTCATGTTAAAGAACTTGAAAGGAGGAGAAAAACTCAAAATAGTGGGGTTATTGTTACAAAGAAAAAAACCACAAGCTTTGCAAGTGTAAGAGATAACAATCCTATTGTTGGGGAAGTTACATATTATGGTGTTATAAATGACATGATAGAGTTAGATTATTTGGAAGGTAAGAAGGTTGTGTTGTTCAAGTGTGACTGGTGTCGAGGAAAAAAAAAGGCAGGATGACCATGGGTTCACGTTAGTAAACTTCACACGCTTAGCTACAAAGAAAGACCCGTTTGTATTAGCTTCTCAAGTTGAACAAGTTTTCTATGTGAATGATCCAGTCGAGAAGGGATGGAAGGTCGTTGTTACAACAAAACCGAGAGATAATTATGATATGGCTGAAGTGTCGAGTCTTGATGATGTTGAAACATACTTACAAAGTGAAGCTTGCAATCTCCAATCTCATGATGAGAATGAAGAAGTTAATTGGACCAGCAGATATAGATGGGATGATAATTGAACTAGTGAAAAATAGTTAGAAGGTGGATAATAGAAGTAATGATTGAGCGCTGCTTTGCCAAACTAAAAGTTGCATGGTATTAGTTTTTTTGAGATGTTTCATTGATATGCTTTCCTATGGATTTTAGTTAGTTCTTTGATTTGATGTTATTGATTGCGTTTTACTTAAGAAAATTTTTCAGATGTTATATTGATATGTTTTTTTATATGAATGTTAATGTCATGCATAATTTTTGTAAGGTATGTTTGACCAAATAACTTTTATTCTATAAGAAATTTATTATCACTCACTGTGGTTGTTTTAATTTTCGAAAGATATAATTTTTATAGTTACATACTAGCGTTGATGGCTCCAAGATCATCTAATGTTCGACATCGCTTGTATGATGAGAGTTTCAATGAGCCACAAAGTAATGTTCGACGTCGCTTGTATGATGAGAGTTTCAATGAGCCACGAAGGGAAAACATGGTTGATACTGGGATCAATAACTCAGGTTTGTAATGAACCACATATTATGTTCAAATGCCTTTTTGTTAGATTAACCTTGTAGAGATTGTTCTCATACATAGATGCAGACACTTTATTTAATTTTATTTTTCTACCAGAAGCTACGTCAGATAATTCTAGTGGGAAGAAGGTGCGAGGGCCCACATTCATGAAAAAGGTTTGGGGAACTACTAGTGGTCATCGTACAACTGTTGAATTTAACAAATATGGACAACCAATTGGAAAGAAAAGAAGTAAGTTTGTCCATTTTATTGGTTCTATTGCACGAAATGGGCAATTTATGCCTCTTAGTTGCAAAAGCTGGAAGAAGTTGCCACAAGTCTTGAAAAATGATGCACTGAAGATGATACAGGTACTTTCTATCATACATACAATGTTAGTGCATGCTTCAGTCCTTCATCTAGAGGGCATTCATGAATCAACATACATTTCCAAATTTAGGCTAGCATTGATACATCAGAACATGGTTTTTTAATCATTTTACAGTGAAGCAAGCATTGATATATCTTGATCCATAGGTTGTTTGAGCCATTTTTTAATAGGTTTCAGTGAGGTTTGTTCTGAGTTGTGATCCAATGCTTGCATGAGCTTACAGTTCAGAAATCATGTGTTTTCATACAATTCATTCGGGAAATTTTTATACAGTTTGTGCATATCATGTATGTATTTATTTTGCCTTTAAACAAGTAATATTGTTTTGATGATCTGACATTTGTGTTTTTGTGTGGGCTGGTTTTGTTGATTGCCATTGAGTGACTAGTTGATTTGATAGAAAAAATAACAGGGTCGAACTTCCAAGCTAGTTTCTGACAACAGTTTCTATTCGAAATTACTGGATTCTGATTATACTCTATTTAATTTTCCTAATTGTGCATGTACCCTATTGATATCATTGTTCCAAACTGAATGATTTGTGTATTGAAAATGAAAATTGCAAGCTTTCTTTGTTTACTGATCACATTGTCTGTGATGATAAGTTTTGACTTTCAAACAGAGATTTTTTACCCGGATTGGAGGGAGTATTAAGCATGAACATAAGAAATTATAACTAGTCCGACTCCGAGCAACAGAATGATACGCAAACATGGCAATCCAATATTCCTGCGGCTTCCTATGGCCTAGTCCTGAAAAACACCACAATGTCAACAGTCTAGAAAACATTTATGTGCTTGTTTCCTATGGAGATTGTTGTAGTAGTCTATCTCCTATAATTACAACTAACATGGTTTCATATATGGTAATATAAGATGGAGAAGTTTTGGATGGGGACAGGTAACTTTCTGTGAGGTCAATATGGGCAGTTTTCCTTAATGAAGGGTGGGCTTGCGTTGGGCTACTGGTTGTTGTAGATGGACATAAATCAGATTTGTTGTTGTTGAATGAACCTGAACAGAAAGGGGTATTGGCAGGTGTAGAAGAGGATACTTTGGTTGGATGTGCAGCACTTGCATTGGTCTGGACTGAAGACTTGGCTTCTTAAGGATTAGGAACTGGGATGGCCGGGCCGTGAGGGAAAGCTGGAGCAGCATCATCTGCGTTATTCATTGATTGGGTATTGACCGCTTGAGAGGGAGATGTCGTAGTAAAATTAACCTTAGAAGCTGCTGCTTTGGCTGGCTGCGCAGCCTTGGCATTATCTTGGTCAGAAGGGTCAGTTGCTTGAGGATCAACTAAAGCAGAATCATTGTTTGTGGGGGTTGCTGCTGTGGTGTTCTGCATAACATTAGGAGAAGAATCAGGCTGAACCTCTTTAAGATGTTCTGCTTGTCTGAAGTCCCTGAATCAAGGGCCACAGCCTTGTCTTTCTTGGACAGTTTGCACGAGGAGGCTTCATGTCCCTGACAAAGGCAGCACAAGCAGTAAGAGGGAAGTTAGAACATGCTTGGAATCCTGCTCAAGTGGATGGATCTCGGCTGAAGCTAGATGTTGATCCTGCTTAACATTAGCTAGATGTTTCCTTTTCTTATTGAAATGATCCTGCTTCATGCTTTCCTGCTTTCATGCTTTCTTGGCTTTCCTTGTTGGTCTGCTTTATTGTTGATATCTTTTTTGGTAAATTTTCAGGATAAGTTTGACTTTCCCTTAGGTCATGAGCCTTGGATCTTGAGATCACTTGGTAAGAAATGGAAGAATTGGAAATCTACTATCAAAAGCAACTATTATGACCTTACGAAGTCAATTCAAGAACAAATTCCTAATATATCTCCATGTGGAAGAGTGCATGCTGAGCAAGGGAAAGAACTCCTTCAAACATGGCACAATCAAGAGCATCAGGTATGGCGTATGGATATATTTCTTTCAGCATGTAGGTTACTATTAACCTTATGAATTTTGCTCTCCTATATGTGTAAACGTGTAGGATGTTGTCAAGGAGAACAAAGCAAGTCGTGCAAAACAAACAATGATTCACGTAATGTGCAAAAAGAGTTTTGCAAAGGTGTCGAGGATGAGGTAATTAATTTTGAAAATGTTAATATAAATGATAATTTTTCAAAGTCAATTTTTATATGATGTTCTTCTATATATTGGACGACAGAAAAAAAACCGGGTTACACCCCTCCACTCATGGATTTATTTATCAAGTGTTATTCAAAGAAGGATGGAAGTACTGGAGATGAATCGTCTGGACAGGCAATGGTTTGTTTACTATCTTGCTATTATATATTTTTTGTTGTATAATATACTAATATCATTTCCAACCAAGAAAAATAATTTACTTAAAATATGCTTGTAGGAAAAAATGCTTGAACTAGCTCAAAACGCACCAGAAGGGTCAAGACACAATGCTAGTAATGATAATGATGTATTCGCACAAGTATTATGAAAAGAAAAACTAGGTCATGTACGCATGCGTGGATTAGGTGTTTGCCCAACTGATTTGTGGGGTACAATGCCAAGTCGTGCTACAGAAATGGCCATGGAATTTAAGACAACCTTAGACACCGTGGGCAGAAAATACGATGAGTTAAGCACTAGGTATGAGCGCATGGAATCTATACTTATGAATGGTGGTAGGAATGGAGACACTCCTTCAAATCCATCAAATGAACCTCAAGGGTCTTCTCAATTGAATCGAAATCAATCAAGTGAACCTCATGGGTCTTCTCAAATGAATCGCTCTAGTGAACCTGATGTGTCTTCTCAACATCAAACATGTCACCTATCATCCACACATCCAACAATTCGAGTAAGTTTCATTTGTACTTAACGATGACAGTTGCTTGTTTGCCTTAATTTACGCTTGTTTTCTATCATATCTCCCAATGTGCTCTTGCAATACAAATGAAATATGATGAAATGAATTCATAGTCGAATGGAACTAATCAACCAAAAAGTGGAACAGAAATGCTCATTAGTCTCATATATACAAGTACTGATATGGTTGGTTGTTGTTCACCAAAATCCACGTTATTTGTCAACTGTGTTTAGATAGTCATGGCAATTTTTAAGTTTTGAATAATTCAATTTTGGAAGGGGGTCAGATCCTGAACACATCTTTCTTAGCTTCTTGACCTTGTAAGCCTTGATATATTAGCTACCATGCAGCTGCTAATGCAAGTCCAGCACTTGTTTTATTTACCCAATTTACTGTGATATTATAGCTTATTGAAATATAACTTGCCTACATGTACTGGCCAATTGGCGCCTGCCAACTTCCCTTGTTATTCTGGGTAACAACCCTTAGTAGTGATTAACTGGTTGTAGAACCTTCAGTTCAGAAAAATTAATTTTAGAATCTCTTGGAGGCCAATGATCCCATGGCTAATCAGGATCTCTTGGCAACGTTTGGGATTGTTTGTTGTTTGGGGACAAAAGAATTATTCCAAGGATTGAGTGCTTCCATTTTCATTTTGAGAGAAACAATGTTATCCTTTCTTTTCTTTGGACTTGTGCCTTGGGTGCTTTTAGAAGGTCGACAGTTAACGTGTTACGTAATTGATTTGTGGTGCTTTTTTTTTCCATTTTGAATTCTTAAGATTCACTGTGACTTAGAGGTCTTTGGTTGGACTGAATAAATTGTTTTTTTCCTTAAAGGAGTGAAAGTTTCTCACATTTAGTCCTTTAAGTTTGGTCATCTCAAGCTACCATTTTCGTATGTGCACCGAAGGTTTTGCTGATATATGGAGCTGTTGTGACCTTGCCGGCTGTTAGGTTCCCTGGTGTGCTCCGCGCCTCTGGATAGGGTATGCGGGACACCACTGCTCTCGTTCCACCCTCCCTTGTTTAGGGGAAGACGAAATAAAAAGTACGAGAGGAGTGCTGTCTATGTTAGCACGATTGAATGTGCCTCGGTTGCCTTGAGTGGATTTTGTATCCAATATGGAAACTGATGGTTTCCCGCATCAAGTTATCCCTTGTTTAGGGGGTACCAGGATATGGGAATGCATTACCCTTTCATTCCCATTTTCCCTTTTTTAGGGGAAAACGGAAAATTGCAAAAAAGGATATTGCGACGCCCCCACTATGGATTTATTAAAAATAGCCTTATGGCCCATTCAGATTACTATGGGAGCTTTGGGTTTCCCGCATCAAGTTATCCCTTGTTTAGGGGATACCAGGATATGGGAATGCATCACCCCTCCATTCCCATGTCTCCCTTTTTTAGGGGAGAACGGGAAAGTGCAAAGAGGGAATGTTGCGAGGCCCCACTGAATCCGAAAGTTTTAGAGTCGCCATCTTTATTTTAAGGCAAATAAAGCAAAACCAAAGAAAATAAAAAAATAAACTAGAGAAAAATAAAACGGGTTCGGGGGCTAAGTTACGAGTTGGGAAGGTGCTAGGCACCCAACTCGCCCTTTCGGTCTCGAAAATGGTTTTTGGCTGAAGTATGCTTATTGTCACATTTATTTAGCAAATAAATAAGGTATTAAAATGACAGGGAAATTTAAACAAATACATTCGTGGCCACATTATTTACGGACTCGCAGCTGTCTCCTTCCAATAATTACAAACATATTTAAGAATATTTGGCCATTACAACGGCTCTTTTACATAATATTTCCTATTCTAATCCGGGCAGCACAACGACTTATATGGGCTACATTGCGCCGGATTTAAATAACAACTTTTAAAAATAAATAAAAGACAGAAAATATAAATAAATAAAAATAAACGACGCTCTTAAAGGTTTTACCTTTTAGAACGGCGGTGTGCTCGCTCTGTCCTTCAGGGAGAAAGAGTCTTTTTGTTGTTTGTGTGGTTGTTGTTTTGATTTGGGCAGAATGACTGCTTTATTTCTGAGGGTTTGGGCTTATCAACTCGGGCAGAGTGACAGCTTATTTGGGTAGGTTTTGGCCTTTTTGGTTGGGCGGAACCTAGACTTAATTTTTTGACTTTTCAGCTCGTTACTCGGGCAGAGTAACGGCTTACTTTGGGATTTTTGTACTGGGGAAGTGAGGTGGATACCTAACAACTAGGCTAGATTTCACTTATAACCTATGGGTTTTGATTTTGGCTGAGTTTGGACGGGGTTTGGAGACTCTAAGGGCTTCAACTCACCTATCTCACACCTCTCGTACTAATCCTATCGAAAGATCGCAGAGCAGCCACGCGATTTTTTATCGCTGAACCGAAAGCAGCCAAAATGGGGAGCCGGGGCCTCCTATTTATACTGAAGGAGAGGGACACGCTGGGAATTTGTGCGTTTGTTCTCTATGCATCAACAACTTGTACCGCGTGCTTCAGGAGTTGTATAATTTGATCTCTGAGACAAGCTACAGTAAGTAGCATGGTGCGGCCAAGGAGACCCTTGGTGCGGCACCATGCTGCCTTCCAAGTTCTGATTTTTTGCACTTTCCCCTCAGCTTCACTCAAGCATCCTCGCTTTCCTTTCGCATTTTTGACTCCTGTAACTTGACATTTGTTAAGTTTTAACAGTTCTTGATATTTTATGTCAGTCACATACCAAGGGTACGAAATTGGAGTGTCTATAGAGCCCCTCAACGATGGAGTCTACGGGTAACCTTAAGGCTTACTGAGTAGACGAACATCGTTGATAAACAATAGACTCTCCAATTTCGTTCATTTAAGAACGAGAGAATGCAATTGGTAGCAGTTATAATGCACAGTGAACATGCTATCCAAACTCTATAACCTAGACATTTTTAGTCGGTTATAAAAAATTATCGCAGTTTTAAGCAAATATGAATTTAATGTGCTCTGATGGTCGAACCTACTAATGTAGGCTGCCTACGTATTCCCTATTAAAGGAAATCAGACCAAACGTAGTTTAGGCCAAAACCTAAACTACAACCAAGTGAGGATGTCATGTCCTTCGGGTCAAGCCTGACCGAGAACACAACGGAAAAAGATTTTTGTATTTTCGAAAAAGCCGTATTCTTCCGGTCCGAAACTGTTGTCAAATACGGTATGAAGATTTGAATGTTTTTCTGCCACCACATTTCAACCGGTCAATACCTTGTCGTTGAAATGTGTTAAGAAGAATTTTCTAAATTATGTCTGGCTGGTCGCTGCCTTGTTTCCAAACATAACCCAAAAACTTTCAAATATCCAGAAAACTGCACTCGACCGATAAAGATCTGTCGCCAAGCACGGCAAATTGATCATTCTTCAAGTATTTTCGAAAATTGTGAAATGGAAAACATTCTTTTTCCTTCCTTTTTCTTTCTCTCGCTCTCTCTGTTTTTTTTTTCTTTTCAAAGATTCCTCTTTTTTGTGTTTTTGAAGTATTCCTCTTTTTTTTTTTTTTTTTTTGAAATATTCTTCTTTTTTTGTGTTTTTGAAATATTCCTCTTTTTTTGTTTTTTGAAATATTCTTCTTTTTTTTTTTTTTAAATATTCCTCTTCTTTGTGTTTTTTGTTTTTTGTGTTTCTTGAAATCAAACTTTCCTAAAAAAGGAAATTATTCTAAAGTCAGGGTAGGAATACTGTACCTGACTTACCCTTTTGCGCCCGGGTGGCTGCCGCGGATTCGGCTGATCTTGGCGTTTTTGCCACTCTTGCTGGGGAATTTATTTTTTATTGTTGTGATGGTCGGACCTACTGATGTAGGCTGCCTACATATTCCTTAACAAAGGAAATCAGACCAAACGTAGTTCGGCCTATGCTGGGGATATTATTTTCTTTTGTGCTCTGGTGAATGGTTGCCAATTTGGTTAACAAGACTAACTTTGTTAACTTTCTGTTAGACTCAGGGACCATTGTGAAAACTTTGAAATCTGAGGACTAAAGTGTCACAGCTTCAAACTTTGGAGGGGGAAAAGGGTAAATTCCCTTTTTCTCCCTTATAATGACGGAAAGGAAGGGGAGAAGCTACTACCTCTTCTTTTCTCTCTTTTCTTTCTTCTGAATTGTTTCTCCGCCATTGATGCTGCTGCATGCTTCCTTTTTTTATATTTTCTCTATTTTTGCTCCTTTTCTCGATTTTCTTCCGCCAATTTCAGTGTTTTACTTAGCAGATGACATCTTCTTCGCGATCCAGGAAGGGGAAGGCACCGATGCGCCCGGAATCTGACGAGAGGAGGAGAGAACCTCCTAGCTTGGTCCGAAATAGACTCAAGCATCCGTACTCTACAAATGACTGGGGTAACCTTCTGCGAGATCGGAACACTCATGTGTCCAACCTTCCTTTGACTACTGTAAGATTTCCTCTTTTTTTTCGAAATTTTCCCGGCTTTGTTTCAGATCTGCTAAATTTCTGAACTGTTTGGGACTTTTGGAACACTCTTGACTTTATTAGTAATGCATATGCATGTCCTATTTATGCCTAAATGATGTAATTAAGTGATAATGTATGAAATTTCTATGATTTATTTTTGCGATGCATGATTTGAACTAGTGGTCACTATTTGACCCTACTATGCATGATTTATATTCTGAATGCAAATGAGGCTATATGATGCATGTTTTACACTAAATCACATTTTTGCCTGCAATAGAATAGCGAAACGGAATATTCAGAGTATCAATTAAATTTTTCCGAAACGCTTTTCGGGCATATTTTCGGATAAAAACAGGACAAAACAGATATTTTTCATGCCCTTAGATTCATTTTTCAAGCATGCAACTGCCGCATGGGTATAGTAAATACCACAAAGATATTTATTTTGATGATTGGTGGTACTTTATTTCCTTTTTAGCGTACTCCCATGACAGCTTATTGGACAAATGAAATGTACATAATGAATGCATGAATTATTCTACTTGATGCAGATGCAATGCAGAACAATTATAAGATGATGCATGAATTTTTCCACATTTTATTATAGACATGGTAAATGCAGTTCTAATATGCATTTAATGATATCTAAGATGCAAAATTAATTATTTACATGCAAAATAAATTACATATAAAAATTGTTGTTTTTCCTTTTTTTTTATGAAAGAATACAATATATCATGTAGATTCCTACGTTTGTTTTTTTTATTATATATATATTTTTTTTTTGGAAAAGAATGATGTTTATTTACATGTAAATTTATGTACATGTATGAAAATGGTATGTAACAGTTTAAAGAATTATTTATTTTCTCTTTGTTATGAACAAGATTTTTTTTGTTTAAAGAATTTTTGTTAGAAAATATGAAGTATAAAACATGCAATATGTTCATTATTTATTTAAAAGACTGTACAGAGAAGGAAATAAGGGTAGAGAACTTACCTCGTTTTTTTTTTCTTCTCAGGTTCGCAGGGAATTCGAAAGAGTGCGGGTATCATATATCGATGTGGCTGATATTTTTGATATGTTACCCGAAGCTGCACAGTCGTTGGTAGAGGGTTCGGGTTTTAACACCTTTCTGCACTCTTTTACCCACTTTACCAACTTCCTTCCCGTCTTCGATGTGCTTCGGGACTTCTGGTGGGACACCACCCATACTTTTCACTTTAGCTGGGGGGAGGCAACCATGACCCCTTGCGACTTCGCTGCGATCACGGGAATCCCTACCAGTATAGGGGAGACCCTGGCTCTTGACTTTACTCTCCGACATCGTAGGGAGGAGATTGTGGACCTCCTGGGCTTCGAGCCCCGTTTCAAATCATCGGATGAGATATATATCAGCAGCGTTCGGAAATGGCTTCTTAATAATGTCGGGCTGGTGCCGGCTGATGACGAAGCTGCTGTTACCCGAGTGGCACGAGCGTTTCTTTTCTTCTTTCTTGGCACATCGCTCTTTGCCAACTCCTCTGTCACCCTGAGAGCCTCCGTCTTAGCTTGTCTTGCAGATTTTGATCGGATCCCTTCGTATGATTGGGGAAAGGCTGGTTTGGCTGAACTTTATGCTTCCATGGATAGGGCCAGCCGGAATGATTCACCGACCCTGAATGGGTTTGCCCCGGCGTGGGAGGTACATGCCTTTTCTGCTTTTTTCATCATTTATTCATTTTTTTTCACATATATTTTTTTTATGTATCATTTTTTTCCTTTTTTTTGTTTTGACACATATTTATTTTTCTTTTTCTATTTTTGTGCAGGTCTGGGCCATCTCTTTTTTCAGATTTTCGCCGGGTCGCCTCATTCGGCGGGTCTACCAGCCTCCGTATCTGTCCCAATATGTTGATAGTAATAGGGTCGATCCAAGTGATGACGGTGGTTGTAATACTAGGGAGAGAGTGCTGGAGCGGATTGTTGGTTCGAGTCCGGGTTCAGTGCACTTTCTTCCCTGGGAGGGCCTGGAGGGACATTATTCTACTACTCTGATGTTCAGCCGCTGCCGGATATTGATGGTTTCCATCATGGTGGATTCTTTGTATATGGGCGAGCGGGTGAACCGTCACAGACCTTTTCTAATGGCTCGGTGGTGCCTCCTTGGCCTCTTGCTTGGGTGATAGAGCCGATCGATAGCGTGGCAACTTGGGAAATACCTCGTTCCCGCGACAGATTACCCAGTGATGTCATATGAGGATTTCCTGAGATTAGAGCTACATCCCCCTCCTCCTGCTCCTGTTGTGCCCAGGCGGCATTCTGATGCTTCTGCCAAGCCTGGGTTGTCTACTTCATTTCTCGACGAGAACCTGATGTTTACGGAGCCAGATGATATTTTCTCTACTTTCCAGTATGAGTGGGACGGTGGATTAGTAGAGCAGGTTCTTCCCGATGTCTAGATTCCGGAGGAGCGTCGTGTCCCGGAGCGGGCTCGTTCGATAGACACATCCACCTTTATTATTTCTTTTCTTTATTATATATTTTTTTATACACACATTTTTTTATGCGCACTTTTTTTTTTCATTCGCTTTTTTTTTTTCCAGGTGAACATGTCTACTTACAAGAAACTGCTGCGGGGCTTCTTCAGCATCAGCAAGTTATATCAGAAATTGGCTGATGAATTCTCTTGCAAGGGAGCGGCTCGGTCTGCGGCGGCCGACGTCGAGATAGCGATGATGATGATGATGACGACGATGATGATGATGGGTCAAGCCGCGGCCGGGGCAGAGGTCGAGGATTCGCAACGGGTCCCAGGGTCAGGGGTGGTGGTTTTCCCAGAAGCCAGTCGTCCCGAGCACATTAGCTTTGGACTCCTGCGAACATTAGTATCTCTTTCTTTTTTTTTTATATTCTTTTATTTTTGTAAAAGAAACCTGTACAAACATTATGATATAATGCAATATAATGTATATGATGCAATATGTTACACATGCAAAAATAAATTCATGCAGAAAATAAAACTATACCAGACATCTAAAATGTAATGGCACGCTGCACTTTGAGAATAGGGATTTTTAAGAATACACCTTTAAATTAGAGCGGGCTTTTCGGGTGATATCGGAACGGGAAAAATGGTCGAATCCCTTATTCTTTCGGCGCCCTGTGGCTGTTGAGTCCGTGGTTGTAGCCTCCTTTAATAGGTTTTCTTTTTCTTCCACGATCAGACGCAGGAACAGCAGGATGTCGGATCACCAAACCAGGATACCGGGCAGAATTTTCACAACACAGTGAACATTTCTGGTGCCGCCATTGGGGGCCATGGTGCGGCACCAAGAGGCTTCTTGGTGGCACCATGCTTTTCCTATGCAGCCACTGTTTTCTTCACTATTTGGACACTATGCACTGAATTGTCCGTCTTCTTGATTTGCAGTATAAATTCTGGCGAAAACGAGCTCAGTTCCTCACAAATTCAGTTCATTCTCTCTTTCTAAATTCACCAGCTTCTGTCTCGCTTGCCATAGCCTTATTCAGCCACAATAAAACTTCTCGCATCTCTTATAAATGGTCGCCCGCATTCCTACGGCTCTGGAGATTGAGGTTTATGAAAATGCCCTGGATTTCTGGATCCTTTCTTTATGATCTGACGAAAGGGATTTGTTCGAACATCTTTTCGGGTTCAGGTGCCTTTTATCCTGGCGGAATGTGATAATAAATTAGGACATGTTAAGGGGAGCCGCCAGGTTTTGGTCTCCTGAGGATCACTTGTTTAATTTTGGCATGAACGAGATGTGTCCCACATTCGAGGAGTTCTGTGCTATGCTTGGAGTGGCACCCACTCGTCAGATCGTGGTACCCGCCTACAGAAGGCGTCCGTACATGGCTTTTCGGGAGCTCTTCAATTCTACTCGCCGGGCTACTCCAGGATTTATCAATGGGGACTTTTTTAACTTGATGGTTCTTCCTGGAGCCTTCACAGAATATATTGAAGATGACTTGGACTATCAGCGACGTAGATTAACAACACTTTTTCTCTGCTTAGTAGGGAGATATTTGATAGTTGGTCTCCCCGGATTAGTAGATGAGCGGGTCATAGACTTAGCATTACAGGCTCGGGATCGCCGGCTGAACATCGTTCGATGATTTTGGCAGAGACTTTCGCGGGCCTGACTGCTTTTGCTAGGAATGAATTGTTCCCTACTGGTAGCCCTATTCTGATTCACATGTGGCTGGAAGAGCACTTTCTTTGGGTCCAGGCTCCTGTGCCGCTCGGAGCTCCTTATGATCCTTCCTTTTATGGAATGCGCGGGCATTTTCCCCAAACTAATTACTCTGATATTGATTGGACCGATCACTTCTATCGTCGGGGTTCAATGGATATAGTCTGGGTCGTTCGCCACTGGGAGATCCGGCTTTTTCTTCGTCACTCCGATGAGTACAGCCACGTGGTGATGTTGGGCCTTTACCGGACTTCTTTTTATCAGCCCGACCGGATCTTGCGACAATTTGGAAGGGAGCAAATGATCCCAGACACTTCCCGCCCTATTTACATGGGAAGGGAGTTCATTAATGATAAATGCAGGTCCCTATCCGAGCATGTGGCTCGAGATCTTTGAAAGCCGGAGGTAGCATACCCATATTACGATTATATGCTTCTATCTCTTGGGTATCTAGCATGGGTTATGGTGGTCGCTGGCGAGGGCATCTCGCGCCATCCGGCATGTACTGAGACATTTGCTGGGCCGTCATATAACCAATGGAGTGGATGTTCGCCTGTTGGAAGTAGGCGAGGACATTGATAGTTTAGGATTGGTTGTTCCTCGGGCTCTAGAGGCAGAATTTCGACGGGTTCATGGCCTTGATACTCGGACGGCCCCTGGACCGGATACTGCGGGTCCCAGCAATACATCCCGCAGACTGAGTGATGTAGGTCAACAGCATAACCCATGGGAACAAGAAATGTGTAAAACCCTAAATTATGGCTTGCTTGTGTTATGCATGGATTCATACACTTATAATCATCATAAACATGTTCATTTAGCTCACTCATATGTTTGGAGTCAATAGCATGTTCGTTGACGTCGTTTGAGATGCACGTATGCATTTTTCTTTCGCGAGATGCTTTGAATCTCGGGTTTATGATTTAAGTTGTTAAAACATGGATAATTGTTAGAGGGCATTTATAACATCATTTATATGCCTTGGAGATTGGTTGGATGCTTGTTGCATTGTCGGTTTGGTTGCTAGTTTGATTCTAGCGATAACCCTTCTCCGTTTGACTTTTTGGTTGTCGTTTGGGAGTGTTTCGCCTGAATTCTTGGCCATGTTTTGTTGAGGTTTGAGGCTTGATTACTTTGGTTATGAATTGGAGGTTATTAAGGTTGAATTGTAGACCCTTTTTGGCTTGGAAGGACTCAAGAATGCATGCGGGGGAGTCCGGGACCGAGCAAGGAAGCAAGCAAAGGTCGGAAGGAGTAGTACAGCATGATGCGCTCACATCATGCATGAGGCATGCGACCGCAATGGTCCCTGAAGCCTGTTTCGGGATTTTGCAAGTATTCTGCGCATTGTCCGACTTGTACCCTCTTAAACCCAACTTAAACCTAACCTAAACCCATCTACTTAGCCTAAGACTTGTCATAAACATCTATTAGAGGTTTTAGAGGTTGATTAGTGAGTTGATTAAGGATAAATAATCCCCCCACTTAAAACCAAAACCGATCTACTCTCTATCTTAGTCGGCCAACAGATACGACTTCAGCCCTTTGCGATTTCTGTGAGCACTCAACAGAGACCTTGAGAGAGAGCTTGAGAGAAGGCGATTCTAGGGCTCTTGAAGAGTCGACCTTGGAGACCATTGATCGGGACCTTCTTCCCCCATTCTACCCGTGAACTTGAAGAGAGAAGGTTGAGGAGACGACATCATCTCTAGGTTTCGAATTTGCAGTTTGTGAGGGCTGAAATTGGGTAAGTTTCTACCTCTCTTCCTTTTTCTTTTGGCTCCATTGACCCGAGGGAAACAATCATATTTGCTATGTGAGGTCAATGGATGCAATTGTTAGGGTTTGTAGAGATGCCATGAACCCTAGGTCTTCAATTGTTGTTAGAGATTGGTTGAACCTATGTGAGACTTGATTTGTATGAAATTCATATGCCAAATAGTCTATTAAACTTTGCTATATGAATTGTTCATGTGTATTGAGCTTGAATGACAAAGATACTTGGAAGGGGATTTTGCCCTAATTATGTTTTTGGCTTATTAACTATGGTTATAAGATGATTACTATGTTTTACATGTTTAGTAGCGTATATTAAACCATGTTGTATGTTTTAATCATGATTTGGAGAATGTGATTGGTAAGGTGTCAAAAATGAATTTATGCACGAAATTGCCAATTTGTTCTAAGTTGCATTGTTAAGTATTTTGTGGGGTTTATGTGAGTTCATTGAACTTGGGATTATGGTTATTGGCGATAGTTATGAACATAGGGTGGATTTTGAAGCCCATGCTTCTATTCCCTAAATTTTCGGAAAGTTTAGATTGGACTCAACGGAGTCAACCTTTGGGTTAGTATGAATCCTAGGAACTATAATCTTAAGTCCTACGGAATTTTGGGTAGAAATCATGGAGGTCGAGCCTCCAAGAAGTTTTGAAGTGTGTGAAGCACACTTGATTATGAGAGCTTATATGATTCTCTGTTGTGATATTTATGCTAGTTGTGGATGAAATTCATGACTAGTTTGATGGTAGAGTACATACCTACTTGTTTTGAGCATATGAGTATATATTACTTGTGCTTGGGTTTTGAGTCCAGCTGGAGTCGGTTTGTTGAGTCTTTGGTGGGACGATACATCGTCTTCACGAATTGTGAGATTCGTGATCGCGATGGATCGCCGTGCCGGGTTTGCACACACCCCTCCATCGATGGCCACGGTGGGGAAGTAATTTATCTCAGTTGTAGTAATGCACATGACTTTGATAACTATGGAACTCGAGCGGAGACTGTCTCGGGGACGTCGATATCTACGAGAGGGATATCGAGGGCACATAAAGGTTTTGCATGTGTTTTTGCAGGAGCGACACGCACGGAAGTATTGGTAATGGTATCATATCCCTTATATATGAATTGTTTCACAAGTGCTTATGTGAATAATGGGCTTGGTGATTTGGATATGATATGATAGTTGTTTTGGTTTCATAAATGTTACACTTGATAGATAACATATTGATTAAGGTTGTTAAGCATAAATGCTATCACATGAACATTATTTAAATGTTGTATTATGCTAAAGGCATAAATCATTATTGTTAAGCCTAATATTCCTTGACATGAATTTTTGGTGAGATGTTATACTACCATGATAACATGTTTTATTATGAATGAGCATGAATGCCATGACATGAATTTTAATAAAATGATATCTTGTGAAGATAGCATGATGTAAATTATTATTAAACATTATGCCATGGTAGGAAGTTATGGTTAGTAACTTACTAAGTCTTTGTGACCTACTTTTATTTGTTGGTTGTTTTCCCTAGATCCGAGCCGTGCGTGCGGATCCAAGTAAATCAAGAAGATTGCGTTGACAAAGGATTCTTTTGGCAAGGTTGCTACTTAGATAGTTTGTTTTCTTTTGGTAAGGCCGTTTGGGAAAGATGAAGTTATGTAAACTTCATGTTGGGTAGCAAACCAAAATGTGAATTGTAATATTTGTAAGTGTTGTGTAGCCTATTCTTTTGGTAGCCGACTGATAGTAGTCGTGCTTGGCATATATTTATGGTTATGATTCCATATGCTATTTTGTCATTGGTACTTATATCGTTGGTAGCCGACTGGTGTTAGTCGTGCTTGGTTAATTGGTGATTATGTTTTAGCATGTTACATTGCTAGTTAAAGTATTATGCTTGTTCTCTGGCATGTTTTTAGCCGTTGAGTTGTTAGACTAGAGTCTTAGACTTAGTGTAATGTTGGGTTCCGGCCGTAGCTTCTCCGATGACTTGGTTTATATTATGCTATATATTTGAATTGCATAACAGGGAGTTAGTCCTACGTGCCCAATGTTGCGGCACGCGAGTCGAATTTTTGGACCGAGAGATTAATTATCTCTTTGGTTGTTTTAGTTTGAGCTTGTTAGCTCGGGCGCCACTGTTTTATTTTATTTCTCTTCCGCATATGATTTGAGTTGTTGGCGTATCGCCGTTATGGCCCTACCCATTATTTGCTACTTGTTTGTTGTTATTTGTCTCCCGGCGGCACGACCTTGGGATTTCGTCTTGGGATCCGGGTCGAGTCGTCGCAAAATGCTTGCTCCTCCTCCTAAGACTAGTTGGGGTGCTTGCTCAGGCGAGGCGGCTGTCATGAGCTTGGTGAGTTTGGCAAGCAGGCAAGGACAACCCACAGGAGCAAGAGGTAGTTGTTCCTCCTCCCCCTCTGTATGGGGTCTTTGGTCTCGAAATGATGAAGTGGGTCGAGTGAGTACGGCGGCCCGGAAAAACGGAGATCTTAGATGATGAAGAGGAGACACCTCGGTGGCTCTCATCTTTGATGAGTCTAGAGCTTCTTGCCTCATGAGAAGGAGTATATGGGCCGACTCGGTGGGCCGCAGGCATTGATGGACCGCTCGGGGCTAAGGCGCAAGAAAAGTTGTTTACGGGGAAAAACAAAGGGGGTATAGGCAGTATAGAGATATGTACAAATGCAAATAATGTATAATATAGACGTCTTAATAAGTATTCCTAAGTTGCACCTTAGGACCTGTAAAATTTATATTTTAGTGTTTTAATATGAGCTGTTTTGTCGTGCTTTTTCTCTTTTGTCACTCGAGCCTCTGATGTGCTGAAGACTGGAGGTAATACGATGAGGGCTTCAAATAATGCCTTCCCTCTCCTTTTTATTTTTTTTTGTTTTTATTATTATATATATTTTTTATTCTTTTTTTTCAATTTTTTTTGTGCTCTAATTTTTGCCTAGGCCGCCCTTTCGGGTTTTCAACCTAGCGAGCCTTTATTATTATTATTTTTATTATTATTTTTTTGTATATATATTTTGTATATATATTTTTTTAATGTTTTTTTTTATGCCCTAACTTTTGTCTAGGCCGCCCTTTCGGATTTTCGACCTAGCGAATTTGGAGAGAGAGCATCGGTGGATAGGATGGCTCAGGCGTAGTACCTTTTGAGTTTGTCGAGATTGAAGGGCTGGACAAGATCTTCCCCATCTTGGTTGGTGAGAAGCACGGCACCTCCTGATCGGATCTCCTTAACGATGTATGGTCCCATCAGGGAGACTTCCATTTTCCCCTAGTATCAACGTAACTAGGGGGTTTTTTCTCGAAGCACGAGGTCTCCAACTTGGATATTACGGCCTTTGACTTTTTTGTTGAAGGCTCGGGCGATACGCCTTTGATATGCCCGTGTATGCTCTAAGGCTAACAGGCGTCGTTCATCAATCAGGGCCAGTTCTTCGTACCACCCTTTGACCCAGTCAACTTCTGCTATATCAGCTTCCATCATCACTCTCAATGATGGAATTTCCACCTCTATTGGTAGTACCGCTTCCATGCCATATGCCAGAGAGTAGGGGGTAGCCCGGTGGGTGTCTTGGGGCGGCGTCACGGTAGCCCCGAGAGGGCTAGTGGCAATTTTACGGCCGATCTCTTCTGTATGACCATTTTTCTGATGATGTTCTCGAGAGTTTTGTTGGCTGCTTCAACGGCACCATTGGCTTGTGGCCGGTAGGGGGAGGATTTGTGTCTTTGGATCTTGAACTTGTCTAGTAGACGGTTCACGTCCCCTTCAAAATGAGAGCCGTTGTCGGAGATGATCTCGAAAGGTACCCCGTAGCGGTATATGATGTTGGCCCGAATGAATTCGGACACCTTTCGGGCGTTTAAGATCTTGTAGGAAGAAGCTTCTACCAACTTTGTGAAGTAATCGACGGCTACCAAGACGTATTCGTGGCCATTGGATCCCTTCGGGTGAATTTGGCCTATGACGTCGATTCCCCATGTTGAGAAAGGCTAGGGGGCTGTGGAGTTGTATAGGGCGTGTGGGGGCACATGTTGTAGATTGGCAAAGCGTTGGCATTTGTCGCAATGTCGCACCCACCGAATACAGTCAGTTTCGAAGGTACTCCAATAGTACCCCTGTCGGATGACTTTCTTTGATAGCATTTGGCCATTCATGTGGGGTCCACAGGTACCACCATGTAGTTGATCAATAATTTGCTCAACTTTGGCCTGGTTGACACATAGTAAGTTGAGGCCTTGATAGTGTCTCTTATACAGGCTGCCACCGCTGAGTACGAATTGGGAGGCCCACCTTCGCAGGGTGACTCTTCCCCTCTTGTCTAAGCCAGGAGGATAAAAAAAATTTCTTGAGCAGATTTAAGATATCAGCATACCAGGGCTCGTGGCCTGCTTCAGAGGCTGCGTTAATTTTGAAACAGTATGCTGGAGTGACCTTCTTCCCGACTATGAATGGCTGAACTTTAGTTTCAGCGGGAATCTGGACCAGCGACGCCAGAGTGGCCAGGGCGTCAGTGAATTGATTCCTATCTCGTGGTAGGTAATGGAACGAGATAGAACCAAATCGGGCGGCGACTGTTATTAACTTGGCATGATAAAACTGCAGCCGGGGGTCCTGGGTCCTCCATCTTCCTTCGACTTGATTTATGATTAATGCCGAGTCTCCGTAGACTTCGAGATCTTGAGCTCCCCTTTTGAGAGCTTCTTCTAGGCCAGCAATACAGGCTTCATACTCTGCCGTATTGTTTGAACATTCGAACTCCAATCTTATAGCCAACGGAGTATGAGAGTCAGCCGGATCAATTAATAAGATTCCTATGCCAAAGCCTCTTTTATTTGCGGCTCCATCAAAGAACATTTGCCAACAGGTGTCTTAGTCAGTGATTTCCAGGATACCTTCATCTGGGAAACTGGGCTCAGTTGCATCTTCGGCCTTCAGAGGTAGATCGGCTAAGTGGTTTGCAATGACGCTCCCTTTGATAGACTTGAGAGTGACATAAGTTATGTCAAACTCGTTAAGAAGAAAAGACCACTTGGCCAGTCGGCTGGACAGTGACGGCTTACCGAAGATGTATTTGATAGCGTCCATCCTGGATATGAGCTTGATGGACCTTCCCTAGAGATAGGTTTTGAGCCTCTGAGTGGCCCAAACTAATTTGAGTGCGGCTTTTTTCCGATCTTAGAATAGTTTAGCTCGCTTCCTTGTAGCTTCCTACTTATGAAATATATGGCATTTTCAACGTAGGAATCTTCTTTCTCTTGGGCGAGCATAGCCCCTAATGAGGTGTCTGTGACGGTTAAGTATATGAGGAGAGGTTTATGTGTATGGGGTGGAGCTAGCACAAGGGGGTTGGTAAGGTAGGCTTTTATTTTCTCGAAGGCTAGCTGGCATTTTGCGTCCCAGACTTGGTTGGTATTCTTTTTTAGGAGTTTAAAAAGGGCTCACAGGTGGTGGTCAGCTGTCTGATGAAACGGCTGATGTACTGCAACCGGCCTAGGAAGCCTTTGACTTCAGTGGGAGTTTTCGGATGTGGCATTTCTAAGATGGCTTTGATCTTTGCTTTGGCTCGATCTCGATGCCTTGCTCGATTACTAGAATCCCGAGGACTTTGCCTCAGGTAACCCCAAATGTACATTTGGTGGGGTTGAGCTTCATTTGGTGCTTTACGAGTCTTTTGAAGAACTTACGGAGATCTTTAATGTGAGCTCCGTGGCGTCATTGGAATGCGATCATATCATCGACATAGACCTCCATCTCCTTGTGGATCATGTCGTGGAAGAGGGTGGTGGCAGCCCTCTGGTAAGTGGCTCCGGCATTCTTTAATCCAAATGGCATGACAGTGTAACAATAAGTCCCCCAGGGAGTAGTGAATGAGGTCTTCTCCTGATCTTCTGATGCCATTTTGATTTGGTTGTAGCCCAGCATGCCGTCGACGAAGGATCGGAATTTGTGAGCTGCGACGGCATCTACCACGATATCAATGTTGGGCGGGGAAGTCATCTTTGGGCGGCGCTTTGTTGAGGTCGCGGAAGTCTACAGTTCGACTTTCTCGTTGGGCTTGGGAGCAGTCACTATGTTGGGCCAGTCGGGGTACTCAACTACGAATGAAGTTCACGCAGCAATGCTTCATAATTTCTTCTTTGACTTGTAGTGACCATTCGGCTTGATGCGGCGGAGCTTTTGTTTGATTTGGCCCAGGCGAGCATCCGGATATGTGGGAATCAGGTGCTCAACTATAAATTTGGATCTAGGCCGGTGTGAGGTTCCCGGGTGCGACCGCGCCGCGCCTGGATAGGGGTGGGCGTGCGTCGGATGCGGGACACCACCGCCTCGCTTCCACCCTCCCTTGTTTAGGGAAGACGAAATCCAAAGTGCGAGAGGAGTCGTCTATGTTAGCACGCTTTGAATGTGCCTCGGTTGCCTTGAGTGGATTTTCTATCCAAAATGGGAACTAATGGTTTTCCATGTCAAGTTATCCCTTATTTCGGGGATAACAGGATATGGGAATGCATTACCCTTCCATTCTCATTCTCCCCTGTTTTCGTTAGGGGAAAATAGAGAAGTGCAAGAAAGGATATTGCGACGCCCCCACTATGGATTTATTAAAAATAGCCTTATGGCCCAATCAGATCACTATGGGAGCTATGGGTTTCCTACATCAAGTTATCCCTTGTTTAGGGGATACCAGGATATGGGAATACATCACCCCTCCATTCCCGTATCTCCCTTTTTAGGGAGAACAGAGGAAGTGCAAAGAGGAATGTTGCGAGGCCCCACTGGATCTGAAAGTTTTAGAGTCGCCACCTTTATTTTAAGGCAAAAATAAAGGAAAACCAGAAAAGAAAACCAGAGATTTTAGAAAGCGGGTTCGGTGCTAAGTTACGAGTTGGGAAGGTGCTAGGCACCCAACTCGCCCTTTCGGTCTCAAAACGTTTTTGGCTGAAGTATGCTCATTGTTATATTTATCTAGCAAATAAATAAGGTATTATTTTGACAAGGCAAATTTAAACAGATACATTCGTGGCTACATTATTTACGGACTCGCAGCCGTCTCCTTCCAATAATTACAAACATATTTAAGAATATTTGGCCATTATAACGGCTCTTTTACATAATATTTCCTAATCTAATCCGGGCAGCACAATGGCTTATATTGGCTACATTGCGCCGGATTTAAAGAATAACTTTTGAAAAATAAATAAAAGGCAAAAATACAAATAAAATAAAATACGCTCTTAAAGGTATTACCTTTTAGAGCGGTGGTGTGCTCGCTCTGTCCTTCAGGGAGAGGGAGTCTTTTTGTTTTGAATTGAACTGGGCAGGATGACTGCTTGATTTTTTGAAGTTTGGGCTTATCAACTCGGGCAGAGTGACAGCTTTATTTGGATAGGTTTTGGCCTTTTTAGTTGGGCGGAACCTAGACTTAGTTTTTGACTTTTTTAGCTCGTTACTCGGGCAAAGTAACGGCTTATTTTGGGATTTTTGGACTGGGGATTTGAGGTGGATACCTAACAACTAGGCTAGGGATCACTTATAACCTATGGGTTTTTGATTTGGCAGAGTTTGGACGGGGTTTGGAGACTATAGGGGCTTCCACTCACCTATCTCGCACCTCTCGTACTATTGATATTGAAAGACGACGAAGCAGAGCTTCGCTGCGATCTAAAAATCGCGGAGGAATTGTTGTGAGTAAACTGGGAGCCGAAGGCCTCTATTTATAGCAGTGGAGAGGGACGCGGCTGGCATTTCTCAATTTGTGTCCCGTGCATTGGCAGCTTGTACTCTGTGCTTCAAAACTTGTACCTATTTGAATGTGAGAGAGCGCACAGGAAAAGGGATGGTGCGGCCAAGGTACCCCTTGGTGCGGCACCAAGCCCTTTTAAAACTTTCAAAATTTGCCACTTTACCCCCCTGCAGTTCACTGTTTCGCGCATTCTGCTTTTCCTTTCGCATTTTTGACTCATGCAACTTGACATTTGTTAAGTTTTAACAGTTCTTGATATTTTATGTCAGTCACATACCAGGGGTACGAAATTGGGGTGTCTACAGCTGGGCATATCTTCGTAGGACCAGGCAAAGATGTCTATGAATTCTTTGAGGAGATCAATGAGCGCCTTTCTTTCTGGACCTTGGAGGTAACTGCCGATTCTGATTTCTTTGACTTCATTGTCCAGCCCGGGTTGATAGTGGGCAGTGTCTTCGATTTGCCGATGAATGGCTCTGTTCACAGTACTCGTGACTTTGCAAGCTCAAGTAGATAATTTTTATCTTTTGGGTCCATTTTATTAAATGACTCATTATCATAATTATTATTATTTAATGTGTCTTTTAAATTAGGTGCAAATAAGGAATAAGCAAAGACATCCATATTATTATTATTATTAAAAGCACATTGTACAGAGGTTATTACATTGTTGAGGATCTGGGGTTTGAGATCCTGAATTATAGGTAACGGATTGGTAGATGACCAATCCGTAAAGTTAGGGAAAGGATCGGGGATAGTATATCCGAAGCGGTCTACCAGGTCTGCGGGTGTCAGGAGCGGACCGGTCGTGGTGTACCAATTCTGCAGAGGCTTATTAGACATAGACTCGAACTCAGCAGAGAGCCTTTCATAATCAGCGCCTCTGTCTATCATACCCAGAAAGCTGTCCCCTCCGAACACTTATTGGGAAACTCCTTTATTGGTCAACGTATTTTACAGCACCTTTATTTATACTTAATTTAGACTAACTTGCTTTTCTTACACCTCCTTGGCTTGGCTGGTTTCAAAGATTTTCGTACCCGCCACCGTAATTTGTTTGTTGTCGATGAGGTCCTGAATGGCGTCTCTGAGCATGTAGCATTGATTGGTAAGATGACCGCTACATTTATGATACTCACAAAACTGGGCATGGTTCCAGGTAATGAGCAATGGTTTGGGTGGACGGTAATTATCCATGGGTTTCAGTATCCCATGGGCACACAATGTTTGGAGTATTTCGGATCTTGGGGCGGGCAAGTCATCGTACTGTCTTTCTTTTCGATTTCTTGGCTTTGATATATGGTTAGGTCGGGTTTTGGTCAGGCAGCTGAGCGGGGTTTTCTTTTTTGGATATAGTTGGAGTGGAATTGGCTTGCCTGGACCCGGGCCCAGTAGGGATTCTTTGTCTGGTATGCAAATGATTTTTTTTAAGTTCCCCGGGATCATGTGGAAATAGGCATCTGAAGGATCGAAAGGGGGATAATTTTCTGGGTCGTGGTAATATGCATTCAGGTTGGGAGGATCAAGGCTGATTTTTGGAGAATTTGAGCTAGAGCCATGGGTATTGGAAATCATGTTTCCTTGATCAAGGAGGTCATCACCGGGTTGGTAGCTGGCACCTGATAGTTTTTTGGAGGCTTGGAAAAGGATATTTTTGGTGGTATCAGGGGAGTTTATTTCAGGAGAGTAGGAAGTATTAGGAGCATACTCTGGAAGTTTGGCTTTTTGTGAGAAAATGGCAAGAGTTTCTAAAAAACTGGCCAAAAGGTCACTTACCACCTGATCCGTTATTCTCTTTGCATGGGCGTCCAGTTCCTTTCTTAACCAAGCCTCAAGCCCAGGAGGAGGTGCATACGCAGGAGTTTCCCCTTCTAGTTCCCAGTCGTTCCAGTTGTTACTATCTCCCGTTATAGCTTATTTGTTCTTTGCTGCCATTTTGCTCGGATCTGTGCCCACCGAACTGATTCTGTCCCTATTTGATCTGAAACTGATACCCTCTGATCTGATTTCTGTACTGGTTTCCCGTATCAACCGGCCAGTATTATCTCTGCCTTTCCAAATTCGGGCCAGGTTTCTGAGGAAAATGGGGGTTTGGTAGGTATCAGAAGGCTGGCTGGAGGCTGTATGGGCTTGGAGTACAGCGTGCCTTTTTTTTAGTATTTTATTATTATTTAATTTTTTTCTTGTTTCCTACAATTGACCGGATAAACACCTGCTTTATTTTGAGAGTCTCAGGACTTTTCCTGGAATAGTGGATTCTTTCTCCAGAGTATAGGACCAACGTATTCCACCTGCCTTTCGACTCCCCAGGACTGGACTGGTCCCAGGCGAAGGGCCTATACTCTTTTCAGGATCCACCATCCGAAATGGTCTAGGTCGAGCATTTGAGAATTATAAGTCAGCCCCTGTTTATTAATTATATTTATATTATTTCTTTTTTTGTGCGCACTAATTGTATATATTATTTTTTTTTGAACTTGCGCATTTTTTTTTTTACATATATAAATTTTTCTGATTTTTTTTTTGAAAAGGCCTGACCCACAATTCAAAGATGCAAAAACCGGTCGGTCTGTGAAGTGTCCTGAAAAACTATATGCACTCTAACGTTGGCTTATGCAGGGGGTAGGCTGGCCATGGTGTAGGGTAACAGTTCGGAATATATCTATATGCGTGCACGTGTTTACGGTATCTAGAAAGCAGTAAAGTCTTTATTTATTTTACAAATATATGAATAGAAAAATAAAATAGATTTGGCATGTCTTGCTGTTATGTGTGGATTTTCTCGGCTTTTTATTTTTGAGCGCAAGCAAGCAAGCACTCCATTTTAAGAAATAGAAAGAAAAGTGGGGAAACTATCTATCCCTATTAATTACAAACTTTGGTCCTATGTCCCCAAAATAAAATGACATAATGAATGCAGATATGTATAAATGTACAGAATAAAGTAAAAAAAAAATGAACTGAAGTAAATAATAATATAGAGCCGGAAGTAAAGCCCCAACTCTTTTGTTGTGCTGCCCGGAATTTATTGTAATATATATAATATATATATATATTACTATTTTTTTTTTGATTTTCGAATTTTTTTTTATATATATTTTTTGAATTTTTTTTTATACTCTTAAACATGCCCGTAACAGGTATCAGAACGAAACTGCTGCCAGATGGAGGATCATATCCACAAATATAGCCACGGCCGTATGGGAACACTTTATTCAAATGCGTAAATTAATATGACAAGCATGCCGGCCGAAAACAAATAAAAACAAAAAGTTTTATTTTACGAGTCTAGCCCTCCATTTTATTTAAAATAAAACAACTCCCAGAGTCGCCATTGTGAGGTTCAGGGGTGTGCTCCCCGCGCCCGCATGGATAGGGGTGCTCGTGCGTGCGGATGCGGACACCACGCCTCGTTCCACCCTCCCTTGTTTAGGGAAGACGAAATCAAAGTGCGAGAGGAGTCTTTGTCTATGTTAGCACGCTTTGAATGTGCCTCGGTTGCCTTGAGTGGATTTTGTATCCAATATGGGAACTGATGGTTTCCCGCATCAAGTTATCCCTTGTTTAGGGGGTACCAGGATATGGGAATGCATTACCCTTTCATTCCTATTTTCCCTTTTTAAGGGGAAAACGGAAAATTGCAAAAAAGGATATTGCGACGCCCCCACTATGGATTTATTAAAAATAGCCTTATGGCCCATTCAGATTACTATGGGAGCTTTGGGTTTCCCGCATCAAGTTATCCCTTGTTTAGGGGATACCAGGATATGTGAATGCATCACCCCTCCATTCCCATGTCTCCCTTTTTTAGGGGAGAACGGGAAAGTGCAAAGAGGGAATGTTGCGAGGCCCCACTGAATCCGAAAGTTTTAGAGTCGCCATCTTTATTTTAAGGCAAATAAAGCAAAACCAAAGAAAATAAAAAAATAAACCAGAGAAAAAGAAAACGGGTTCGGGGCTAAGTTGAGTTGGGAAGGTGCTAGGCACCCAACTCGCCTTTCGATCTCGAAAATGGTTTTTGGCTGAAGTATGCTTATTGTCACATTTATTTAGCAAATAATAAGGTATTAAAATGACAGGGAAATTTAAACAAATACATTCGTGGCCACATTATTTACGGACTCGCAGATGTCTCCTTCCAATAATTATAGACATATTTAAGAATATTTGGCCATTATAACGGCTCTTTTACATAATATTTCCTATTCTAATCCGGGCAGCACAACGGCTTATATGGGCTACATTGCGCCGGATTTAAATAACAACTTTTAAAAATAAATAAAAGACAGAAAATAAAAATAAATAAAAATAAACGACGCTTTTAAAGGTTTTACCTTTTAGAGCGGCGGTGTGCTCGCTCTGTCCTTCAGGGAGAGAGAGTCTTTTTGTTGTTTGTGTGGTTGTTGTTTTGATTTGGGCAGAATGACTGCTTTATTTCTGAGGGTTTGGGCTTATCAACTCGGGCAGAGTGACAACTTATTTGGATAGGTTTTGGCCTTTTTGGTTGGGCGGAACCTAGACTTAATTTTTTGACTTTTCAGCTCGTTACTCGGGCAGAGTAACGGCTTACTTTGGGATTTTTGGACTGGGGAAGTGAGGTGGATACCTAACAACTAGGCTAGGGATCACTTATAACCTATGGGTTTTGATTTCGGCAGAGTTTGGAAGGAGTTTGGAGACTCTATGGGCTTCCACTCACCTATCGCGCACCTCTCGTACTAATCCTATCGAAAGATCGCAGAAGCAGAGCTTCGCTGCGATTTTTTTATCACGGAACTGAGCAGCCAAAATGGGGAGCCGGGGCCTCCTATTTATACTGAAGGAGAAGGACACGCTGGGAATTTGTGCGTTTGTTCTCCATGCATCAACAGCTTGTACCGCGTGCTTCAGGAGTTGTACAATTTGATCTCTGAGACAAGCTACAGTAAGTAGCACGGTGCAGCCAAGGAGACCCTTGGTGCGGCACCAAGGGTCCTTGGTGCGGCACCATGCTGCCTTCCAAGTTCTCGATTTTTGCGGTTTCCCCTTGCGGTTCGCTTTCGCGCATCCTCGCTTTCCTTTCGCATTTTTGACTCCTGTAACTTGACATTTGTTAAGTTTTAACAGTTCTTGATATTTTATGTCAGTCACATACCAAGGGTACGAAATTGGGGTGTCTACACCGACCTGTGATCTATGATCTCTATGTGGGTTGGGGGATAGTTTTCTTTAATAGTAATGTCCAATGCATGTGAAAATATCACCTCAGTGTGCTTATTGTTCTTTGAGCTTTCTGTGAGATAAAGATGTGTAGTTACTACAGCTTGTCCTTAATTGTCTGTCCTTTAGATTTAGTTCATTCTGATTTAGAGAACTGCAGTGGGAAGTTCAAATATATAGGCTTGTTTTTGGGTTTGGTAGTTTGGGCATCCTTCAGGGGTTGGTATATCTATTTCGTTTTGGGGGTGGAGTGTGTGGGGAGGAAATTAAAGGTCTATCTATGGAGTATAAGTTTAATGAACCGATCAAACGCATCGTTTTCTCTGCTACTTTTCCTCGTCAGGTTGAAGTATTGGCATGCAAAGTGTTGTACAAACCTATAGAAGTACAGGTAGGAGGGAGGAGTGCTGTGAATAAAGACATATCTCAGTTAGTCGAGGTGAGACTGGAGAACGAAAGGTTTCTCATACTGTTAGAACTGCTTGGAGAATGGTATGAGAGGGGTAAGATTCTGATTTTTGTCCACTCATAGGAAAAATGTGATGCTTTGTTTACGGATTTGCTCAAGCATGGATATCCATGTCTGTCGTTGCATGGGGCTAAGAATCAAACTGATCGTGAATCCACCATTTCTGATTTCAAGAGCAATGTCTGCAATTTACTGATTGTGACAAGCATTGCTGCCAGGGGTTTATATGTCAAGTAGCTTGAACTGGTGATCAATTTTGATGTTCCAACCCACTATGAAGACTATGTTCATTGAGTTGTTAGGACAGGTCGAGCTGGGAGGAAAGGTTGTGTTGTTACTTTCTTATAAGAAGAAGATGCAAGATGTGCACTAGATCTTAGTTAATTTATTTTTATTTTGTAATCCTGTGTTAGTTAATTTATTTATTATGCAGTTCAATTTTTTATTTTTATTTTGTAATCCTGTCTTAGTTAATTTATTTATTATGTCTTTTGATCAATCAAAAGTACTTAGAAACAAGTATATATTCATCTAGGACAACTCCCATATTTCATTGGATTATTTCAATATTGTTTCGATTCGCTATTCAATTCCTTCTTTCGACATTTTCTACTTGCATTGATTTCTACATTCACGTCATTCCTAGTGGATTTACCTCCAGATTAATGTTGGGTTTGTTTTATTTATGTTTTAGGCCGGTGCAATAGTCTCTATCAAGAGTATTGTAAATGCAGGCCATGTTGTTGCCAAGGGAATCATTTCTAGTATTGATCCAAAAATACAAGTGGGGGGTGCAGATTTAGGTCGTAATTGGTGTGAAGTACAGGTTCAAGTTCCTGTGGAATGGGACGAAGAGTTAATTAGGCGATATGGACTTTTTACAACAATTGGAGATGCGATTGGAGCACCTATAGCTTGGCCTTTATCATTGGTATGTTTGTATTATTTAAGTCCATTAATCATTATAATATGTGTGTGTATGTCTTTTTTTTTCATTCTACTAATTTAAATTTATATATTTTGTAGGTAACACCGTTGGATTTTGACTCAATCTAGTTGCAACCTCAAAATAGTGCAGATGGAGAACTTCATATATTTGTTGCGATGAACGACTTATGTTTTATTAGTGTGTTAGATTATTTTTGTTAGTACGATACAATGACTACGCATGGTTAGTTTTATTTTTATATGCCTAAATTATCGAAATACTTGGTCTGGGATAGTGTAATTAAAGTGTTGGTGATTAATTTTATGATACATTTTTTATAATTATATGTTTTTGTTTTTATACCTTTAACTATTTTTTTCTTATTTTGTTTATAGATAAAACAACAATAGCATGAAATTAAATATATTGGGTAGGTTGATGCTATTGTTCTTTGGGGGCTCTTTTTGATTGCCTTAATAATACTATTTGGGGCCTTTTTTTTTTTTTTTTTTTAAGAAACAGGACGGCACCTGCAGCATTTTATTAAAAAAGAGAAAGATACAGAGGGGGACAACCCAGCCTTAACCCAAGAAAGGGGGGACAAAGGAGCCTGAACCTCAAAAAACAACAGAACCAAGAGGACCAAAAGGCCTAAGCAACTATTTCCTGAAACTATACAGACCATCCCTATCAAAAGCTAAAACTTTTTTAACAAAGACAGGAAGATTAACATAGTCTGAAAACACAACTTGACTCCGTGCGTATGCGCAAAAGCGCATAACTGTCACCACCATATTCTGTTCTCGAAACACATGCCGCAACGAAAAACCACCCAAAAGACCTATACAGTCCCGAAGCAAGTATATATATTGCCAAGGTTCACTAAGACCATCGACCAAAACATTAACCACCGTGAGAGAATCAGATTCTACAACCACAATATCGAGATGGAGCGAGTGACACAGCTGAAGACCTTCTCGAAGGGCCATAATCTCAGCCCTCATGTTCGTACCATTCCCATAATCACTTGAAAAGGCACACAAAAAATTACCCGAAGCATCACGAATCACACCGCCTCCTGTGCACCTCCCATCCTTTGAAGAGCCGCCTCAGATAAGCTTATAACCACCAATCGGAGGAATCCACCGAACCCACTTGCCTCTTTTTACGTGCACCGAATTAACCCTCAACCGAAAAGATTGATAGCAACACAAGCGCCGGCCGCTTCTAGTTTTCGGAACAAAGCAAAGATTGGCAACTCTAACACCTTCAAAAATCCGAGAGGCTATTCGGTCCTTGATCATTCTGGAATCCTCAAAAACCGCCGTACAACGCTCCTTCCAAATCTCCCAACAAGTAAAAGCAAAGATACTAAACATAGTAACCCCAAGTTGAGAGCGCAGAGTAACCGAAGACCAAACTAAGAAAATATGATGAAGGCTCTCATACTGCGAAATTAACTGAAAACGATTCGCAAAACTTGACCATAAATGACGAGCAATATCAGAATGAACGAACAGGTGAGTAAGGGATTCCACCGCATGAGAATCAACACAACAACGACATTTGGAAGCTAACTGAACACGGCAAGCTTGGATATTAACATCAAGAGGCAAGGCATTTTGAAATAACTTCCAAAGAAAACAACTTACTTGCATAGGGAGCCATTTCTGCCAAATAATTTGAGCCCACCTCTGAATCTGACCATGCTCCCTGTGTTGATGCAAGAAAGCACTGGCCTTGAAAACCCCCGAAGCAGTGAACTCATAGATCAACCTGTCTGGAATTGTATCATCACATCTAATATATTGCACCCGATGCCACTCTGCCTGAGGCACAAACTGTCTCAAACTATCAAGCTGTTGCATTGCCGAAGCCACCGAAAGATTTCTATCAACTGGAAGAGGCCCGATCAGACGAGAACCGCACCAATTATCATCCCAAAAAGAGATATTTCCTCTACCCACAACCCAACGACTTGAAGCCTGAACTATCGGCAATAGGTCCAAGACAGCTCTCCAAGACTTTGAGACACACCGAAAACCAACTTCCTGATGCACGCCATATTTTGCAATGCAAAATTCTGCCCACTGACCTTGTTGATTAAGGACTTTCCATGCAAGTTTTGCATGTAACGAAACCATAATCTGATTCAAAGATCTAATACCCAGACCACCTTCATCCAAAGGCCGACAGACGCGATGCCAAGCTATCCAATGAAATCTTTTATTGCCCCGATCACTCCAAAGAAAATTCGCCATTTTCTGCTCAATGCTACTAAGCACTGACTTACAAACTTTCAACGCCGCCAAAGCATAAACCGGAAGGCTGCATAAAATAGCTTTAATAAGAGTCACTCTCGCTCCAAACGACAACAAGTTATTTCGCCAATTATAAATTCTTCCCGTAACCTTCCTCTCGATCTCCTCAAAATAAACTCTCCTAAGCCGACCTTTATACAAAGGGAGACCCAAGTATTTCAACGGCCAATTGCTGTGAGTAAAACCCGACCATCCCTTGATTCTCAAAATCTGACGAGGGGAGCATCTATTCGATAAATAGAAGCCACTTTTGCTAGCATTAACTCGCTGACCAGACGACTCTTCATAAGTCCGCAAAATGTTCTTCAAACCAATAATCGACCTCTTAGAACCATTACAAAATAACAGCATATCGTCAGCATATAATAAGTGAGTGATTACAGGACCCCTTCGACCATGAATGAAAGGCAGAAACAAACCACGCGAAACAGCCCTGTCAAGATTATGCGACAACACCTGCTGTGCCAAAATAAAAAGCATAGAAGAGATTGGATCACCTTGCTTCACTCCCCGACTAGACTTGAAGAAACCCGAAACAGTGCCATTAATTTTAAAGGAGTACCAACTATTAGAGAGCAAATTAAAAATCAGAGTGCCAAAAGCCCTCAAAGCCCGCGCCAAAAAACTCCATTCTAATCTATCATACGCCTTTGACATGTCAATCTTAACAACCATATTACCTCCCCGAGTCTTATAGTCGATGCGCTGAACCAACTCATGAGCCAACAAAATATTATCTTGTATACTACGACCCTTAACAAAGCCGGACTGATGAGCAGAAATCAACTTCGGAAGTAGAGAAGACAAACGAGTTGATAAAATCTTGGATATTAACTTCGCAGCAAAATTACAAAGACTTATCGGGCGTAAGTCACTTAAATTATCCGGATTCTCCACCTTCGGAATGAGAACTACTAAAGCCGAGGACAAACCCCGATGAAGCACATTCCCATTAAAAAATTCCCAAACGCTTCAAAAGACTTCCTTCTTAATTATCGCCCAAAGACCCTTGAAAAAACCGGTGAAACCATCCTGGCCCCGAGCACTATTTGGATTAAGGGATTTGATCGCAGCCCAAACCTCCTCCTCGTTTGGTAGCTCAGTCAACAAAATATTATCTGCTAAAGTAACAGTAGAAGGAAAGCCATCAAATAAAGCTTCATCAATAACAGGATCAGTAGATGCGAAAAGATCCGAAAAGTAAGCTTCAGCCATAACCCCTATTTCGGTTGGGTCCTCAGTAAAAGTTCCATCATTCTGACGCAGACGGAGCGTATTCTTTTGGCCTCTATCCTGCATACTAGCGTGAAAGAACGCGGTATTACGCTCACCTTCGATCACCCACAGCTGACGAGATTTGGCTTCAGCCATCTCCGATTCCCAAGCAAGCAGTTGAGTGAGACGATTTTGAGCTACTTTCAGACCATCCGAAACTGCCAAACCACCTCCATTTTGCAAATCAAGCTCCAACTTCAGAATGTCGTCCTGAATAGCCGCAATATTCCGTTGAATGTGACCAAACACCCTCCAATTCCAATCTTTCAAGGCTGGCCGCAAATACTTTAATTTGCGATATAGGAGAGACATGCCAGTTCCCCACGTGGGTTTATTCCATTGCTCCGTCACAAAAGATAAAAAATCTTTGTGATCCAACCAAACTCGTTGAAAACGAAAGCCGCCTTTCCTTTGCACGGAATCTTGAAAATCAAGTAAAAGAGGCGAGTGATCTGAAACAGCGGTGACCAAATGCTTAACTGTCAGCCTCGGAAAGGAAAGCTTAAACAACCCATTCACTAATACTCTATCCAATCTCTTCCAAATACGATGCCTGCCCGACTGATTATTGCACCATGTGAAACGAGAACCCTCGAAACCTGCGTCTACCAAACCAGATAAATTGATACAATTGTTAAAATCCTCCAATTCACCTAAGTCGCACTGAGCACCACCCAATTTTTCATTAGATTGACAAATGACGTTAAAGTCTCCCCCAACGATCCACGGAACCGTACACCCAACAGAAAGATTCGTAATATCAGCCCAAAGTTCATTCCGGACCTGTCTATTACATTTAGCATAAACAAAAGTGGCCAAAGTAGAAACCCGATCAGGCATGTTAATCATAACTGAAACTTGCTGCGAGGAATAACTCACCAGATTAACGTCAACGGGACTATTCCATAAAATCCAAATGTGCTTATTAATAGGATTGACATGCATATTAAATGCAAAACCAACTCGACGACAAAATTTAAAGAGACGATCACCACTAGTCTTGGGCTCTAACACAGCACACAAAAAAGGACGATGTTGCCGAATTAGAAGCTTCAGATACGTTCTAGTATCCTTATTGCAAACTCCCCTAGCGTTCCAAATAACTATCGTCATAAAATTATGCTAGGTTGACTGAACGGGCTTTACTGGCAGCCCTAGTAACTCTAATGTTCTCCTTCAGAAACCTCGCCTTTTTCTTTTCCGTATTCAGCCCTGTGCAATAGGTCATAAAAGAATTACGAAGAGAAACATTACCAATATCGGCATCTGTAAAAACGCTACGATTGTCTACCGATTTATCCTCATAATCACCATTAGTAGAGTGAGCCTTTCCGAATTTACGCGGAATTTCATGCAAGAAACCATTCCAAAATTCACCAATATAAACCGACTCTTTGTACACTTTCTCAGCAGCTCTATTGCCTACACCACAAGTGCTCGTATGCAGAACTGAAGGAGGTAATGTCACATCCGGACCCTTTGCCACAGTGTCCTCCTCCAAATCTTCCAGCAAACCAAAAGAATTAGTTAAAGGTACCGATTGTCTTTGATCATTGTTCACATGATCCGAAACCCTAGCATGCCCATCTTTCAGTACCTCAGAACTGGTGACATCAATATGCTCTATCTCCACGGGAACTCCTTGAGCATTTTTGGCCAACGAAACGGACCCTCCATCTCGTTTAACTGGAGTCCACCGCTGTTGTTCCTTGTGGGGAACTTGTGGAGGAACAACAGTTTTGCCGCCGCCAATATCCTCTTTACGCTTAATTGGAACTGTCTTCCCCTTATCCCGTGACATATCTTGCCTGGGACCATTCGGCATGTGATTTTGTTCAACAGGAGCATCTTGTTGCTTAGACAAACGAGGAGACCCTTTCTTGCACTGACTCTTAAGATGCCCTAATAGACCACACCCTACACAATACCGAATATTCCCTTCGAATTCAAGGGACCGCTGTCGCCTTCCTTACTCGTGCCAATCCATACCCTCGATGGCAAAGGGTGAGAGACATCTATTTCAATACACATACGAGCAAACATAGGTCGTACTAGCGAAAGCGTTTTCTCATCCGCCCTCAAAAAATTCCCTAAGGAATTCCCAATACGCTCCAAAAAGGACGGATTGAAAAACATAAGAGGTAGATGATGCAACCGGACCCAAACCGCCACCCTAGTCTCATCTTTTCGATATGCAAAGTTAGCCGACCACCTAAATGATCTGTACATGCAAGATTGAATCATGTGTGATTCCTTTGATAATGCTAGAATAAAATCTTCCGACGACGAAAGCCGAACCATAATATGCCGCGGATCCAATAAACCAACGACGAATGGACCTTTGAGATGCCAGTTCTTAGCTATATCTGCCTGTATAACATTCACTGTTGGCCGCCCAGATGAAAATTTTAGGATCAAAGTATTCTCAAATTGCTTGGCAGAGGCGTCCATCTCCATGGATGAAAACTGTTATAAACTTTGCTACAATTTTCTCTCTCTACAATTTTCCTTATTAGGGTTTAGTGGTGCATGGCGGCGGCCAAGGAGGCTCCGCCTCCCAGCCCACCGGATCCATGCATGGGTGGTCCAGCTATGTCCGATCCGGTTTTGGGGCGTTTTGATGTGCCCTAATAGCAAGTGGTAAAACAGTTTTCATAGATTACATATAGAGGCATTTTGAAGTGCCTTAATAGCAAGCTATAGAACAGCCTCCACAGAGTGGTTATTGAGACACTTCTAGGTGTTGTTTAAATAGTTCTATTAAGGCATTTGATGGTAGTTAAAACAGTTTGAATTTTTTAAAGCGATACTTGTAAGAGTCGTAATAGTTAAGTTTTCATATTTCAAAAAACTTTACGGGACACTTGTAAATGACACTACAGAAAATCTATTAAGGCTTTTATATGAGCCTTGTAAGGTGGTACCCTATTGAGGCACTTGAAATAGCTTCAATAGTCTATTGAGGCTTCGCAACAAGCGACACTTAGTCTAAGTGCCTCAAGGTTCAAAAAGCCTCAATAAGGTACCTATCGAGGAACTTTTAAGAGCCTTTTAAGACCTAATTTGTTGTAGTGTGAGTAAGATTGGTCATAGGAGTGGCAATCTTAGAAAATCCCTCAATGAACCTACAGTAATAACCCGCCAAGCCCAAGACACTACGGACTTCGATCACCGTACTAGGAGTCTTCCACTTGGTAAAAGCCTCAACTTTTGATGGATCCACCGCGATACCATCACTAGACACAACATGCCCAAGAAAAGCAACTTGTTCTAGCCAAAACGCACACTTGCTAAACTTAGCAAAAAGATGTTTCTTACGCAATACAGTAAGAACCTCTCTCAAATGATGCTCATGCTCCTCTCGTGACATCGAGTACACAAGGATATCATCAATGAACACCACTACGAAACAATCAAGGTACTCGTGAAACACCTTATTCATCAAGTCCATAAAAACGACAGGCGCGTTTGTCAACCCAAACGGCATCACAACAAACTCATAATGGCCATAGCGCGTACGAAAGAGATCATCAATGTGGGGTAATGGATAACCTCCACGCGAACCCTCAACTGGTGGTAACCACTGAAGCTGATCAAAGAGATCATCAATGTGGGGTAATGGATACTTATACTTTATAGTAACCTGGTTCAACTGACGATAGTCAATGCATAACCGCAAACTACCATCCTTCTTCTTCACAAACAAAACCGGTGCACCCCACGAAGACACACTCGGTTTAGAAAACTCTCTATCCAACAGTTCCTGCAACTGTTCCTTCAACTCTCTCAACTCAGCTGGAGCCATCCTATAAGGTGCTCTAGAGATAGGTGAAGTACCGGGCAATAACTCAATGCAAAACTCTAACTCTCGGTCGGGGGATAATGCATAATCAGTCGAAAAGACATTCATAAATTCATTAACTACCGGTACATCTTCTATACTAACAGTAGACATGCTAGTATCAAGCACACAAGCAACATACCCAGTACACCCCTGAGATAGCAGTTTTCTAGCCCGCAAAGCAGAAATAACATGTATACCTCTCATAGCATGATCGCCAATAAACACAAATTCCGGAATTCCGGGCATGGCAAAAGTAACCCTCTTGCGACGGCAATCTACTAAAGCATGGTAAACACATAGCCAATCCATACCCAATATCACATCAAAATCCCGGATAGGCAATACTACCAAATCCGCATGCAAAACCAGATCACAAACAAGTACATCGCAACCCCTATAAACCTCAGATGCAAGCATACAATCACCCAACGGTGTAGACACCTCAAGTACATAAGGCAACTGAGCAGGCAATACACATAAATGATCAATAAAATGAGATGCGACATATGAATGAGTAGACCCCGGATCTATAAGAACTCGAGCTCTATGACCGAAAACTGAGAGTGTACCTCCAATCACTGAAGTAGACTCTGGGACACCACGCTGATCAAGTGCAAATACACGTGCCTGCGCCTTAGGACGCCCATCACTATCCCTCTTGCTCCCCGACTGTGGAACAGAACCCACTGACTGACTAGCACCAGACTTAGGACAATCTCTCCTTAAATGAACCGTCTCACCACACCCGTGACACTTAGCAGTCTTAGTCCAACACTGCTCAACTGCGTGCCCCGTGCGCTGACAATAAGAACAAACCACAGAACTGCTTCCTGTCCGCCGCCTGAGAAGATGGAGCGCGACTTTCCCGACTCTCGGCCCATCGCCCCCAATCGCTGGCTCTACCATGGCCACCGTTGCGACGGTTGCCCCTATGGTCAGACTGATTCCCCGAATTCTGGCCTCTCCCAGAATGCTGCAAGGCTCCCTGTGATGATTGAGGCTGATGTGAAGACTGCACAGAAGGCTTCGGCCTGTGCTCCTCAATATCTCTCTCTATCTCATAGGCACGATCTACCGCGCCCCGATAATCTGTCAACTGAAGAGACAAAAGCTGCCTCCTAAACTCTGTCTTCAATCCCTTCACAAGCTTAAGAACCCTCTGAGGCTCATCTGGTACAAGATGCGCACAATACGCGACAACTTCGGTGAACTTAGGCGAATCTTGAGCCACGGACATAGAACCTGCTCCAAGTCTTGGAACTCCTTCTCTCTCTCTGCCTCACTACCATAGGGACATATGAAGTCCTGAACTCCCTCTCAAAGTTAGGCCACACTCTAGGAACCCCATTCAGATTCCAGCTAGCAAGCAAGACTTTCCACCAATGGTTGGCGGCTCCCCTCAGCTTATAAACTGCTAGTACAACCTTTTCTTCCTCACTGCAGTCCAGAGCTGCAAATATTTTCTCTAAGTCCTCCAGCCACAACTCAACAATACTAGCATCAGACTCACCCTTGAAAGATTGAGGTTTCATCTTCAAGAATCTCTCCAAAATAGCGTTGTTCCTCCCTCTAGGATCAACAGGCACATCAATACGAGGCGGCCGCCTCACCTGCGGGTTCAGTGGTGGTGGTGGTACAAGTGGTACTCCCCACGGCCGACCTCCTGGCCATCTCGGTCATAAAAAAGCATACGGCGATACATGTCCGCCATGTCGCGCATTAGGGTCAACTTGCCTCCGCCGAGGAGGTCTGCATCACCTGCCTATTCTCTCTGTCACCTCGACCAACACCGCCTCCTGGCTAGGACCTCCTCAGATTTGTGCAGTGTCTAGTCTCCACCATCGTGAACCTAAGAAATCACTTGGCGTTAGAAATCACACAAAGAACCAACCCACCTAGGCCATGGAACCTATCACCGCCGATAGCTAACTTTGGCTCGATACCAACTGACCCGGCCCCCAGAGATGGAATCACAAGTCAAGTCGTCCAAATAGGACAACAATACATGCAAAGTCTCAATTAGAAAACAACGTGACGCAACATTTTAGTTGAAGCGTGACTCGGCACCAAAAGGCCGAAAATTTTTAAAACTTTTTAAACCTGATGTAGCAATTAAAGACAAGTATATCAATTCATCGGCGACTTTACTACTAGGAACCCAACACTATGCGCTTCATGCAAATATACCTCAACGGCTACAACATGCCGGAGAAACAACATAAATACATAAGAGCTAAAGTAATGCCCAGCGGAAGATTTAAAACAGGTGAACCATACTACAGCTATACAAGGCTCGGCGTACATGCACCGGCACTCAAAATTGGATACAACAGGTATAGACATAAATCCAAATAAGCAAAGTTCCCAAGCAAAGTCTAAATGACTTGCTAAACCCAACGTCCTTACAAAAGAGAACAAAATAAGGACATCTATAAACCACAACCTCGTCGCGCGATCACGGACAAGCAAAAATCTGAACACCTCAACGAGCTGCACTGAACGGCTCGGATCTAAAGCATAAAAGGGAGGGGTAAGTCATAAAGACTTTGTGAGTTAACAATTATGCATGTCATGGCATTATGCAACATACATAGCAAGATATCATCTTTAATATCAAGTCACTCAAAGTATTCATTTAATAAACACTTAAATCACATATCCATGGTAGCACATTGTTTCACATAAGTGCTATAAAGTAAACCACATAAAAGGAGGATATGTTATGGAACCGGTGCCGCTACGTAGCTCCTGCATTACACATTGTTAACATTCGTGCTAATGATACCCGTGATTAGTGTATCAAAGTACCGAGTTCTCTACTCGGGTACCAAGCTCTCTCCTTGGTACTTAGACTTTCCAATGTGCTCTTTTGGTTACAGCAAAGGTGCTACTTCCCCACTGTGGCCAACAGTGGAGGCGTGTGTGATAAAAACCCGGTATAACAACCCATCACTATCACGAGTCCCATAACTCGTGACGGCGATGCATTGTCACACCAACGACTCAATCAAATATGCCAGCTGGACTCATGCAATGCCAAGTAGATGTTTACTCGTCATATAATCTCAAATAAGGAACAAGTTCGACAAGAGCGAACTTATTCAACAAGTAGTTGTCTACTCATTTAAGGAATCAAACAAGAATTCGACAAGAGCGAATTCAACATGTCAAATAGATACATTATTCTACAACATGCTCTCAATCATGCATTTACTTCACACGATCACACAAACCGCATAAGAACTCGATTGAGTCTTACAAGCACACATACATCAAGGCATACTCATTAATCCATCTCAAAGTATCGTAAGCTAATTCATTAGTCTAACGAACTACATTCGTCATAGGGATTGATTGTGGAGTCGTTATTGTTCGATAACTCCCTAAATTCAACTCCGGTGAGTTTTACTAAAATTCAACCAAGTAGAGCATTGATACTATATGTATCACATTGCCCTTTTCTAAGTTCTCTGTTCATTTAGAACTTGATAACTAAGCCGTTCATGTTCTTAAACTAGCCTTAAACACAATCCTAAGTTTCAAACCCTAGTTTCGGTGATTTTGTTAAACCTTGAATTGAACCGAATTCTTTCACAAGAGTTATTCCCAAGCTCATTATAAACAACATTCATGTTTTACAAAATGTCAAAATCATAACTTCATAGAGATTTCATAAAATCATACTCATATTTTATATGTTGAATTGAAGGTTTTGTCTTCACAAAAGATGTTCACAATCAACATTAAAACAACTATAATGAAGGGGTCATGTTATTTTATTAAACATGGAAATCTCAGGGAATTGTCACTCACCTTAGTCCTAAGATTAATGGATGAATGATTGATCAAGGCAAGGATTGTTGTAGAGGAGATTGAGGCCTTCGATTTGGCGGTCTCGGATGGCCGATCGGACCACCGGATCTCCGGGAAATGGTCCTTCAACCTAGCTCCATGGACGAAATTTGAGCTTGAGTCTCTGATTCTCTGGTTTAAGGTGAACACAAATGGCTGGAAAGGCTGCATTTTGTGTTTATATACTTCCCAAGAAGTCCCTAATCCAAGTGAAGTGAGTTAAGAGGCTTTCTATTGGCTAAGGCATGAAGACCATTGATAAGGAAGATCCAAGGGTTCACAAGGGTTGAAAGTAAGTCAACAAAGGTGGCTTTGAGTCACAAAGGTTGGCCAAGGGGCAAGGGCTCAAGGGTCAATAGCCAAATCCACTCAAAAATCACCAAGGGCTAAAAACTGTCCAATGCGGTCGCTTTGATTTGGGGCCATGCGACCGCATGGTCCCTCTTCCAGATTCTGCACATTTTGATGTGCTCTCAGCATCTCCTCGCGAGCCAAGGCCAAAAATGCAATGCGACCGCGAGGTCCTGACCTAAAACTTGATCTTAAGTGACCCTAAATGATCTCAAACTCATTGGCAACAATCCTAAGGTGTAACCCAACTCAAAACAAGTCGTAAACACACCCGAAACACATCCGAAACAAGTTAAAACATGGCTCGAATCACGCGACGAATGGCCAATGAATCAAACACGAATCAATCCCAACTTAATATAGGATAGAATGAACATGTATTAGGCTTGTTAAATCATTGTTATGGCTTGTATACAAGGCCTATAACTCAACCGAACTTCTCTCGAGACGAAATGAAGGCAATACAAGCAATGATGTACAACATCAAAACACAAACGAAGCAACGAAGCTTCTAAACTTCCAACCAAGCATGAAACAACTAAGATGAACATTGTAAATCTTATATGCAAGGTATTAAGACTCTCATGAGACTTATAAACGTGCTAACACGTTAAAACGAACACTCGAAACATCAACACAAGGCAAGCAACACATGGAAGACCATTACTCCATTATGATCTCAACCAACTCAATGCCAACATGATATGAATGAAATGAAGTCTCTAACATGTCAAGATCTATTGTAAACATGTTATAATGATGACAAACATGAAATGGGGTTTGGGTTCTCACATCGTCAACAAGCAAGCTGAACCAAGAATGGATGTTAAGAAAAAGGATAATCATAATCACTCTTCAGCTAAAGCCACTGACAGTTCTCTATGGAACTTCCATTTATGTCATTCTTGCAATTGCCTAGCCATCGGTCCTGCAATGCCCGCTAAGGTTCACTCCAAAATCTGAGACCTAGTTCTCTCGTTAGTTGTATGGGTCCAAAAAGGTTGCTAATCCTTAGGACCCAAAAGAAAATAAAGGGGACCTTGTTTCTTTAAATCTTTTTCAGGAATGCTTCATGGCTATAGATTCAGAAATCAAAGACATCTGGTACCTGGACAGTGGCTGCTCAAGACACATGACAGGAAACAGAAGTCTACTCACAGATATAACTGAAGCCAAAGGACCTACCGTTATTTTCGAAGACAATGCAAGAGGAAAGACAATTGGGTATGGCTCAATCACTAGAGGAAGTCTCTCCATCAACAAAGTTTCTCTAGTGAGCGGCTTAAAACATAATCTTTTGAGCATATCCCAATTCTGCGACAAAGGATTAATCTGCCAATTCAACTCCAACCAGTGCCTCATCAAAGATCGTGAAACCTGCTCTACAATACTGACCGGCAATAGACAAGGAAACGTCTATGTCGTAGACTTAAATCTTCTAGGGAGATTCTCCAACCTTTGCCTAGTTTCTAACAGCGTTCGTGACAACTGTTGGGTATGGCACAAGCGTCTCAGTCACCTCAACTTCAAGCACCTCTCCAAGCTCTCCAAAGATGGGCTTGTCAAAGGTCTACCTACGGTGTCTGCCGATCATGACAGAAGTTGTGAAGCTTCTCAATTAGGAAAACTTTCTAAGTCTTCCTTCAAAAGAAAATCTATCATGTCAACAAACAGACCTCTTCAACTTCTGCATATGGATCTCTTTGGACCAATCACTACAGTCAGTATTTCTGGAGAAAAGTATACATTTGTAGTAGTTAACGACTACTCTAGGTTCACCTGCATTGAAACAATGACTTCAAAAGATGAGACAAATGATCTAGTCACTGCTCTTTTTAGAAGACTTCAAACTCAAAAGCTTGAAGACATTAGTGACATAAGATCAGACAATGACACTGAATTCAAGAACAATGGTGTAGAAAGATATTGTGATGACTACGGGATTGGCCACAACTTCTCTGCTGCCGAAGGCTCCTCAACAAAATGGTGTAGCTGAACGGAAGAACAGAACACTGATTAAAGCAGCAAGAACAATGCTGGCAGAAGCAAAACTTCCAAAGTACTTCTGGGCAGAAGCCGTCAACTCTGCATGTTTTACCCAGAACAGATCCCTGGTAAACAAGTTTCATAACAAAACTCCATATGAAATATGGAGAGGAAGAGCCCCAAACATAGGATTTTTTAAAATCTTCGGCTGTAAATGTTTTATTCTTCATAATGGAAAAGAATATAGAGGAAAATTTGATGCAAAATCAGACGAAGGAATTTTTCTGGGGTATTCCAAACATTCAAAAGCATTTCGTATTTTCAGTAAAACTCATTTAAAATTTTTAGAATCTGTGCATATTTCTTTTGATGAATATGACTTGTTAGAGCCTAGAAAGGCTCCGAATGTTGCTAATGATTCTGATAATGATGAGACAGGTACAAATACAGCATCTACTTCCACTCCTCTTCAGAATCCTGCAACTGCAGACCCTTCCTGTACCGCTAACCCTTCACCGGCAGACTTCAACTCTGCCGATACTAGTTCCAACTCTTCTGTTGACCCAAAACCCATCTCTTTTGTCTTACCCCAAACACCTTTGCAGATCACTCATCCTTCTTGTTCAACAGAAAATGAAGGTCTCGAAGATCCTATCTCTTCTGAACCAGATTTTGGTGAATCTCCTTCTCAACCTACTTCAGAATTCTTAAAGGAAGATCCCACCAGAAGAGATCTCCCTCCAACCATTATTGAAACAAGAGATCATCCTATTTCTCAAATCATTGGTGATCTCAACTCAGGAGTTCGTACGAGGAATAGAGTTCTAGATGAGACTATGTTTGCATATGCATTCGTATCTGAACTCTAGCCAAAGAAGATTGATGAAGCCATTGGAGATCATAACTGGATTGAAGCTATGCAAGAAGAGCTGAACCAGTTTGAAAGATGCAAAGTGTGGAGCTTAGTTCAAAGGTCGACTGACCATCCAGTTATCGGCACCAAATGGGTTTACAGAAACAAAAGAGATGAAGATGGAAACGTCACCAGAAACAAAGCTAGATTGGTTGCTCAAGGCTACCGACAGGAAGAAGGGATTGACTTCGATGAAACATTTGCTCCTGTTGCTAGATTAGAGGCAATCAGACTCTTTCTAGCCTATGCCTCGTTCATGGACTTTAAAGTGTATCAGATGGATGTGAAGAGTGCCCTTCTGAATGGTGATCTTCAAGAAACGGTATACGTTGAACAACCTCCAGGATTTGTCATTCAAGACAAACTAGATCATGTCTACCGACTCAAGAAAGCACTCTATGGCCTAAAGCAAGCTCCCAGAGCTTGGTATGAAACTCTATCCAAATTCTTAATAGAACAAGGATTCGTGAGAGGAAGGATAGACACTACTTTGTTCATCCTCAAGCACAAAGGACATTCTCTTCTGGTACAAATCTATGTGGACGACATCATCTTTGGATCAACTAACCAAAGCCTGTGCAAGAGATTCGAGAAGCTGATGCAAAGCAAGTTCGAGATGAGTATGATGGGAGAACCTACCTACTTTCTAGGACTGCAGATTCAACAGACTTCCGATGGAATCTTCATCAGCCAAACCAAATATGCAAAGGAACTCATCAAGAAATTTGGTCTTGATTCAGCTAAAGGATTTGAGACTCCAATGTCTACCAACTGCCATCTTGATAAAGATGAAAAGGGAAAGCAAGAGAGCATAACCAAGTACCGAGGAATCATAGGTTCACTTCTTTACCTTACTACCAGTAGACCTGACATTATGTTTGATGTTTGTGTTTGTGCAAGATTTCAGGCAGATCCAAAGGAATCACATTTGCTTGCTGCCAAACGTATCATCAGATATGTTTCAACAACAACAAATCTAGGCATCTGGTATTCCAAATGCAACAACTTCGATCTAGTTGGATACTCAGATGCAGATTATGCAGCCTGCAAGGTAAGCAGAAAAAGCACCAGTGGGACTTGTCAATTTCTTGGAAATAGACTTGTCTCATGGTCATGCAAGAAACAAGGATCAGTTGCAAACTCCACCACATTGCTGCCAGCATTTGTTGCTCTCAACTTCTATGGACGAAGTAACAACTAGTGGACTACAACATCAAGACTGCAAATTGTCCAATTATGTGTGACAACACATCAGCAATTTCAGTCTCCAAAAATCCAGTGATGCACTCGAAGACAAAGCACATTGATATCTGTTATCACTTCCTCAAAGATCATGTGGAGAAAGGTAACATCAGTATGGAATATGTTCCAACTAAACATCAATTGGCTGACATTCTCACAAAACCAATGGATGCCACCAGGTTTGCTTATTTAAGGAGAAATCTTGGTATGATTGATCCTACTGCTTAATTTCAATATCTTATAGCTTTTCTTTCCTATCGGTAGACCTAGTTCTGTACCGACCGGAAGACGTAACCTTCCCTTTAACGGAAGACTTAAAGGTTAGTATCTTTACTTAGTCTATTTTAGTTAAAAGAGGTTTTCTAAAACAAAAAGGGGGGTCAAGCGTAAAAATCTTTTTACTTAGAAAATATCTTAAGTTCCCGCTTTTGCGCCTAAATTTTCCTTTAAATAGAGCTTGAACCGTCCTTTCCAAAACTTTACGAAACCCTTTTGTCTAAAATATTTCTCTCTCTATTCAAACTCTCTCTCTCTCTCTTTCTGCAACTGCCCGCTCTCTTCATTTCCAAATTCTTCTTGTTTCTTCTTCTTATCAACAACAATGGTATGTTCTTCTCTACTCTACTACTTGTAATTTGTAGTTTACTGTTTCGTATTTCATCTCTTAAACTAATTGTTTTGGAATACAAAAGGTCACTTTCGATTATCTAACAGTATTCGCCATTGTTGTTCTTCAAAACCTAGAAACTAACAGTCGTTTATATGCTTTGAATGCTTACTCTCTTGAAAACTTCTGTTACATGTTTCTCTGGTTTGCTTACTATAAACATTCTAGGGTTTCAAGTTTTCTTTTCGAATATTTTCACTAAATTCAGAAAAACTTGAAATCCTTGCTTGTTTAAATTGTGTGGTAAAAAGCCTAATTTCTGACTGCATTTCTTTCAAGCAAAATCGTCGAAATCCAAGCGTGACAGCAGGAAGGAGCTAGACCCAGAAAAGGACATTCCTCCAAGTTTGGACGTCAACCTTCCGGGATATCCTACTTTTCCCGCTGCTCATGACGTCATCGTAGCCCTGGACCCGAAACTCTATATACCCGGAATGTGCATCGACCTCCAATCTGTCTGCACTATTGCCGCCGGTGTCAAGGCCTGCGAAGACATGAACGCTTCAGGAATTCTTCCACTCTTCTGCCTCAACGACAAGAGCTACACTATTTTCTTGGCTGAAGAGTTCTACCAAAGGATGGAGCTCAAAAATAAAAATGCTCTGCGTGGATGGATTAGAGGCCGTCCTATCTCCATCACCGCCAAGACCATCTCCACCATTATTGGTGTGCATTTCGGTGGTGCTCTTGAATTGACAATTGCTGAGGCTGATCATGCCTGGGAAGCAATGAGGGGAGTCGATACCCCAAGGGAACCTCAAGGGAAGATGCTGAGGAATCTCTTGCCCTTAGACGTCTACTGCTCAAGCCACCTGATCGACAAGGGGCTGCTGTTCAAAAGTGGTGCACATGATATGTTCACATCACAACAGCTGAACCTTACAAGTGTCGTCTACCTTCAGACCCGTCTCAACTTCGGCGCTATTATCTTCAACGAACTCAAGCAGTGGGTAGAAAGAGTTAAGAACAACCCCACCTGCAAACGGCCATTTGTCAGGCTGATCAACGCTCTCCTATGAGACACTGAGAAGGTCAACTCTTCCATCAAGGAAGATGAGCGGATAATGGTGACCAAAGACAAACAACCGACCAATTCGTTCATCAACAAATATACAGAATATGAAAACAAGCGAAGGCTGCAGAAAGGTCTTCCGCCCGTCTCCATCGACAAAGTTGCTAAGCCTGTGCCGATCATAGTTACTCACTTCAACATGGAAGCATATGAAGCGGCTAGCAAGACCTTCAAGAAGGCTTCTGCTAAATTTGATGATCAAGTTGCTAAGACCCTCCATCAACAAGCCAAAGATCTGGCTGATGAGGCAGAGCAACTGTTACGGTCCAAGCAGAAAGCTAAGGGCAAAAAGGCTCGGGTGGAAGAAGAAGTAGCAACTGAGGAGCAGCAGGCAAAATGGATAAGGAAGGAGATGAAGGGCAGCCAAAAGGACAGGACCCACAGTCCAAAGGACAAGACCCCAGCTCAACCTTCACCAGACCAACCTTCACCAGTCCAACCAGCACCAACTCAACCAACTACCTCCAACCAACCTTCTCCTAAAACCAAGCGACCATCTTCATCTTCACACTACTAGAAAAATGACCTTTAGTGACGGAAATTTCCGTAGCTAAAGGCCTAATTCCATCGCTAAAGGATAATCAGCAACGGAATTTTTCCGTTGCTGGCCCGTCGGTGATCACGCGTCGCAGATGTCCGACGGAACAATTTCCGTCGCTAAAGGTTAAGATCAGCGACGGAATTTTCCGTCGCTAAAGGTTGATTTTTAGCGACGGAATTTTCCGTCGCTAAAGGCATTTTAAAAAAATTAAATTTTAATTTCAGCGACGAAATTTTCCGTCGCTAAAGGCTTTTTAAAAAAATTAAATTTTAATTTCAGCGACGGAATTTTCCGTCGCTAAAGGCTTTTTTTTAAAAAAAAGAAATTTTAATTTCAGCGACGGAATTTTCCGCCACTAAAGGATTTTTAAAAAAATTAAATTTCAATTTGCGACGGAAATTTCCGTCGCAAAAGTATTTTAAAAAATAATAATTTTTAATTTTTAAAACATAATAAATTTTAATTTCAGCGACGGAAATTTCCGTCGCTAAAGGCTTTTAAAAAATAATTAAATTTTAATTTCAGCGACGGAAATTTCCGTCACTGATAATGGAAAAAAATTATAAAAAAATACACAAAAATTTTCTTGAAAACTGGGAATTAAAAAAACGCCAAGTACAGTTTTTTGGCAAACACATCAACACAATCATGCATCTATAAATTACAATACATACACACACATCAAATACATATTTTTGCCAAACATCTACAATCAACAGACCAAGTACCGATCACCCATCTAGAAATTGCACTACACATACACGTTTTGTGTGATGGGTGGAAGTAATCTGAAACTTATAGCATTAAAAATTCTTAAAAAAACTCATTCCAATCAAGAATTGATCCAACACTTGAAAATCAAAAATATTAAAACCCAAAAAAAAACATAAAATCCCTTAAACATTCCGCATCAACCCAGTCTAAATGATATGAATCAACACAAAAAAAATTTACAGTAAATGTCAAACAAACTCATCTTCAAATCACTGCACAACAAATCCAGAAAATCCCAACCCTTTTGTCTCCAAATAACTTAAACCCTTCAATCAGTCAAACCTATACGTACAGATTAAAGGTCGAACGATACACAAGCTTGGTAGTTAAAGGTCGAACGATGCACGATTGAAGAGTGAAGTTGAAGAAGACAACGGCCTCTCTAATCGGCTGTCTCCTAGTCAGATTTGCCGAGATCCAACCCCTTCGCTTCTGCCGTCTTCCGTTTCAAGATTTTCGCCTTTTGGGTGTAATCGTTCATAGAAGACGAGGGATAGAGTGAATGAGAGAGAGACCCGGAGTAAGAGTGGGTGTCGGTGATGGCGAGGGTGGCAACGAGCTGGTAGACGCAATGGAGGGAGGCGGCGGCGGCAATGGCGAGAATAAGATGTTACAGAATTTTGAGAGAGAGAGAGGCGTAGAATGATTTGTAACTGAGGGATTTGGTAGCTATTTAAAGTCTCAAGAATGAAGAAACTGGGACCGTTAGATTGAGGATATAATCAATGGTTGACACATTTTAAAGTAATTGACGAGGATTATGATCCGTTACAAGATATGATAAACTAATGACGTTAAGATATTGTAGAAATAAACTACTAAAAATATTATTTTCTTAAAAAAATTGACTTTCAAACGGAGCCTCTTTGCCCAGAACGGAGGGATTAATTAATAATTTTTATACGAAATTGCGGGCCGGACAAAAATTAAATTGCTTTAGTTAATTACGATAACAGTTAAAAAGAAAAAATATCAAATTACAAAACTTACGTTTTTTTTAATTTTTTAATTTGTATACCTAAATTACTGATCGAAAAAGATTAAATTGATGAAGTTAATTACAATAACAATTAAAAAGAAAAAAAATTCAAATTACAAAACTTACGTTTTTTTATATTTTTTAATTTGTATATGAAATTACGGATCGAAAAAAAAATTAAATTGATGAAGTTAATTACGATAACAATTAAAAATAAAAAAATGTAAATACAAATTTTCGCAACCATAAAACTGTAAAACTATATATTCATCGTACTTTTTTGTATTTATATATATATATATATATATATATATATATATATATAGGAATATTATAATCATTTAATAATGATATTATATTATTAAATAAATATTTCAAATATTAATTTAATAATATAATATCATTAATAAAAATGATTAGCATATATATAATTACAAAAATAAAAAGATTCACATTACAACTTAATTTATATATTTATGAAAATAATAACAAAATTATATAAATAGAGTAAATTTGAATTTGCATGTGGTCATATTGTGTTGCATGTCTCTAGAACATTCCATTGCTAAATATTTTCATAATTTAATTTCAATTTAATTCCGGCACGGAATTTTCTGTCGCTAAATATTTTCAGAATTTAAAATTAGAGTAACATGCTAAACGAATTGATGCATTGTCGTGAACAAATTGAGGTGTTTTCCAATTAGAGTAACCCGCTAAACGAAATTTTAAAAAAAATATTTGATCCGATTGGGTTTTACATGATCTGATCGGTCGACACAAAATGTAACCGTAACTGTTGGCTCATCATTCTATACAACATCGCCTTGGAGAATGGCATATTCATGTAACTTAAGTTACGTTGTTGCTAAGTTGGTTATTAGTTACATTACACCAAGTTGCTGTTACGCTAAGATAAGTTACGCTTGTTGTTACATTGCTGCTACGCCACGCTAAGTTGCCACGTTACATTGCTGTTGCCACGCCACGCTATGTTGCTGTTACGACACGTTGCTGCTTGCCACGTTGCTGTTGCTGCTGCTGCTGCTGTTGCTGCTGTTGCTTGCTGCTGTTGCTTTACATGATGTTGCTGTTAAGTTACGTTAGTTAAGTTAAATTGCCACGCTAAGCTGCTGTTGTTGCTGCTGTTGTTATTAGTTACGCTACACCAAGTTGCTGTTGCCACGTTAAGATAAGCCACGCTAAGTTGTTACTTTAAATTGCCCACGCGTTACCACGCTACATTGCTGCTGCTACGTTACGCCATGTTGCTCCACGATACGCTGTTGTTGCCACGCTAAGTTAGGTTGCTGCTTGCTAAGTCTGCTTAAGCTTGCTGTTGCTGCTGTTGCTAAGTTGTTATGTTATGTTATGTTATGTTACGCCACGCTTAAATGAAGTTACGCACGCTAAGCTATGTTAAGTTGCTGTTAACTTAAATAATGTTAAGTTGCTATGTTACGTTGCTGCCAAGTTATGTTAATGTTGCTGTTGCCAAGATGTTGCTGCTGCTGCTGCTGCTGCTGCTTGCTGTTGCCACGCCACGCCATTGCTGCTGCTGCCACGCTGTTGCTTGCTTTGCCACGCCACGCTTGCTGTTGCCACGCCACGCTAAGTTGCTGCCACGCTACGTTGCTAAGTTGCCATGTTACGCTGCTTGCCAAGTTGCCACGCCACGCTTAGTTGTTGCCACGCCACGCTTAAATTGCCACGCTACGCTTAGCCATGTTAAGTTGCTTGTTATGTTAAATTGCTGTTGCCATGTTTGCTGCTGTTACGCCAAGTTGCTGCTGCTGCTGCCATGTTGCTGCTGCTGTTGCTGTTGCCACGTGTTGCTGTTGCCAACTTCACGCTGTTGCTGCTGCTGCGCCACGCTGTTGCCGAGTTGCTGCTGCCACGCTTGCTGTTGCCACGCTTAAGTTGCTGTTGCCACGCTAAGCTGCTTAAGTTATGTTACGCTAATTTGCTGCTTGCTGTTGCTGCTGCCACGCCACGCTTGCTGTTGCCACGCCACGCTAAGCTGCTTGCCACGCCACGCTAAGCCGTTAAATTATTTTAAGTTGCTGCTGTTGCTCACGTTAGTTACGCCACGCTAAGTTATGTTATGTTGCTGCCACGCCACGCTAAGTTGCTGCTGCTGCTGTTGCTGCTGCTGCTGCTGCTGTTGCTGTTGCTGTTGTTAAGTTATGTTATGTTACGCCACGCCTGCTGTTGCTTTAAGTTATGTTACGCTAAGTTACATTGCCACGCTACGCTATGCTAAGTTACGATACATTATATTATGTTACGTTGTTACGTGACGTACGCTACATTGCCACGCCACGCTACGCTACGTTGTTGTTACGTTACGTTATGTTAAGTTACGTTAAGTTAAGTTGTAATGTGAATGTTTTAATTTTTGCAATTATATTGATGCGAATCATTTTAATTATTGATATTATATTATTAAATTAACATTTCAAATATTATTTTAATTTAATTTCAATTCAATTTAACGTTAAGTTAAGTTGTAATGTGAATGTTTTAATTTTTGTAATTACATTGATGCTAATCATTTTAATTATTGATATTATATTTTTAAATTAAAATTTCAAATATTATTTTAATTTAATTTCAATTTAAGTTAACGTTACGTTACGTTAAGTTACGTTAAGTTAAGTTGTAATGTGAATGTTTTAATTTTTGTAATTATATTGATGCTAATCATTTTAATTATTGATATTATATTATTAAATTAACATTTCAAATATTATTTAAATCTAATTTCAATTTAATTTAACGTTACGTTACGTTAAGTTACGTTAAGTTAAGTTGTAATGCGAATGTTTTAATTTTTGTAATTATATTGATGTTAATCATTTTAATTATTGATATTATATTATTAAATTAACATTTCAAATATTATTTTAATTTTAATTTCAATTTAATTTGACGTTACGTTATGTTAAGTTGTAATCTGAATGTTTTAATTTTTGTAATTATATTGATGTTAATCATTTTAATTATTGATATTATATTATTAAATTAACATTTCAAATATAATTTTAATTTAATTTCAATTAAAGTTTACGCTATGTTACGTTAAGTTACATTAAGTTAAGTTGTAATGTGAATGTTTTAATTTTTGTAATTATATTGATGCTAATCATTTTAATTATTGATATTATATTATTAAATTAACATTTCAAATATTATTTTAATTTAATTTCAATTTAATTTGAAATATTATTGATATTTTATATTAATTAGAATTTAATTTTCAATTTATTTTCAGCGACGGAATTTTCCGTCTCTAAAGGTGACATTTAGCGACGGAATTTTCCGTCGCTAAAAATAAACCGAAATTAAATTCTGAAATATTCAGCGATGGAATTTTCCGTCGTTGAAGGTCACCTTTAGCGATGGAATTTTCTGTCGCTAAATATTTCAGAATTTAATTTTATTTTTAGCGACGGAAAATTCCGTCGCTAAAGGTCACCTTTAGCGACAGAAAATTCCGTCACTGACAAATTCCGTCGCTGATGCTCAATTCCGTCACTATTTTTGTCGCTTAAGGTGACCTTCAGCGACGGATAATTCCGTCGCTGATGCTCAATTCCGTCGCTGATGATAAATTTTCGTCGCTATTCAGTGACAGAAAAATTCTGTCGCTGAGAATTCCGTCGCCGAAGGCATGGTTTCTAGTAGTGTCACCTGCACCCTCACCTAAACCAAAACGTAGGAGACTACGTAAAACCTTTGAAGACCAGCCACCTGCAGACATTCTAGTCTCTACCGATGAAGCAGCTGAGCCCCCTATTTAGTTGCTAAGGAAGAAAAGGAGGTCTGTCGGTACCAAGCCCTCTACCGCCAGCCAACCCTCTACCGGCGCCCAATCCTCTACCGACACCCAAACCCCTACCGCTGAACAACCATCTACCATTAACCAAACCTCTACCGCCACACCAAGCCAACTTATTCCTACTGAGTCATCTACTCAGAGGACTTCACCCCCTCCGGAGGAGTCTATCCTTCAGGAGGAGCCTCACAGACAGGAGGAGTCTACCTGAACCCCAACTCCTCCTCCTCCATCACCATTCAACTACTCTCCTAACCCATCTACCCCTATCTCACCTCAGCCTACCCAAACCACTTCATCAACACCATCCCAACAAACCCAACACCCTCCTACCAAACCAATAGACTCTGCTGCTGCCAAATTCCTGTTTGAACTTTCATCAGTGGCAGATCTATTCTCCCCTGATCAACCTCAACCACAACCTCTCCTTCGCAAACCCAAATCCCTCTTCTATCCTGTCCCCTCTTTCTGGTTCTCTACCGAACCTTTACCTGAATCCTTAATTGTTAGTGAAAATTCTGACACTGACATTGAGATAGATTCTCCACCAATCCCTCCTCCACCTCCTCCTCTACCAACTCCATCCCAACCCAGGACTCAACCTCTTCCGACTCCATCTCTCCAATAGCCCTTCCGGCCCTTGTCTCCTGGAGCTACCTCCTCTGCCGGTACCGCTCACATTCACATTGGCCAAGAACCATCTTCCTCTCAGCCGGCCAATGCTGAAATTTTGTCAAGGCTGGACGCCATCTATGAAAGGCTAGGCGAACTCACAAGCATTACTACCGCCACCGCTGAAATCGCCACTACCGTGTCAAAAGCCAACGACCGGACTGCTGCTCTTCTTCGCCAATTCCAAGAAAATGTGTGGATCCGTTTTGGACAGATGAGACACGAGTTCACAGACGTCAAAATCAACGTTGAAGCTCAACGCGACGAATGTGTCCGGCTCTGCTCATCCCTCTTCTACGAATTGTTCCACACTATCACACTCCATCTCAGCAACAGCCACCCTCCTATCCTCGAGCTCAACAATATAACTCGCGAATCTGCTCATAACATCATGAATGCTCATCGTGATCGTGATCTGGCCATCACGGAGGAGAAGCAAATGAAGTCTATCAACCGAATGCTGATGGAAGAGAACAGCCGTCTTCGTGAAGAACTCGACTACCGTTCTCGTTCCACCAGACCTCCCACAGATGCAGATGGCGAATACGTTCGAAGAACTGAAGAGCTAGAGCGACAGCGAAGGAGAAAGAAGCAGCAGACAAAGGAAAAGGGAAAAGACCGCGGTAAATATGTATCTGTTCTTCCCTTAACCTTTGTATCTATCTTTATTTTGAAAATTTTGTAAAAATTAAACTTCTCGTTTATAATACAGAAGATTTATTGCCTTTCAAAAATTATCTATTGTTTAAATTCTTGTTCTTTCATTATAGTATCTGTTTAGAATTTAAACACTCAGTTTAAATTTATTTGAACTGTTTTGCTACTAATATGTGTGATGTTCTATGATTTCCTTACTTTTTGTACACATAAATTAGTCTTTATACTTGAGGTGCTCTACTGTTTGATAGAGGCATGTCTTCTGTTATATAATTAAGAATTCTCTTAGACATGTTATTATCTATCACATAGTCAGTTATAGCCCTCATTTGTAGTAATGATGACCAGATATAAATAGGAGGAGATTGTTGATACTTATTGTAATTAGATTTATATATGCTCATGCATTACACTAGTTTTATATTTCAGTGGCTAATTGGGCTGCGTATCGATTAGCGTGGCAACTGTGTATAGAACTTTGCCTAGTATAGCTTTTATAGGACTTCAACAGGTTCAGCGGAAGACCTCTTCAAAGCTTCACCGGAAGACCTGCTTCAACATACAACGGCAGACCTTGTCTACACTCAGTCAATCATGACGTGTCCAGTCAAGCAATTTTCAATGGATCAATTTAAGTTTATCTTTGTCAAGTTTGAATTTAAATTGAGACATTCCCTGTCATCTCAGTCCCGCCGAAAGCAGCTTTCCCAAAAGCAGGAAGACTTTAACAGACGGAACAGTAAAAGTAGGAAAGTAGACTGTCACCTACTGTCTGTAACAACTCCCACAGATCTGACATCCAGATTGCCCAACTTCCAGTCTCTGCAAAAGATCTATGTACTCATTCCTTGCTCGATATCTGTGAAGACGAAATTCTTGACTGACAGCTCCATGCATTTAATGCATTCAAATAGAGCTGTTAAGTCTTCGTCTTCTCCAACGGATCTCCAGAATGCTCCTGCTATAAATACAGCCATTAAAGATTGAAGAACACACTTGACGAATTGCTCTGAAAATCTACAACTCTCAGTCTTAATACCCAGTGCATTCAAGAGATCCCAAACAGATCAAGAAGTCCTCGTCAACAAGAAGAAGTTGTGCATCAACATTTATTTTTGTACTTCTTGTTGTTTTCAATGAAAGCTATTCTTCTGCACGAATTAAATATCTTGTTTACACAGATATTTAATTCCTTAAACCCCAAACACAAGTCAATATTTTGTACATTATCCATTGGGAATATTCTTTGTAATAGATCTAGTGGAAAACATAGTGCATTATTTAAATCCAAGGTTGACTGCCTTGGTGGTGGACGTAACACTTTTTATAGTGTGAACCATCCCAAAATACTTGTGTTAATTCCTGTACTGTTTGTCTACTGATTGAATTGTTTATTATTTTGTTTATCTTTATCCTTATCGGCAAACTTAAGTAACCTGTTAAGGTCTACCGGTAGTCCTTATCGGCAGACTTGAACCAGCCTCCTTGAAAGACTTCCGCAACTTCAATCTTTTCAATAGATTGTAAGTACTTTTCAAAAAACTTACTTAAAAGTTTTTAAGTGTATAATAAGCTATTCAACCCCCCCCCTTCTAGCTTATTATTGTGCCCGTTGGGACCCACACTAAGACCGAGTCTTCTACATTAATTAATTTCTTAATGTCATCCTAAGAGATTATTACTAGCACATCCTCACATGTAAGACCTCGAATCTTTAAGTATTTGACTCGATAAAATGGTTTCGTACTTCTTTCTCACTGGCGGACACATGCATTACATTATGGGGGCAGTTGCCCCCACTTGGATTTTTTTGCACAGAGGGATTTATTTATTTATTTTTTAATAATCTATTATTTTAAATAGTTTGCCCCCACCTGGATAAGATTTATACATTTTGCCCCCACCTAAATTTAAAATGGCTAAATGCCTAAAAAAATTTTCCCAATTCCCAAATCAAAAAAATAAAAAACCCCTCTCCTTGCCTCCTTCCTTCCCGTTGTTCCTGAGTGACTAAGTCCCATTCCTGTCTCCTTCAACGTCTGGTCCCATGGTCCATCTTCCATTGAGTCTCTGCACCTATCCTTTTTTATTTTTGCTTTCTGAAACTTTGTTTGTTTCAGAAAACGGGATTTGGTTTAGGATTGCCCATTTTTATTAATTACAGGGTTTCTCTGAATTCGAAAGTTCTCACTTAATAAGTTTCCATACCAAGGCTCAATCCAATTAAGTCCGTAGCATCTAGCAATTTCGTCATATGGTCTATATCCCCCCCCTTTTTGAGATTCGGATCTCACTGTGATTTCGTTCCCCTTTCTATATACCAAGGGGTATGCGTCGTTGTCAAGTGCTCGCCAAATATCTTTTCTCTCTCTTTTGTCTGTATCACACGGGTCATTTTTTTTGTCCCTGTCCCAGACCCAGTCTCCCTCCAACTCTCCAACATCCTTCTTCCTTCAATCCTTCGCGGTGCCACCGCACCGCTCCAGCAGTGCTCCCGCCTCCCACCGTCCCGACGACCTGGCGCCCTCCACAGCCTCCTGCTCATGCTCCACCATTCTTTTTAAGCCTAACTCTTAGTCTGCTCTACAAGAGTAACAAGAGGTATTCTTCAAGAATTTTTAAATTTTAATCGTCTATTTGTTTGAATTAAAGTATGATTGTATTGTATGGATTTGTAAATTATAATTGTGAATTTGTGATTTAAATTTTAAAAATTAAAATAAGTAAATAACCCTAATTTTTAAAATAGCCGTAATTTGAAATAACCCTAATTTTGAAACAACTCTAATTGATTATTTAATCTATATAATTGTTGTGAATTGTGATTTGTAAATTTGTGCACCCGGTGATTTTTAAACTTTATTAAATGTGTGCACCCAGTTGGGAATTTTTCTACGTCCGCCACTGTTCTTTCTTACCGGGACCTTTGAGATATCCTACGTCTTCATGTACTCACTTGGATACATTTAATATCCTTATTATCATTTCTATAATGTTTGCATGAGGTCACGACGTTCAAAGTATAGTCGTCGTCGTAAGTTTGGTTTCACGATTCGCGTTTCGTAAACATTTCGTTTTTCGTATTTTTGAGGGACTTAATTGTAAATTAAGTTTGAGTATGAGTTTGAGACTCTTTATTAGGCTTTTAACATACATTAAAATAAGTATGTATACTTGCTCGATCATTGTTTCGATCATTAATTTGTTCCATGTGATTTCGTTGTCATTTATTAGTTACGGATCAAATATGGTACGCGACTAAATCGTTTTGTTTGAGATATCATACAAGATGGTTTTAGTTTGATTTGAGACTTTTAAGGATTTTATTTTAAGTCCTTAGGGTTAGCCTGGCGAAGAAATCACGTCATTTCGTCGAACGATGTGCAAACGGGAGCCGTAAGAAGTTAGCCTCGCGCTGCTGCCCACCAGCAGACTTGGAGCTGCCACCAGCATACTTTAAGCTTCGTACCAGCAGACTTTGGGGCTGCCCACCAGCAGACTTGGGGCTGCCTACCAGCAGACTTGGGGCTGCTATACCAGCATACTTGGGACTGTACTACTGGCAGACTTTGGGCTGCACTACCGGCAGTCTTTTATGACTTGTCTTAACGAAATTTCCTATCTTACCCTTAATATAAATCCCTCCTTTATCCCTTGTAAGGGTATTTTAAACCTTTGACTTCCCCGTAGGGGTATATAAGCCTCAAGACATCTCTCCATTCATTTCTAATCTGATTTTTATATACATCGTTCTCTCCAACCGGTCAAACCTAGAGAGAGAGAGAAGTGGGTTCTTGGAGTGTTCTAGCGATTACCGAAGCTTCGGCCAACCAATCGACGAGCTGAGACCACCGTTGGAAAGATCTCGTTGAGGAGATCGTTTCCCCTCTATCTATTTCAGGTTTCATATAGGTTTGAAATTCAGATCTGATGTGCGTTACTAAACCCCCTTGCTTGCTTCTTCACAAATCTTGCTTAGATCATGTTAAGGAAGAGTTTTATCTAGTCTATAAAACGATTTGAGGTTTCTATGAAATCTGGAAATTTTTCCATGGATCTTGACTTGATGATTTTGGTCTTGGGTTTAATTTGAAATAGGTTCAAGCTTTGATTTGGAAACATTGTTGTTCGTGAACTTGTTGGAAAACAAACCATGCAAATTCAATTTTTGTTTTGGGTAAATTTCGGGAGAGTACTGGTACTAATCCACTAAATGGAATTTTCTAAAAATGGAGTATGTTATACCTATACATGTTAGGTAACCCTGCAAAGTTTCATAAATTTTGGAGTTCGGGAAGTATTTTTCATTAGTCACAAATCGTGGATATTCCAGTAAGCTGTTACCAGAAAGTTAGTCAGTTAACATGATATTGAGGTGGTCATATTTCGATGAATAAAAGTCCTAATGGAGTCTTTTAAAATGGTAAAATCTATCTCAAAGAGTCTAGTTTCTGGAAATATAAATTTTATTTCATTTGGAGAAATGAGCAATATTTGGTGAATTTTATATGATAGACATGCAGAATGAGTGACGACAGAAAATCAGGTTTTTAACTTGAACTTTGATATGCTGTATTTTGATGAATACAAGTCATAATGGAGTAATTTAAAAGGCTAAAATGTATTCTTAACAGTCTAGTTTCAGACTAAGAAAGAGTCACCTCCTTTTGAGTCGTGAGAAATTAATGGTGGAATTTACAATATAGCTGTGCAGAATGAGTTATAACAAAAAATCTGGAAAATAACTTGTCTTTGTGATAATAAATTGATGATTATAGGTCTAAATTGAATGATTCAAAATGGTAAATAATACCTTAAGATGTCTAGTTTCTAAATATGTGTGGATCACAATATTTGGATTTGTCAAGTGTGGTTTATAAATAATACATGAACCATAATGGATTTGGGAACATATGATGAATGATCGTTCTAGAATGAGTTTTAGCGAGTATAATCTAAGTTATTAATTGATCCTAGACCATCAATGAAGTCTTTGGGGATTTTATGAGTGGCTACTTGTTAAGCTACGGGTTGAGCCTAGATTCATAAGAGAAATGCATTTTTATACTTGTGTGATTTATTATTTGTTAAGTGATGCACTTAACTTGGATTTATGCTAGAAATGAATATCTATGGTTATTAGATATTATGACTTATGAAAGCATAATTGTGATACTTGTCAAGGATTGATTCTCCTTATTTAATTATATGACTTATAAGGCATATTGTGTATTTGACATGAAGCTTAATCTGCTTTTGATTACTCTGTGTTTCATTGATAATTGATTCACTAACTTGTATTGAACTTATATTTCACTAATAGGTGAAATTGTGAACTGTTGATCTAGGGTTTCTTAATGAGACAAGAACCTAGCTATGCTTGAACCGAGAACTTAGAAAAGGGTTAGAAATGCAAATATCATTTATAACCTATTTGGGATGAATTGTAGGAAAGACTCAACGAAGTTGAGCTTAAAGAACAATTGAACCTTACCAGGATCGTGGTAAGATCCTACAACTTGTAGGATCCATTTGACTAGATTACTAGCCTTTGGAACTTAAATAACATTCGATGGATAACTTGACACTTGTATTTTCAAGACTCAATTGAGCTCCTAAAATAATGTATGTGATTAATCGTGAACATGTCGTGCATAACATGCTTGCTTGTCTTGAACGAGCTTGCTTTTGTCGAGCTCGCTTCCTACTTGATATAATATGAGTAAACATCTACTTGACATGGATGAGTTCGCTCTTGTCGAGCTCGATCCCTACTTGATTTTAATGCCAAGTAAATATCTGCTTGTCATTCCATTAGTCCGGCGCTGGCATACTTGTCTTGTCTCGATGGTAACGATGCATCGCCGTCACGAATTGTGAGATTCGTGGTAGTGATGGGTCGCCAGCCCATCATCATGCACTCACCCTCCACTATTTGATCACAGTGGAGAAGAGTACCTTGTCGTAACCATTAGGTCGCTTGGAATAATACTATCGTGCTTGGTCGATGTATCACTCACGTGCATCCGACAACCCACAATCGTGATAACTGTTTTCATTTCAGGATCTACGTTGCGGCAGCGGCTCTATAATGTATCCTCATGTTATGTGATTTATTTGAAGCACTTATGTGACAACAAAGTGTTAATTGAGACATGGGATCGAAAGTGACCATGTTTATATTGATTGCGCATGATTGAACTTCATGGTGTGTATATCTGTAGGTATACATATTTATACTTGATAATTCTATGACTTGATATGCATATATGCGAATATACATGCTCATACCTGTTAGTTTCATGAATGACTTGACATGTATATAAAAAGTTATACATACTTAATTACATGTAATGCTTTCATGAGATTTACTTTTTAATTCATTTGGTTTGTGTTGAACAGGGAATCCCACCCTAGTTCGTTTGAACAGTTTAGTAAGTGAGAAGGTGAGATTTTGTGTAAAGTATACGACACTTTTTCATGGGTTTCGTTGTTGTAACGCGATGTTACTGTTGTTACAACAATGTTTCATATTATGTTATATATTGTTCAGTAGTAGCGTACTGGGTCATTATGACTCATCCCGTACTTTGTTTTCTAGTTGCAGTAATCTGTCCGCTACATTGAGGCCAAGTAGATCGTGATTGTAGCAGATCACAGATGATCGATAGCCTGAGCTTAGTTCGTGTGTTCGTGATTGTACCAGATTGCAGCTGATCGATAGCCCGAGCTTAGTTCGTGTGTTCGTGATTGTAGTAGCTGATTTCCCCGAGTAGTAGCTTGCGGAGTTCCCTCTAGCACCGTGTTGTTTCTATTATTTTGTGCTTCTTTTCCGCTTAGGACGTTTTGAGTAAAGTTATATAAACTTTATAGTTGGGTAGCATTACTAGTCTTGTTGTACTTTCCTATCGCTGATTTTTGGTCTGGCGTGTATACTTCACCTCTTAGTATTTATTCAGTTGTCTCCCGGTCAAGCAGTAACTTCGGGGCATTTAGTATCTCTCTTGTTATTGTTGTTTTTAACCCCGACATGTTAGCCGTTGGGTAATTGTTATATCAGGTAGGGTTCTTGTCGAAGCGCCGGCCTGGAGTGTCGATGGTTTGTTCTGCGTCTGCAATGTTGCGGCACGTGAATTTTTTTGTTTAGCCTTGTGAGACAACGTCTCTCTTGATTCTATTCGCTTCAGTCTTCGAGCACTCTAGCTCGGGGCTTCACTATGTTAACGCTTCCGCATATTCGATTTTTTTGTTTACCCGTATTTTTATATTATTACACATGCTTGATAGCTCTATTATTTGACTTGCACTATTATTTACTTCATGCTTGTCCTCTTCTTGCCTTATCCTAGCGTCACGACCTTGGGATTCCATTCCGGAATCCGGGTCGGGTCGTCACATCACAAATCTATATATATATATATATATATATATATATAAAGTTGGTGAGGAGCACTATAGTTGTACTACCACATCACCTTTAGATAAATCTTCATTCTAAAGCATTCATGTGGAAGCTTTAAAAACTTTTGGTTTTCTAACCATTAGCTAATACTCCCTCCGTCCCTTAATAATCGTCCGAATTAACCCGGCGCACAATTTAACAAAAAACAATTGATTTGATTATTTATATTGGTTTAATGTGTAGTTTCCTTTAAAACTCATGTGTATGTGACCCATAATTAAAGTAGAGTGAAAAAGTAAGGGTAAAGTGGTAAAATTGATGTTCTAAAAAGGTAAGTTTCAAACTGAACAATTATTTTGGGACGGATGAAAAAGGAAAGGGGAACAATAATTTAGGAACTGAGGGAGTAATAATACATAATAATAATCAATATGATAAATAGTATTAGTATTAATATATATAATTTCTTCTATTGAAAATAGTAGAATACTTATATTTAAAAAAAATTACAAGTAACATTACTTCTACCAATGTAGGATAAAACTCTTCAAGATGAAATATTCCTTCTAATGACTCACTTTTAACACCATACTTTTAAACTTTGATATCTTATTCATCCAAACCTTGATTTGGACAAATAAATATATCATTTAGATGTTCTTGCCGAATAAAACACATTTGCACAATTACTTTTGTTAACAAACAAATGACACGTAATGAAATTTGTGCCTCAAGTTGCACAATTTCTTTAACAAAAAACACAATTTTTTTAATAAATATTATAATTTAAGTATTGATATCTTATTCATCCAAAACTCAATTTGGACAAATAAATATATCATTTCGATACTCTCACCGAACAGAACACATTTGCGCAATTACCTTCGCCAACAAATAAATGACACGTAAAGAAATTTGTGCTTCAAGTTGCACAATTTCTCTCACTAAAAATATTATTTTTTTAACAAGTATTATACTTTAAGTCTTGATATCTTTTTATCCAAAGCTCGATTTGGACAAATAAATATATCATTTTGATGCCCTCACCGAGTAGAAAACATTTGCGCAACTGCATTAGCCAACAAACAAATGACACGTAAAGAAATTTGTGTCTCAAGTTGCACAATTTCTTTCACTAAAAACACTAATTTTTCAACAATAGAAGAGATGTATCCCACATTAGTTAGAAATTGATGTTGGTTATAAAAATACTATTATTAAGTACCAATAAAAGAAATGCATCATACATTGGTTGGAAAGTGATGTTGATTTTCAAAGTCATTTGACCATTTGATAAAAGACTTTTACCATTATTACCAATAGAAGATGTATATCTCACATTGGTTAGAAAATGATGTTGATTTTAAACTTTTTTTTTTAATATTATTACCAATAAAAGAGATGTATAACACATTGTTTAAAAAGAAAATGTTAGATTTTAAAGTCTTTAGACTAAAGACTTTCACTTTTACAAGAGATGTATCTTACTTGATTACAAAATATTCTACTGTTAGTATCAATAGAAGAGATGTATCTCACATTGGATCCAAAACTTGACTTGGACAAATAAATATATCATTTTGATGTTCTTGCTGAGTAGAACACATTTGCACAATTACTTTTGTCAATAAACAAATGACACGTAAAGAAATTTGTGCCTCAAGTTGCACAATTTCTTTCACTAAAATAATAATTTTTTAATAAGTATTCTACTTTAAGTCTTGATATCTTATTATACTTTAAGTCTTGATATCTTATTATTTATCACTATGATTACCACACGTTACATCACAATCACCAAATTTGATATGTAATATGGAAATACTACAAAATTACGTTGAGGGCCAAAGTGGATTTGGTGGATACCTTAGGGGACAATGTGTATTTTGGACTAATTTTGATGGGACAAACATATGATTAGCTCCCAAAATTACACACTAAATCTCACATTTGACCCTAACCTACGAAGTGTCTCACTTTCATACCTTATTTTTCTATGTGTCCCACTTTACTCCCTCCCATCTATGGGTGTTAAAAATAGTAACGTACGGAAAATGATATGTGCATGTCACGTGAATATTATTTTGGTCATTTTTCTTGGGGTGGAAAATGAGATTTAGTTATAACTTTATTATGTAATTAATCATTTAGTATTCAAAATATGTTTTTAAATAAAAATAATAACAAATAATTGTTTCAATAATTCAAAAATAATTATATGACCAAATTACAATTTCCCCAAAGGTATCCACCAAATCATATAATGCACCCCAACCTAAGGCATGTCCCATAATGATATCTGACGTTACATTTTTTTTTCCATTTTTCACCCTATCCGTGATGAACGTTAGAATATTCACGTAAAATAGCAAATGGTCTTCCACGTGCTGGGCAAAAATGACATTTTAATTATCTACTTTAGGGGTAAATGTATTAAAAGTAGAAAACTCTAATCTCACACCCTCTCATTCCCTCTTCTCCCGGTGCAAGTGCCCATCTCTCGCTCCACCATATCACAACTTTGACGTTGCCCTTCTTCGATTCTAACCAAACTCCATCTTTGATCTTCCTCATTCTATCCCATACAAAAGTCACGCCTAAAGTAGAAATCAGAGGGTATATACTATACTTACTAAAAACCCTAGTAAAAACATGCGATTGACAAAAAAACACATAACCCTTATTGACGAATTCATCGGAAAGAGAGACGGGCTTGAATGAAAAGAAATGGTGAGGAAAATGATATCCTTAAAACTAATTATACTACTTTTCTTACAACTATGATTTGAAGAAGCGCAAAGTTGTTTTGAACAAAAACATTTTTGCCCTTGAAGGTTTAGTAGTAAGGAAAATTATAAAATTAGTTGTAAGGCTAGTAATGTTGTTATTTTAATTTGTCTCATAATTAAATTTAGAATTTATTTAATTTATACACCCATCATTCATACACCCACCACCATTACCACCACTACCATCTCAAATAACACCATTGGCCTAGAAATCAATTTTTGTTAATTTTATCTTATTTCTTTGTTTAAATTCTTACTCATTTGTTTAATTTCATACTCCTTTGTTTAATGTTGTATTCCACCTAAATCACCATTGTCATGTTTAAAATCGCCCCCACCACCACCAGTATTCCTGCAAATGCCGCCATAGCTATCTCCACCACCAAGAAACGTGTCCACCTTGCCTTGCTAAAATGGAAAAATAACATATCTTTAGCTTCCGTTAAGTGGAACTACTTTCTTCAAACGACTTTCTTATCAATTCTAACTTAATTTCTTCTCTAACAAAACACATAGATTTGTCAACTAAGTTCTCCATTTTTCTTTATATTCTTGACATTATAACACCTTTCCTTAACACGTTTCTCTTAGCTTATTCACACGCAATTACTAAGCATCCTATAGTTTTGCTTAATATCTCGATACTCACCAACCAATGCATTATTATAGTTAAAAAATTTCATATACCTCCAATAATGTCATTCCCAACCTATGATGTCTCACTTTCCTACATGTTTTTTCTATTTGTCCCACTTTATCCTCTCCCGTCCATGGACATTAAAAATAGTGATGAAAAATCAAGTACATGATGATTATTTTGGTCATTTTGCTTGTGGCACAAAGTGGGATTTGTTATAATTTCATCATTTAGTTTGTCATTTAATATTTAAAATATTTTTTAATTAAAAAATAATTATTTAAATAATTCAAAATTAGTTATACTTATTCTGATATTTAAATTCAAAGTTAAAAAAAATTCATTACTCCAAAAAAATGAAATTTAAAATTTATTTTTTAGCCCTCACTTTCTTTCGTCAACTCCATCATTCATATAATCACCACCACCACCACTACCACCTCAAATTTTATCATTAGTCCAAAATTTAATTTTTTGATTTGATTTTATTTCATTTTCTAATTCCTTACTCCTTCCTTCGAAGTAACCCATTTGGAAAATCCATCAATGATAGACACACCACCACCACAACATTAAATTTCACTTTTTACAAACTCAAATTCAATTTTTTTGAATTTTCAAAATTTTAAATTGAATCTGAAACCCATATGGATATTTAAAAATTTGATGATTAGGAAATCTCATAACGATGTATTTAATATAATCCACCACTGTCATCTCTAAAATCACAGTCACCACCGCCCCTAACACCATTATCTCTATAGTCATAAGCAACGCCATCACCATCACCAAAAAACACATTCACCTCGCCTTGCTAAAATAGAAACATAAAATCTCTTTAGCTTCTGATTAGTCGTACTTCTTTCTCGAACGTCTCCCATTTCTTACTTCCTATCCACTTTCGGTGTTAAATTACTAAGTAATGAGAGAATCTAATTTAGGATGGAACTACATGAAAGGATATTGATTGGTGACAATTTCTTTCAATTAAAGGAGAGTTGTGGTAGAAGAAAAGAAAGTTGATAGCTAGGGGAGGGGAATAGAGAAATTCTCACACGTAACTACTTGGGGTTCTATGAAGGGGATCAAGCAAGTTAAGACCAAAAGAGATTAGAGGTTTGGAACCCAGTTATGGGAAAGAGTAAAATATTTTAAACCTAGCTATATTTGATTACTAACAGTGGGTTGTTTGTAATATTTATAAGTTAGGATCAGTATGATAATTTTTAAGGTTGCTTGTAGTAGTCTGAAAATTAAAAGAAGTAAATTGTAGATTTTTTTTTTCTTTTGTAACAAAACGCACAGATTCATCTATTGTTTCTTCATTTTCTTTATATTATTGATACTATAACACATTTTCTTAACCCACTTCTCTTAGCTTATTCATGGGTAATAACTAAAGACGCCACATATTTTTCTTTAATATCTTGATACTCACCAACAAATCTATTATTATAGTAACATTTTTTTCATTTATTTCTATAATGTCTTTACTGAGTAAAACCATATTATTTAAGAAAGTAATACCATATTAATTTTTAGTTTCAAATAAAGTTTTAGTCTCTCGTGTAAGTAAGGGTATTTTTGTTATTTTAGAAAATATTGGACGACATTTGTAACGATAATGGTAGGAGAGGAAAACTGATACGAAAGTAAAAATACAAGACGAAATAAATAGAATTCAAAACTGTAGGGCCTAACTTTAAAACATGTACAAGTCAAGGGATGAAATTATTATTTAATTATTAATAGAATTAATTAGTCTCTGATAAATTTACTTGTTTTGTCCTTAATTAAATGGTGGGTGGTTTATTTGGTGAAATGTTATTTTTGTCTATCTATTAAATTGTAAGAAATAAGCTTGACTTTTATAGTAAGAGAGATTATACTTTAAGTCATGATATTTTATTATACTTTAAGTCTTGATATCTGATTATCCAAAAGTCGATTTGGACAAATAAATATATCATTTTGATGCTCTCACCGAGTAGAACACATTTGCGCAATTACCTTCGCGAACAAACAAATGACACGTAAAGAAATTTGTGTCTCAAGTTGTACAATTGTTTTCACTAAAAACACTAATTTTTCAACAATAGAAGAGATGTATCCCACATTGGTTAGAAATTGATGTTGGTTATAAAAAAAAATTCTATTATTAAGTACCAATAGAAGAAATACATCATACATTGGCAGGAAAGTGATGTTGATTTTCAAAGTCATTTGATCATTTGATAAAAGACTTTTACCATTATTACCAATAGAAGATGTATATCTCACATTTGTTCGAAAATGATGTTGAGTTTAAATTATTATTTTTATATTATTACAAATAAAAGAGATGTATAACACAATGTTTAAAAAGAAAATGTTAGATTTTAAAGTCTTTAGACTAAAGACATTCACTTTTAGAAATTAATGTTTGTACTATTATTGCCAATAGAAGAGATGTATCACACAATGTTACAAAATATTATACTATTATTGCCAATAGAAGAGATGTATCACACATTGGTTAGAAATTAATGTTTGTATTAAGAACACTATTATTAATTACTAATTGAAAAGATGTATCATATATTGGTTAGAAAGTGATGTTGGTTTTCAAAGTTTTTTGATAAAAGACTTCTACCATTATTACAAATAGAATATGTATATCTTACACTTCTTAAAAAATGATGTTGATTTTTAATTATTTTAGATTATATAAAAGACTTACTATTATTAGCAATAGAAGATATATATCACACATTTGTTATAAATTGATGTTGGTTTTAAATTACTATTATTACTAATAAAATAGATAAATCTCACATTTGTTAAAAAAATGATGATTTTAAAAGTTTTTAAATAAAAAGACTTCTACTTTTATCATTAATAAAAGAGAAGAGAAGAGATATATCTCATTATATAGAAATAAATGTTGGTTTTAGATATATTTTTTAGATAAAAAACTTCTACTACTATTACCTAATGATGAGATGTATTACACATTGGTTAGAGAGTTATTTAGGTATTAAAAGTATTTTTATAAAAGACTTAATACCAATAGAAAAAAATATGTATTTCACATTAGTTAGCAAAGTGATAATGGTTTAAAATATTTTCAAATAATGTGTATCGCATTGGTTACAAAGAGATCCACATTATTTAGAAACATATATTGGTTATAAAATTCATAGATAAACGAATTTTTATGTTATTCTCAATACAAGAGATGTATCACAAATTGTTTACAAAGAGATGTTGGTTTCAAAACTATTTAGATAAAATACTAGTACTATTATTATTTTTATGTTATAACCAATAGAAGATATGTATCTCACATTGTTTAGAAAGAGATGTTGATTTCAAAAGATTTTATATAAAAGACTATTATTATTACTATAGAAGAATGTATCTCACATTTGTTAAATTAATGTTGATTTTAAAAATACTATTATTACTGATAGAAAAGATGTATACCACATGGTTAGAAAGAGATGTTTGTTTTAAAATTTTTAAGATAAAAGTCTTAAACTTATATTACCAATAAAAATAGAGAAAAAATATCTCACATTGTTAGAATATGAAAAAAAGGTGTATCTTACATTGTTTAGAAAAAGATGTTAGTTTTAAAAGTGTTATAATAAATATTTTTACTCTTATTACCAATAGAAGTATCTCACATTGTTTAAAAATAAATGTTGGTTTAAAAAGTGTTTAGATTAAAGACTTTTTGTTACAAATAGAATATATGCATGTATCCCACATTGGTTACAACGTATTCTACTATTATTATCAATAGAAAAGATGTATTACACATTGATTATATATTAATATTGAGTTTAACAATACTACTATTACAAAAAGAATAGATGTTTCATACATTTGGTAGAGTGTAATGTTTGTTTTTAAAGTCTTTAGATATAAGACTTCTACCATTATTATCAATTGAATATGTATATCTCACATTGGTTAGAAAGTGATGTTGATTTTAATTTTAGATAAAAGACTTTTACTGTTATTACTAATAGAAGAGATATCCTACATTTATTAAAAAATGATGTTGGTTTTAAAAGTTTTTAGATAAAAGACTTTTACCTTTATCATCAATATAATAGAAGATATGTATCCCACATTATTTAGGAAGAAATGTTGGTTATAAAAATTTTAAAATAAAACACTTCTACTATTATTACCAAATGATTATATGTATTACACATTGGTTAGAGAGTGATGCTGATTTTAAAAGTTTATAATTATTAGAATTAGAAGAAAGTTTTTAGATAATGTATCTCGTATTGGTTACAAAGAAATGTATCTCACATTATTTAGAAATGAATATTGGTTATAAAAGTCATTAAATAAAGACATCTTTTGTTATTACTAATAGAAAATATGTATCCACATTGTTTAGAAATGAATGTTGGTTAAAAAATCTTTTATCTACTACTATTATTACGAATATAAAATATGTATATCACATTGTTAGAATGTGGCGTTGGTTTTAAAGTCTTTAGATAAAAGATTTAAACTTTCATTACCAATAAAAATATAAAATAAGTATCTCACATTGTTTAAAAATGAATTATGATTTTAAAAGTTTTTAACAAAATGACTTTTAAAATTATTATCAAGTTAAATGTTAATTTTAATAGTCTTTAGACAAAAAAATTATTATTATTATTAATACAAAATATGTATCTCACTTTAGCTATAAACTTATATTAATTTTAAAAGTATTTAGGTAAAAAATCGTTTAATATTAGTAACAATAGAAAAAAAATATAACCATGGAAGAGATTAACAATCTAATTATAAGGTCCAAAAGTTATATTATTATTACAAAAAATATATATATCTTACATTGTACCCGTAAAGACCACGAGCTAAATAAGTAGTTCAAAGAAAAGAGATACTCGGTATTTGTGAATGTCAAAATGGGACCCATCGAGGATCCAACCAAGTACCAACCAACCATAAATAAACTTTCACAATTAATAATAATGATCAATCGACTTAATTAAGAATATATTATATGCAAGAAACCGCCAATTTCCAAAGCCTACATAGAATTTGCAACAATGCTATCTTATTTTTTTACACTTTAAGTTGGTGGCATTAGTCAAATATGACTATTTGACCCGGTTGATGAACATATATAGTCTTTGACCAATTGGTTTACACTGGTTTATCAATAAACCAGTGTAAACCACTGTAAACCACTTGGTCGACCTGATAAACCAGTGGTCAACCAGTGTAAACCCTGATAAACCAGTTGTCGACCAAAATAAACCAGTGTAAACCCTGATAAACCAGTTGTCGACCAAAATAAACTAGTGTAAACCATGATAAACCAGTTGTCGACCAAGTGGTTTACACTGGTTTATTGATAAACCAGTGTAAACCACTTGGTCGACAACTGATTTATCCGTCGACCAGTGGATAAACCAGAAATTTTCGTATGTTGAGCAGTGAATTTTTACTGGTTTACCGATAAACTAGTCGTGGTTTATCAGTGGTTTATCAATAAACCAGACCATAAAAGAGTATTTTTTTTAAGTGAAGCTACAAATGACCAAGTCATCTTTGACTTGACCATTTTTGTAAATGCCCCCTTTAAGTTGACTAAACTTATTTTTTTCACACTTTAATCAGCATACTTAGATATAAGTAGCACTCCATCTAGATTTTTGGATAAAAAACTTTAAAAATTTCATAAAACGTACCCAAACATATCCTTGCTAATAGTATTTTAGTCTTTTTTATGTCACCAATTATGCTCCAATCTTACCAAACATATCCTTGCTAATAGTATTTTAGTCTTTTTTATGTCACCAATTATGCTCCATTCTTACGATTAATAATCGCCACGGCCAACACCGCCACCATCTTTAAATATCGTTCTCTCTTATTGCTTCCAAACAAAGTGTCATGTACGCATTTTAACTTCTACAAGTGCTAAGAAAGTGACCCAAAGATAAATAAAGCGATAAAAAAGAGTCCATTGACATTCAGTGCATGAATTCTAATCAATAGATTTGTGCCTCTATTGACGGTGCAACTCAATCCAACCTCCAAATAAAACTAAAAATATGATGTCAAATAAAAATACTCATTTTTTTTTTTCAAATTTGAAAGGAATTGAGCCAAACATACAATTGTATGCTCAATTCAACCATACAAAGTAAAAACCAAAAGAGAAAAAAAATCAAATTTTATTAGATAATCCATAAAATTTCAAGAAACAAAGCCCATAAAAACATTTTTGATGTGGCAAAATCACAGCTTGGGCCGTCTGTGTGTTGGGTTGGATATCTGGGTTTGAATCTGCTTCCTTAAACCTGTTTAACAACACAGAAAAGCTTAGTGGAAATGCAAGGCAGGGCCTCGCGAAACCCCTCTGGCGTGAGAGTAAGTCTCGAATATGAATGTCAAGAGGAATTTGACAGAGATTTTAGGCTCAAGAAAGAGTGTGTACCTTATTTGTGGCTTGTGAAGGGGTATTTATAGGCCCCCAATGACCTAGAATCCGTGTGGGATTTAGTTTCCTTAGATACCCGATCAATCAAGGAGAGAATCTCTTGATTTTAGGCATGATAAACGGTTGGCCGCGTAAATGTAGGATCAGATAAGGCAAGTGTCCTGCTCGGATATGGAAACCTTTGACTTGTCTTGGAGAGCAAGTTTCCGGAGCTCCCTACCCGATATGTACCCGGGCGAGCAAGGCTCAGCCCGGTTATTTGACATGTACTGATCTGAGGTAAGTGTAGATCCCGGGGGTGGCCCATGGTTGGTCAGGTCAGGCCGGTGCTCGACCAGGTTAGGACGAGACGAATCTGATTCTTTGCCCGGTGTGAAAGTGGTGTCCGGACAGGCAAAGCCTGTGCCCGGTCAGGTTTAGAAAGGAGTCGCGTTGCTCGCTGCTTGATGCCTTAGTTATTTTGTCCGCTAGGCTGGCGGGCCCCATATTAATTATGCTCGTGACTGACACGTGATGATGGCTCGTGCTTCGCTTGTGACCCGGCTTGGGCCGGGCACATCAGTGGCCCCTAGCTCCTTGTCTGGCGAGTATTCATGTTCGCACAGTCTTCAACACTTGTGATTTTTTGGGAAAAAGTGAGTAGACTTATGGAAGGTTCTGGAGCGTTCAATGGAAAACAGCTGGAGTGTACTGAGGAAGCTTGCTGCTGAGGGCGTTCCGGGCAAGTAGGTGAAAAGGCGCCTGGGCCGTCAAAGGCTGAGGTGACTTGATGGGGGCACGGGCCACAAAGCGGCGCATTTAATGTGTTGTGCTTTGAATGACGTGACCCCAGCTGCCTTGTGGAGCACCGTTTGGGCATCCGTTTTCCCCCCAAACCACGAAATCCTGCCTATAAAAAGGCTTTCCCCCTTCCCCTTTAACCTTTTACAGCTCTAAAGGTTTCTAGAGAGAGAAAGTCTCGGATTATCGTCATTCTTGCCGCTGCTTCAAGGCGATTCCCAGATTTCGGTGTCCCCTCGTCCTGTCTCCAAGCATTCGCCTGATTACGGAGCTTCTAATTCCATTTTGTCAATGGCTTCACCAGTCCATCCCCCAAACTTTCTGAAGAAAAGCCCACGTTTGCTTTCGATAATAAGTTTCTTACCCTTCTTTTCTGATTTGCTCTTCATTTTCTGAGTTTAGTGAAGGCTTCTGGGTTGACCCCTCATCTTCACGCATTTTTGGTAAGGGTTTAGGATTAAAATTGGCCCTTAGGTAGAGATCGAGGAAAAGACCATGTGGTCTTGCTTGCTAGGCAATCATGGCCCCCCCTTTGGTGTACCTAGACTTAGGAATTTTTCCCCATTTTCCTTTATCGGTTATCTGGGCAGAACGTTGATTCTCATTCCTCGATCTCTTTGTAAATGTCTGATATTTCTGAGAATGACCGCGAGGCCTTCAGCTACGACGGAAAGAATGATTCTCTGAGTAGCGAGAGGACTCCTCGGGCTGACTATGAGTCGGATGAGGGAGCGAGATCCGTGGCGGGCCCGCCCGCTCTCAGACGCGTGGCCGCCCCAATAGTTGACTTAGTTGATTCCTTCAACAAGGAAGATTCTGGAGAGGCGAGCGTTATTGGAGGCTTTGCTGGCGGGCAGGGCCCTGAACAACAGGTAGCCAATGTTGAAGGCATGGTCGAGCACGTAAGGGCCGAGCAAGGAGAGGTGGCCGGAGAGGCCTCAGAGGCTGACGAGGCAGATAACATGCCTCTTGCCCGGCGGCTAAAGAGGACAGGCCGTACTCAAGTGGAAGCCACACTTGAGGATGATGCAGATGACCAGGACAACGTTCCCCTTGCTCGCTGCTACAAAATGGTTGGCGGCTCTCAATTGGAGGTCACACTTGATGAAATTGTGGAAGAAGAGGAAGAGACCGACTGGCATGTGAATGCGGATGAGAGCCGGTATGCCGCTCATTGGGCCACGTTGGATACGGCGGACAAGGTGACCGCATGGCTTACGTCCCTTGGCATCGACTCTACTTATTATCGGGCGAGCAAGATGGACATGCCCGCTGGTGTTCAGCTTTCCCGTGAGCAGGGAAACGAACTTTTATTTTTTGCCGACTTTTTTGCGTAGGACTACGCCTTCTGCTGGAGCCCTTCCTGGTGGACTTTCTGCACGAGACCAAAGTCGTGCCCTGCGACCTGATGTTGAATACTGTCCGAGCCATCACAGCCTTCACGGTGGCGAGCCGCCTGCTAGGGTTTGAGCCAGATATGTACTTGCTTTGCAAGTTATTTAATTTTACCCCGAGCACAGGCATAAGAATTGGAGTGAGGGCCAACTCCAAATTTTTGAGGTTGTTGGCTGATGTTCCCGGGAAGGTGGAGTCCTAGGATAGGAGAGTCCTATTTATCGAGTCCCAGGTTGGATGGTCGTTCGCGCCCACAGCGACCAGCGAAATTAAGATCACCAAGGTCTCCAAGCAAGACTTCAGCTCAGGGGAGATTTCCCGGCTAGCAGCGTTGAAGGCTGCCGTAGGGGTCATTGAAGAGAATGAAAAGCACGTCGGCCAGCAATATCTGCTTGATTGGAAAGAGCTGGTATGTAATCCGCACAATTTGTGCCTGGTCGGAGTGATGCGGGCAGAAGTTCTCGAGGTGGAGCCTCTTTTAATTCATGTCCCTGAAAGCCCTCATCCGTACTGGGGTGATTGTCACGAGCAGATGTTCAAACGCAAATTCGTTGAATGCCAACGGCGAGGCCCGGGTGCGAACTGTCGGCTAGTTTATCAGGACGAGAACAGTTACCCGCTTCCCGCGAATATTTCTTACTTTTGCTTTTATTGAGCTTTGTTCTTCCATAGTACTGACCACGTTTTGTTTTGTTTCAGGGATGAAGAACTTGGCGCTATTGATGATGAGGAAGAAGTAGGCCGATCAGCGAGCAGCAGATCTGAAGGCCAATGAGCCCGTGGCCTTGCCGAAGGTGCCATTCTGCTTGCCTGCGAAGAAAACCAAGGACAAGGCTCCGGGAAGGGTCCCCAGCCCGGTAAAAAGGTAACGGCGCCCAAAGCCATCGCCCCAACGCTGAAAGAGGCCGTTGCGGGTATTACTAACAAGGCTGCCAAGCCCCCGGCTGCCATCATCTCCGTGGTCCCCGCTGCCAAGGATGCCAAGGCCACGGGGAAGAGAAAGAAGAGTCCCACTCCTCCTCCTTCTAGGTCTGTCCGCCCCCGGGGCTCGAGCACTGTTCTTGTTTTCTCTGCCCCTACACAAGGCGGGGTTGCAACTTGGAGGCAGATCAGGTTCCAGATTCCCTCCACCACAAGCGCTGCCCGTGCGTTGGTGAAAGAAATCTCTAAGGATGCCCCATTACTAGGGGGTATCGATCTGTGTGAGTCCCAACGGGCACAATAATAAGCTAGAAGGGTGGGGGGTTGAATAGCTTATTATACACTTAAAAACTTTTACGTATGTTCTTTGAAAAGTACTTACAATCTATTGAAAAGATTGAAGTAGCGGAAGTCTTTCAAGGAAACTGGTTCAAGTCTGCCGATAAGGACTACCGGTAGACCTTAACTGGTTACTTAATTTTGTCGTTAAGGATAAAGATAAACGAAGTAATAAACAGTTCAATAGGTAAATAAACAGTAAAGGAATAACACAAGTATTTTGGGATGATTCACATTTTAAAGAGTGCTACATCAACCACCAAGGCAGTCAACCTTGGATTTAAAAGTGCACTATGTTTTCCACTAGATCTATTACAAAGAATATTCGCAATGGATCGTGTACAAAATCTTGACTTGTGTTTGGGGGGTTAAGGAATTAAATATCTGTGTGTAAACGAGATATTAAATTCGTGCAGAAGAATAGCTTTGAAGAAAACAACAAGAAGTTAAATAATAAATGTTGATGCTGATCTTCTTGTTGTTGACGAGGACTTCTTGATCTGTTTAGGATCTCTTGAATGCACTGAGCATTAAGACTAAGAGTTGTAGATTTTCAGAGCAATTAATCAAGTGTGTCTTCAGTCTTTAATGGCGACATTTATAGCTGGAGCATTCTTGAGATCCGTTGGAGAAGACGAAGACTTAATAGCTCTATTAGGTTGAATGCATTAAATGCATGGAGCCGTCTTGAAGATTTTCGTCTTCACAGATATCGAGCAGGGAAAGGGTACAGAGATCTTTTGCAGTGACTAGAAGCCGGGCAATTTGGATGTCAGATCTCAAAGAGTTGTTACAGACAGTAGGTGACAGTCTGATCTCCTGCTTTTACTGTTCAGTCTGCGAAAGTCTTCGTGCTTTTCGGAAAGCTGCTTTCGGCGGGTCTGAGATGTCAGGGAATGTCTCAATTTAAATTCAAACGTTGATAAGGATAAACTTAAATTGATCCACTAATAATTGTTTGATTGGACACGTCATGAATGACCAAGTGTAGACAAGGTCTGCCGATGTAAGCTGCAGCAGGTCTTCCGGTGAAGCTTTGAAGAGGTCTTCCGCTGAACCTGTGAAGTCCTATAAAAACTATTCTTGGTAAAGTTCTATACACAGTTGCCACACTAATCGATACACAGCCCAATTAGCCACTGATGTATAAAACTATATGTAATGTATGAGCAGATATAAATCTAAATACAATAAGAATCAACAATCTCCTCCTATTTATATATGGTCATCATTACTACAAATGAGGGTTATAACCGACTATGTGATAGATAATAACATGTCTAAGAGGATTCTTAAATTTTATAACGGAAGACATGCCTCTATCAAATAGTAGAACACCTCAAGTGTAAAGTCTAATCTCGGTGCACAAAAAGATAAGGAAATCATAGAACAGCACATAGATTAGTAGCAATCAGTTTAAATAAATTTAAACTGAGTGTTTAAATTTTAAGCAGATACTATAAATGAAAGAACAAGAACTTAAACAGTAGATAATTTTGAAAGGCAATTAATCTTCTGTATTATAAACGAGAAGTTTAATTTTTACAGAGTTTTTCAAAATAAAGATAGATACAAAGGTTAAGGGAAGTGTGGGTCCCAATGAGCACAATAATAAGCTAGAAGGGGGGGGGGTTGAATAGCTTATTTAAACACTTAAAAACTTTTAAGTAAATACTTGAAAGTTACTTGCAATCTATAGCAGAGATTCAAGTAGCGGAAGACCTTCAAGGAAGTTGTTTTAGGTCTGCCGATAAGGACTACCGGTAGACCTTTTACAGTTTACTTAAGTTCTGCTGTAAATGGATAGATATATACAATGAAACTAAGCAGTTCAAGTAACAGACAAACAGTAAGAAATAACACAAGTATTTTGGGATGGTTCACACTATAATGAGTGCTACGTCCACCACCAAGGCAGTCAACCTTGGATTTAAATTGTGCACTATGTTTTCCACTTAGATCAATTACAAAGAATATCCCTAATGGATCGTGTACAAAATATTGACTTGTGTTTGGGGTCTAGGGAATTAAATATCTATAAATACATGATATTTAATTCGTGCAGAAGTATAGTTAATGGAAGTTAACAACAAGAAGATTAAAACAATAAGTGTTGATGAGCAGCTTCTTGTTGTTGACAAGGACTTCTAGATCTGTTGAGGACCTATTGAATGCACTGAGCTGAAAGACTTGGAGTTATGAAGTTTCAGAGAAATCTTTTAAGTGTTCGATTGATTCTGTACAGTTGTCTCTTGTTCCAGTCTTCAATGGCAGTATTTATAGCAGGTGCACTTCAAAAAGATCCGTTGGAGGGGACGAAGACTTCAAAAGCTCTTTTCATAAATGCATTAAATGCATGGGGCTGTCAGTCAAGGATTTTCGTCTATCACAGATATCTAGAGCAGGTAATGATTTCTGAGATCTTGAAAAGGTGGGCGAATTTGGTGTTAGATCTGAGAGTTGTAGCAGAAAGTAGGGGGCGATGCTTCCTGCTTTCATCGCTCGGGGCGAAAAGTCTTCCTGCTTTTCGGAAAGTTGCTTTCGGCGGCTTGACATGTCAGGGAATGTTTAGGATTAATTCAAATAAAGATGTTGGGATAAGTTTGAATTAATCCAATCAATCTTTGTTGGATAGGACACGTCGTACAAGAGTAGATGGACACGAGGTCTACCGATCTTATGCCTTGAGCATGTCTTCTGGTGAAGCTGAAGAGGTCTTCCGCTGAACCTGAAAAAGTCCTATAAAAACTATACAAGGCAAAGTTCTATACACAGTTGCCACGCTAATCGATACGCAGCCCGATTAGCCACTGAAGTATAAAACTAATGTAATGTACTGAGCAGATATAAATCTAACATAAGAATCAACAGGAAGAATAGATACAGATTTACCACGGTCTTTTCCCTTTTCCTTTGTCTGCTACTTCTTTCTCCCTTCGCTGTCGCTTTAGCTCATCAGTTCTTCGAACGTATTCGTCATCGGCATCTGTGGGAGGTTTGGTGAAACGAGAGCGGTAGTCGAGTTCTTCACGAAGACGGCTGTTCTCTTCCATCAGCATTCGGTTGATAGACTTCATTTGCTTCTCCTTCGTGATGGCCAGATCACGATCACGCCGAGCATTCATTATGTCATGAGCAGAGTCGCGAGCTATATTGTTGAGCTCGAGGACAGGTGGGCGGCTGTTGCCGAGATGGAGTGTGATAGCATGGAACAACTCGTAGAAGAGAGAGGAGTAGAGCCGGACACATTCATCACGTTGAGCTTCGACATTGATCTTGATGTCCGTAAACTCGTGTCTCATCTGTCCAAAACGGGTCCACACATCTTCTTGGAATTGGCAAAGAAGAGCAGCGGTCCTGTCGTTGGCTTTTGACACGGCAGTGGCGATTTCAGCGATGGCGGTAGTGATGCTTGTGAGTTCGCCTAACCGTTCATAGATAGCGTCCAGCCGAGACAAAATTTCAGCATTGGCCGGCTAAAAGGAAGAAGGTTCCTGGCCAATGTGAATGTGAGCGGTATCGGCAGAGGATGTGGCGCCGGGAGACAAGGGCATGAAGGGCTGTTGGAGAGGCGGGGTAACGGAGTCGGAAGAGGTGGAGTCTTGGGTTGGAATGATGTTGGTAGAAGAGGAGATGTTCTGAGGTGGGGAGGGAGGAGGGGTTGGTGGAGAATCTAACTCAATGTCAGTGTCAGAATTTTCACTGATTATTGAAGATTCGGGTAAAGGGTTGGTGGAGAACCAGAAAGAGGGGGCTGGATAGAAGAGGGATTTAGGTTTGCGAATGAGGGGTTGTGGTTGAGGTTGATCTGGGGAGAATAGATCGGCTATTGATGAAAGTTCAAAGAGGAATTTGGCAGCAGCAGAGTCTATTGGTTTGGTAGGAGGGTGTTGGGTTGGTTTTGATGGTGTAGATGAGGTGGTTTGGGTAGGATGAGGTGAGATAGGGGTAGATGGGTTAGGAGAGTAGTTGAAGGGTAAAGGAGGAGGGGTAGGGGTTTGGGTAAGGGTTTGGGTAGGCTCCTTCTATCTATGAGGCTCTTCCTGAGGGATAGACTCCTCCGGAGGGGGTGAAGTCCTCTAAGTAGATGAATTAGTAGGATTGGGTTAGTTTGGTGTGATGGTAGAGGGTTGATTATCGGTAGGGGTTTGGTCAGCTGTAGGGGTTTGGGCGGCGGTAGATGGTCGGGCGCCGGTAGAGGGTTGGCTGGCGGTAGAGGACTGGGTGCCGGCAGACCTCTTTTTCTTCCTTAGCAACTGAATAGGGGGCTCAGCTGTGTCATCGGTAGAGACTAGAATGTCTGCAGGTGGCTAGTCTTCAAAGGTTTTACGTAGTCGCCAACGTTTTTGTTGATACTTATTGTAATTAGATTTATATCTGGTCATGCATTACACCAGTTTTATACATCAGTGGCTAATTGGGCAGCGTATCGATTAGCGTGGCAACTGTGTATAGAACTTTGCCAAGTATAGCTTTTTTAGGACTTCAACAGGTTCAGCGGAAGACCTCTTCAAAGCTTCACCGGAAGACCTGCTTCAACATACAACGGCAGACCTTGTCTACACTCGGTCAATCATGATGTGTCCAGTCAAGCAATTTTCAATGGATCAATTTAAGTTTATCTTTTGTCAAGTTTGAATTTAAATTGAGATATTCCCTGACAACTCAGACCCGCCGAAAGCAGCTTTCCGAAAAGCAGGAAGACTTTCGCAGACTGAACAGTAAAAGCAGGAAAGCAGACTGTCACCTACTGCTTGTAACAACTCTCACAGAACTGACATCCAGATTGCCCAACTTCCAGTCTCTGCAAAAGATCACTGTACTCATTCCCAGCTCGATATCTGTGAAGACGAAATTCTTGATTAACAGCTCCATGCATTTAATGCATTCAACCTAATAGAGCTATTAAGTCTTCGTCTTCTCCAACGGATATCCAGAATGCTCCTGCTATAAATGTTGCCATTAAAGACTGAAGAAATACTCTTGATGAATTGCTCTGAAAAATCTACAACTCTCAGTATTAATACCCAGTGCATTCAAGAGATCCCAAACAGATCAAGAAGTCCTCGTCAACAACAAGAAGCTGTGCATCAACATTTATTTTTGTACTTCTTGTTATTTTCATTCTAAGCTATTCTTCTGCATGAATTAAATATCTTGTTTACACAGATATTTAATTCCTTAACCCCCAAACACAAGTCAATATTTTGTACACGATCCATTGGAAATATTCTTTGTAATAGATCTAGTGGAAAACATAGTGCACTATTTAAATCCAAGGTTGACTGCCTTGGTGGTGGACGTAGCACTCTTTATAGTGTGAACCATCCCAAAAAACTTGTGTTAATTCCTTTAATGTTTGTCTACTTATTGAACTGCTTATTACTTCGTTCATCTTTATCCTTAACGGCAAACTTAAGTAACCTGTTAAGGTCTACCGGTAGTCCTTATCGGCAGACTTGAACCAGGTTCCTTGAAAGACTTCCGCTACTTCAATCTTTTCAATAGATTGTAAGTACTTTTAAAAGAACTTACTTAAAAGTTTTTATTGTGCCCGTTGGGACCCACAATTGGTATCAGAGCTTAACTTTTTGAAAACTAGTTTTTCCGAGATTAAACTCTTGAGAGATTCGATCCAATGGCACAAACACACTACATGCTGCCTACATCAAATGCCAACCACGTCCCAATATTGGACGAAAGCCATTTCGATGTTTGGAAGGATAAGGTAATGCGTTTCATGAACTCAATTGACAACAGATTATGGAAGTGTGTTATTGCCGCAGGGCAACATGTACCAATGAAGGCCAACCTTCTAGCCTCCATTGCTGGGAATCCTGTAGAAGTTCCCATAGAAGAATCAGAATGGACAGAGGACGACAGAAAATTGGTAGAGCTTGATAGTAAAGCAATCAATATCATTACTAGCTCTCTAGACACAAGCACATACCAGCAAGTGATCCGATGTACAACTGCAAAAGAGATGTGGGAAGCTCTTGTGGAATACTTGGAAGGAGACCAAAACACAAGGGATAACAGAAAATACACATACATCCAGCAGTTAAATAATAGCTGCTTTGCTCTTAGTAAAACCTATTACAAAAAGGAAATGAACATGAGGTTTCTAGGCTCTCTAGGTAGCTTATGGCATGTTAAGACCACGGCTATGAAAGAATCCAAAAACTTAAACGAGATGACTCTCCGTAGTCTCTACGCAAGTTTGAAGGTTTATGATCTCGAAGTAAATCAAGCTCTAGAGCAGGACAAACAGTTCAGAACTGTGTCCTTGCCAGCCATGGTCCAAGAAGAAACCACTGTTGAAAACAAACCTTCCACTTCCTCCACTGAAAATGATTTTCTATCAGATGAACAATTTTCTATGTTTGTAAAACGTTTTCAAAAATTTGCAAAATATGGAAGGAAGAACACTCACCAACAGTCTTTTAGAAAGACTAGTGAAAGCTCATCTAAAGAAGATCTTGTGTGTTACAATTGTAGAAAACCTTGTCACTTTGCCTCCAAATGTCCAAAGCCAAAATTTGAAGCATACCGAAGACCTACTTATAAAAAATCTCAAAAACAAAAAGGTATGTTGGCTGAAGACATAGAAGACAAACAGGTTGCTACATGGTTTGAGACTGATTCAGAAGAGGAAGAGGATGATTGTGAGTAAGCTAACATATGCTTAATAGCTCATGATTCAGGTCCCACCCATGACTCTGAAAATGAAGTCGAAATCTCACCTAGTCCCTTGGATAAAAGTGAGATCAACAGTGAGAGCTTCAGTAAGGAAGAACTTCTCAAGGATAATCAAGATATGCTTGAAGAGTTCAATTCCTTTAGAGTAGCCTATGTAAAACTCGCCAAGAACTGTGAGAAACTTACTGCTGAGAAATCTCTGATGGCAGCTGAGATTCAAACTCTCAATAGCTGTCAACAAGAAAGTATCAAGCTCAAAGGAGAAAACAAATTCCTTTGTGACAAAATTGAATGTCTAACTGAGCACATGAAAGGACTTGACCTAGAGAAAATTGCCTTGCAAAAGACAATTGACTCCTGGAACAACTCCAAGGATGTCTTCGAAGAAATCCTTTCAAGCCAAAAATCTTGTAAAGATAAATCTGGCATAGGATACTCGGATGAGCCCAGTATGACATTCCCATCAGTCACAGAGAAAGGTGAATCCTCCGAGACTGCTAATGATATCTCCTTCTCCAAATAGACATTCGAAACAAAGGGAAACAAGGCCTTGGTTATTCAAGTGTTCCTTATGTTTACCCCAAAGCTCAGAAAGGGAAAGCCAAGATTACTGATTCAGATGAGAAACCTGAGAAAGTAACAGTAGAGAAACTAAAGTCTGCCGGCAACAACTCTGCTAAGGCAAAGTCTGCTGGCGGTAGACCTACTAAATCTCTACTGGTGACTATCAAGTTTGTCTATGAAACAGGCAAGACACCTGTAACTGTTGAAAGTAAACTTAAAGATATTCTACCTAATCCTCCTAAAAAGGTAATCAACAGACAAGTCAAAGCTAAGTCTGGTGGTAACATACCTAGGAAGACCCAAAAGAAACCAATTAAGTCTACCGTCAACACGCAAGCTGAACCAAGAATGGATGTTAAGAAAAAGGATAATCATAATCACTCTTCAGCTAAAGCCACTGACAGTTCTCTATGGAACTTCCATTTATGACATTCTTGCAATTGCCTAGGCCATCTGGCCCCAGAATGCCTGCTAAGGTTCACTCCAAAATCTGAGAGACCTAGTTCTCTCAAGGTTAGGCAGGTATGGGTCCCAAAAGGTTGCTAATCCTTAGGACCCAAAAGAAAATAAAGGGGACCTTGTTTCTTTAAATCTTTTTCAAGAATGCTTCATGGCTATAGATTCAGAAAACAAAGACATCTGGTACCTAGACAGTGGCTGCTCAAGACACATGACAGGAAACAGAAGTCTACTCTCAGATATAGCTGAAGCCAAAGGACCAACCGTTATTTTCGGAGACAATGCAAGAGGAAAGACAATTGGATATGGCTCAATCACTAGAGGAAGTCTCTCCATCAACAAAGTTTCTCTAGTGAGTGGCTTAAAGCATAATCTTTTGAGCATATCCCAATTCTGCGACAAAGGATTAATCTACCAATTCAACTGCAGCCAGTGCCTCATCAAAGATCGTGAATCTTGCTCTACAATACTGACCAGCAATAGACAAGGAAACGTCTATGTCGTGGACTTAAATCTTCTAGGGAGATTCTCCAACGTTTGCCTAGTTGCTAACAACGTTCGTGGCAACAGTTGGCTATGGCACAAGCATCTTAGTCACCTCAACTTCAAGCACCTATCCAAGCTCTCCAAAGATGGGCTTGTCAAAGGTCTACCTACGGTGACTGCCGATCATGACTGAAGTTGTAAAGCTTGCCAATTAGGTAAACTTTCCAAGTCTTCCTTCAAAAGAAAGTCTGTCATGTCAACAAACAGACCTTTTCAACTTCTGCATATGGATCTCTTTGGACCAATCACTACAGTCAGTATTTCAAGAGACAAGTATACACTTGTAGTAGTTGACGACTACTCTAGGTTCACTTGGATTGAAACAATGACTTTAAAAGATGAGACATATGATCTAGTCACCGCTTCTTTTCAGAAGACTTCAAACTCAAAAGCTTGAAGACATTAGTGACATAAGATCAGACAATGGCACTGAATTCAAGAACAATGGTGTAGAAAGATACTGTGATGACCACGGGATCGGTCACAACTTCTCTGCTGCCGGAACTCCTCAACAAAATGGTGTAGCTGAACGGAAGAACAGAACACTGATTGAAGCAGCAAGAACTATGCTAGCAGAAGCAAAACTTCGAAAGTACTTCTGGGCAGAAGCCATCAACCTTGCATGTTTTACACAGAACAGATCCCTGGTAAACAAGTTTCATAACAAAACTCCATATGAAATATGGAGAGGAAGAGCCCCAAACATAGGATTTTTTAAAATCTTCGGCTGTAAATGTTTTATTCTTCATAATGGACAAGAATATAGAGGAAAATTTGATGCAAAATCAGACGAAGGAATTTTTCTGGGGTATTCCAAACATTCAAAAGCATTTCGCATTTTCAGTAAAACTCATTTAAAAATTTTAGAATCTGTACATGTTTCTTTTGATGAATATGACTTGTTAGAGCCTAGAAAGGCTCCGAATGTTGCTAATGATTCTGATAATGATGAGACAGGTACAAATACAGCATCTAATACCACTCCTCTTCAGAATCCTGCAACTGCTGACCCTTCCAGTTCCGCTAACCCTTCACCGGCAGACTTCAACTCTGCCGATACCAGTTCCAACTCTTTTGTTGACCCAGAACCTATCTCTTCTGTTTTACCCAAAACACCTTTGCAGATCACTCATCCTTCTTGTTCACCAGAAAATGAAGGTCTCGAAGATCCTATCTCTTCTGAACCAGATTTTGGTGAATCTCCTTCTCAACCTACTCCAGAATTCTTAAGGGAAGATCCCACCAGAAGAGATCTTCCTCCAACCATTATTGAAACAAGAGATCATCCTATTTCTCAAATCATCGGTGATCTCAACACAGGAGTTCGTACGAGGAATAGAGATCGAGAAAAAACTATGTTTGCATATGCATTCGTATCTGAACTCAAGCCAAAGAAGATTGATGAAGCTATTGGAGATCATAACTGGATTGAAGCTATGCAAGAAGAGCTGAACCAGTTTGAAAGATGTAAAGTGTGGAGCTTAGTTCAAAGGCCGACTGACCATCTAGTTATCAGTACCAAATGGGTTTACAGAAACAAAAGAGATGAAGATGGAAATGTCACCAGAAACAAAGCTAGACTGGTTGCTTAAGGCTACCGACAGGAAGAAGGGATTGACTTCGACGAAACATTTGCTCCTGTTGCTAGATTAGAGGCAATCAGACTCTTTCTAGCCTATGCATCGTTCATGGACTTCAAAGTGTATCAGATGGATGTGAAGAGTGCCTTTCTGAATGGTGATCTTCAAGAAACATTATACGTTGAACAGCCTCCAGGATTTGCCATTCAAGACAAACTGGATCATGTCTACTGACTCAAGAAAGCTCTCTATGGCCTAAAGCAAGCTCCCAGAGCTTGGTATGAAACTCTATCCAAGTTCTTAATAGAACAAGGATTCGTGAGAGGAAGGATAGACACTACTATGTTCATCCTCAAGCACAAAGGTCATTCTCTTCTGGTACAAATCTATGTCGACGACATCATCTTTGGATCAACTAACCAAAGCCTGTGCAAGAGATTTGAGAAGCTGATGCAAAGCAAGTTCGAGATGAGTATGATGGGAGAACTTACCTACTTTCTAGGACTGCAGATTCAACAGACTTCCAACAGAATCTTCATCAGCCAAACCAAATATGCAAAGGAACTCATCAAGAAATTTGGTCTTGATTCAGCTAAAGGATTTGAGACTCCAATGTCTAGCGACTGCCATCTTGATAAAGATGAAAAGGGAAAGCAAGAGAACATGACCAAGTATCGAGGAATATAGGTTCTCTTCTTTACCTTACTGCCAGTAGACCTGACATTATGTTTGTTGTTTGTGTTTGTGCTAGATTTCAGGCAGATCCAAAGGAATCACATTTGCTTGCTGCCAAACGTATCATCAGATATGTTTCAACAACAACAAATCTAGGCATCTGGTATTCCAAACGCAACAACTTCGATCTAGTTGGATACTCAGATGCAGATTATGCAGCCTGCAAGGTGAGCAGAAGAAGCACCAGTGGGACTTGTCAATTTCTTGGAAATAGACTTATCTCATGGTCATGCAAGAAACAAGGATCGGTTGCAAACTCCAGCATTGAGGCAGAATATATTGCTGCTAGCAGCTGCTGCTCTCAGCTACTATGGATGAAGCAACAACTAGTGGACTACAACATCAAGACTGCAAATTGTCCAATTATGTGTGACAACACATCAGCAATTTCAGTCTCCAAAAATCTAGTGATACACTCGAACACAAAGCACATTGATATCCGTTATCACTTCCCCAATGATCATGTGGAGAAAGGTAACATCAGTCTGGAATACGTTCCAACTGAGCATCAATTAGCTGACATACTCACAAAACCACTGGATGCCACCAGGTTTGCTTATTTAAGGAGAAATCTTGGTATGCATGATTGATCCTGCTGCTTAATTTATATATCTTATAGCTTTTCTTTCATATCGGTAGACCTAGTTCTGTACCAACCGGAAGACGTAACTTTCCCTTTAACGGAAGACTTAAAGGTTAGCATCTTTACTTAGTCTATTTTAGTTAAAGAGGTTTCTAAAGCAATAAGGGGGTCAAAAGTAAAATATTTTTACTTAGAAAATATCTTAAGTTCCCGCTTTTGCGCTAAATTTTTTCATTAAATAGACCTTCAACCGCCCTTTCCAAAACTTTACGAAACCCCTTTGTCTAATTGTGGGTCCCAATGGGCACAATAATAAGCTAGAAGGGGGGGGGGTTGAATAGCTTATTAAACACTTAAAAACTTTTAAGTAAATACTTGAAAGATACTTGCAATCTATAGAAAAGATTCAAGTAGCGGAAGACCTTCAAGGAATTTGTTCCAGGTCTGCCGATAAGGACTACCGGTAAACCTTTTACAGTTTACTTAAGTTCTGCTGTAAATGGATAAATATAAACAATGAAACTAAGCAGTTCAAGTGACAGACAAACAGTTAGAAATAACACAAGTAATTTGGGATGGTTCACACTATAATGAGTGCTACGTCCACCACCAAGGCAGTCAACCTTGGATTTAAATTGTGCACTATGTTTTCCACTTAGATCAATTACAAAGAATATCCCTAATGGATCGTGTACAAAATATTGACTTGTGTTTGGGGTCTAGGGAATTAAATATCTGTAAATACAGGATATTTAATTCGTGCAGAAGTATAGTTAATGGAAGTTAACAACAAGAAGATTAAAACAATAAGTGTTGATGAGCAGCTTCTTGTTGTTGACGAGGACTTCTAGATCTGTTGAGGATCTATTGAATGCACTGAGCTGAAAGACTTGGAGTTATGAAGTTTCAGAGCAATCCTTTTAGTGTTCGATTGATTCTATGCAGTATTTGTTCCAGTCTTCAATGGTTGCATTTATAGCAGGTGCACTTCAAAAGATCCGTTGGAGAAGACGAAGACTTCAACAACTCTTTTCATCAATGCATTAAATGCATGGGGCTGTCAGTCAAGAACTTTTGTCTTCACAGATATCTAGAGCAGGTAATGATTTCTGAGATCTTGAAAAAGGTGGGCGATTTTGGTGTCAGATCTGAGAGTTGTAGCAGAAAGTAGGGGACAGTCTGCTTTTCCTGCTTTCACTGTTCAGGACTAAAAGTCTTCCTGCTTTTCGGAAAAGGTTGCTTTCGGCGGCTTGATATGTCAGGGAATGTCTTGGATTTAATTCAAATAACATATTGAGATAAGTTTGAATTAATCCAGTCAATCTTTGCTGGATAGGACACGTCATAGCAGATTAGGTGGACACGAGGTCTACGGGTTGTGAGCCGAGAGCGTCTTAGTTTTAAGCATATGGAGAGGTCTTCCGCTGAACCTGAAAAAGTCCTACAAAAACTATACAAAGCAAAGTTCTATACACAGTTGCCACGCTAATCGATACGCAGCCCGATTAGCCACTGAAGTATAAAACTAATGTAATGTACTGAGCAGATATAAATTTAACATAAGAATCAACAATCTCCTCCTATTTATATCTGGTCATCATTACTACAAATGAGGGTTTTAAAACAGACTATTTGATAGATAATAACATGTCTGAGAAATTTTATATATTAAGTAACGGAAGACATGTCTCTATCAAACAGAATAACACCTCAAATGTAAGGGACTAAACTGAAGTGCATACAAAGGTAAAGAGTCATAGAACAGCACACAGATTAGCAGCAGTTCAAATAAATTTAAACTGATTGTTTAAATTCTAAACAGATATGAAATATAAAGCAATAAGAATTTAAACAAGATAATTTTTGAAAGGCAAGTAATCATCTGTATTTATAAACAAGATGTTTACATTCAATAGAGTTTTTCAAAAATAAGAGAAATACAAAGGAAAGGGAAGAAAAGATACATAGACTACCAAGGTCTTTTCCCTTTGCCTTTGTCTGCAGCCTCCTTTTCTCTACGCTCTCGCTCTAGCTCTTGCATTCTTCGCTCGTATTCGTCATCTTCATCAGTCAGAGGTCTGGTGGAACGAGAACGGTAGTCCAGTTCTTCACGAAGACGGTTGTTCTCCTCCATCAGCATTCTGTTGATAGACCTCATTTGTTTCTCCTCCGTGATGGCCAGATCACGATCACGGTTGGCATTCATGATGTCGTGAGCAGAGTTTCGAGCAAGGTTGTTGAGTTCAAGAACTGGAGGACGATCGTGGCCGAGATGAAGAGTGATGGCATGAAATAACTCATAAAAAATGGAGGACACGATACGGACACCTTCGTCTCGTTGAGCTTCGATGTTGATCTTGACATCGGTAAAGTCGTGTCGCATCTGCCCAAAACGAGTCCATACATCCTCTTGAAACTGTCGAAGATTAGCGGCAGTCCGGTCGTTGGCTTTGGAAGCTGCAGTGGCTATTTCAGCGGTAGCGGTAGATATGCTTGTAAGCTCGCCTAGCCGCTGGTAGATGGCATCCAGCCTGGACAAAATTTCATCATTGGCAGGCGGAAGAGAACTAGTAGCTTGGCCAATGTGAATGGTGCCGGCAGAGGTAGAGTCTGCAGGCCCTATGGGCTGTTGGAGAGGGGGAGTGATTGAGGCGGAAGAGGACGAGTCTTGGGTTGGTAGGGTGTTGGTGGAGGAGGATATGGTTATAGGTGGAGGGGGAGGAGGGGTGGGTGGGGAATCCAGCTCCATATCAGTGTCAGAATTTTCACTGATGTGAGAGGATTGGGGAAGGGGATCGGTAGAAAACCAGAAGGAAGGGGCAGGGTAGAAGAGGGATTTTGGTTTTCTTAGGGAAGGTTGAGAAGGTTGAGGAGGTTGAGAAGGTTGAGAAGGTTGAGAAGGTTGATGGGTAGGGGTGAATAGATCTGCTACTGACGAAAGTTCGAAGAGGAACTGCGGCGAGAGTCAAGTGGGTGGGAGGGATTGGTATTGGCTGTGGTGTGGTTGATGAGGTTGGTTGGGATTGGGGAGTTGAGGAAGGTGTAGATGGGTCAGGTGAGTAGTTGAAGGGTGAAGGAGGAGGAGGAGTTGGGGTTCTTGCTGGCTCTTCCTGATTTTGAGGCTCCTCCGGAGGTGGTGAATTCCTTTGAGTAGAGGATTCATGAGGTATAGATGAAGGGTTGACAGTTGTGGGTTGGGCGTCGGTAGATGGTTGTGCGTCGGTAGTGGGAATAGATGAAGGGTTGACAGGTAAGGGTTGGGCGTCGGTAGAGGTAGTTGGTTGGCTGGCGGTAGTTGGTTTGGGACCGGCAGCTCTCCTTTTCTTCCTCGGTAATAATAGGAGACTTCAGCTTCATCGGTAGAGGTTGGAGGGGGGTGGCTGGTCTTCAGGTTTCTGAAGTCGCCTTCGTTTTGGTTTGGGAGTGGGTGCAGGAGATGGTGAATGTGATTGGCTGGGTTGAGTAGGTGGCTGTGAGGATGGCTGGGTTTGGGGAGGAGGAGGTGAAGAATGGCTGGTTTGGCCTGGTGTCTTCTTCTTTTGGCCTTCCTTCATCTCTCTCCTAATCCATTTGGTCTGCTCCTCTTCAGTTGGAGTGGCCTCTTCCGGCCTTGTCTTCTTTGCTTTGCCCTTGGCTGCCATCTTGGACCTTAGCAGCTGCTCTGCCTCATCAGCCAAGTCTTTGGCCTTTTGATGGAGGTCCGCGGCCACTTGATCGTTAAATTTTGCAGAGGCCTTTTTGTAGGTCCTGTAAGCCGCTTCATGTGCTTCCATGTTGAAGTGGGTGACCAAGATAGGTGCAGGCTTGGCCACTTTGTCCAGAGAGACTGGCGGTAGACCTTTCTGCAGCCGTCGCTTGTTCTCGTATTCAGTGTACTTACTGAAAAACGAGGCTGTGAGTTTCTTCTCCTTGGCCACTGTAAACAACTCATCTTGTTTCAAAGAAGAGTTGACATTTGCGTCATCCCTTAAAAGGGCATTAATCAGCCTGACGAAGGGGCGTTTGCAAGTGGGGTTGTTCTTAGCTTTCTCCACCCACTACTTTAACTCATTGAAGATAATGAGTCCCCAGTTGAGACGAAGTTGAAGGAATACGGCACTGGTCAGGTTGATTTGCTGGGCCGTAAACATGTCATGTGCTCCACTCTTGAATAGGAGCCCCTTGTCTATAAGGTGGGGTGCGATGAAGCGTCAAGAGGGAACAAATTTCAGAGCATTTTCCCTTGTGGCTCCCTGAGGGTGTCTACTCCCCTCATGGCTTCCCAGGCATGAAAAGCCTCAGCCGTAGTTGCTGCAATAGCTCCACTGTAATGCACGCCGATGATAGTGGAGATTGATTTAGCGGTAACGGAGATGGGACGGCCTCAAATCCATCCTCGAAGAGCGGTCTTGTTCATGAGCTCCATTCTTTAATAGAATTCTTACGCGAGAAAGATCTTTGTAATTTTTGTCATTAAGGCGAAGAGGGTAGAATCGAGGCGTCCATATCCTCAAGCTTTGGCCAAGCGCCGACAGCCTATAGAGTTGATTGACTGTAGGTCTATGCACATTCCTTGAATATATAGCTTCGGGTCCAGAGCGACAATAATGTCATGAGAGGCAGGAAAGGTGGGGTATCCTGGAAGGTTGACATCCGTACTGGGAGGAATGTAAGTTTCTGGGTTCAAACCCTTTCCGCTATCTCGCTTCGTTTTTGAGGATCTTGCCTGAAAGAAAAGCAAAATAAGACAACCGAAAAATTTTGGAATTCTCTCTACAATTTTCTCTCTCTACAATTTTCCTTATTAGGGTTTAGTGGTGCATGGCGGCGGCCAAGGAGGCTCCGCCTCCCAACCCACCGGATCCATGCATGGGTGGTCCAGCTATGTCCTATGCTAACGTTGTCGCGCAACCAAAACCGTTCGTGGGTAATGCTGAGCCCATCCTACAGGCAGTCCCTTTGGCTCCTCGACAGGCGGTTGTAGTGGATGGAGATCCCGGTTGCTTGTTCTCATCTATGGAGATGGACGCCTCTGCCAAGCAATTTGAGAATACTTTGATCCTAAAATTTTCATCTGGGCGGCCAACAGTGAATGTTATACAGGCAGATATAGCTAAGAACTGGCATCTCAAAGGTCCATTCGTTGTTGGTTTATTGGATCCGCGGCATATTATGGTTCGGCTTTCGTCGTCGGAAGATTTTATTCTAGCATTATCAAAGGAATCACACATGATTCAATCTTGCATGTACAGATCATTTAGGTGGTCGGCTAACTTTGCATATCGAAAAGATGAGACTAGGGTGGCGGTTTGGGTCCGGTTGCATCATCTACCTCTTATGTTTTTCAATCCGTCCTTTTTGGAGCGTATTGGGAATTCCTTAGGGAATTTTTTGAGGGCGGATGAGAAAACGCTTTCGCTAGTACGACCTATGTTTGCTCGTATGTGTATTGAAATAGATGTCTCTCACCCTTTGCCATCGAGGGTATGGATTGGCACGAGTAAGGAAGACGGCTTCTGGCAGTCCCTTGAATTCGAAGGGAATATTCGGTATTGTGTAGGGTGTGGTCTATTAGGGCATCTTAAGAGTCAGTGCAAGAAAGGGTCTCCTCGTTTGTCTAAGCAACAAGATGCTCCTGTTGAACAAAATCACATGCCGAATGGTCCCAGGCAAGATATGTCACGGGATAAGGGGAAGACAGTTCCAATTAAGCGTAAAGAGGATATTGGCGGCGGCAAAACTGTTGTTCCTCCACAAGTTCCCCACAAGGAACAACAGCGGTGGACTCCAGTTAAACGAGATGGAGGGTCCGTTTCGTTGGCCAAAAATGCTCAAGGAGTTCCCGTGGAGATAGAGCATATTGATGTCACCAGTTCTGAGGTACTGAAAGATGGGCATGCTAGGGTTTCGGATCATGTGAACAATGATCAAAGACAATCGGTACCTTTAACTAATTCTTTTGGTTTGCTGGAAGATTTGGAGGAGGACACTGTGGCAAAGGGTCCGGATGTGACATTACCTCCTTCAGTTTTGCATATGAGCACTTGTGGTGTAGGCAATAGAGCTGCTGAGAAAGTGTACAAAGAGTCGGTTTATATTGGTGAATTTTGGAATGGTTTCTTGCATGAAATTCCGCGTAAATTCGGAAAGGCTCACTCTACTAATGGTGATTATGAGGATAAATCGGTAGACAATCGTAGCGTTTTTACAGATGCCGATATTGGTAATGTTTCTCTTCGTAATTCTTTTATGACCTATTGCACAGGGCTGAATACGGAAAAGAAAAAGGCGAGGTTTCTGAAGGAGAACATTAGAGTTACTAGGGCTGCCAGTAAAGCCCGTTCAGTCAACCTAGCATAATTTTATGACGATAGTTATTTGGAACGCTAGGGGAGTTTGCAATAAGGATACTAGAACGTATCTGAAGCTTCTAATTCGGCAACATCGTCCTTTTTTGTGTGCTGTGTTAGAGCCCAAGACTAGTGGTGATCGTCTCTTTAAATTTTGTCGTCGAGTTGGTTTTGCATTTAATATGCATGTCAATCCTATTAATAAGCACATTTGGATTTTATGGAATAGTCCCGTTAATCTGGTGAGTTATTCCTCGCAGCAAGTTTCAGTTATGATTAACATGCCTGATCGGGTTTCTACTTTGGCCACTTTTGTTTATGCTAAATGTAATAGACAGGTCCGGAATGAACTTTGGGCTGATATTACGAATCTTTCTGTTGGGTGTACGGTTCCGTGGATCGTTGGGGGAGACTTTAACGTCATTTGTCAATCTAATGAAAAATTGGGTGGTGCTCCGTGCGACTTAGGTGAATTGGAGGATTTTAACAATTGTATCAATTTATCTGGTTTGGTAGACGCAGGTTTCGAGGGTTCTCGTTTCACATGGTGCAATAATCAGTCGGGCAGGCATCGTATTTGGAAGAGACTAGATAGAGTATTAGTGAATGGGATGTTTAAGCTTTCCTTTCCGAGGCTGACAGTTAAGCATTTGGTCACCGCTGTTTCAGATCACTCGCCTCTTTTACTTGATTTTCAAGATTCCGTGCAAAGGAAAGGCGGCTTTCGTTTTCAACGAGTTTGGTTGGATCACAAAGATTTTTTATCTTTTGTGACGGAGCAATGGAATAAACCCACGTGGGGAACTGGCATGTCTCTCCTATATCGCAAATTAAAGTATTTGCGGCCAGCCTTGAAAGATTGGAATTGGAGGGTGTTTGGTCACATTCAACGGAATATTGCGGCTATTCAGGACGACATTCTGAAGTTGGAGCTTGATTTGCAAAATGGAGGTGGTTTGGCAGTTTCGGATGGTCTGAAAGTAGCTCAAAATCGTCTCACTCAACTGCTTGCTTGGGAATCGGAGATGGCTGAAGCCAAATCTCGTCAACTGTGGGTGATCGAAGGTGAGCGTAATACCGCGTTCTTTCACGCTAGTATGCAGGATAGAGGCCAAAAGAATACGCTCCGTCTGCGTCAGAATGATGGAACTTTTACTGAGGATCCAACCGATATAGGGGTTATGGCTGAAGCTTACTTTTCGGATCTTTTTGCATCTACTGATCCTGTTATTGATGAAGCGTTATTTGATGGCTTTCCTTCTACTGTTACTTTAGCAGATAATATTTTGTTGACTGAGCTACCAAACGAGGAGGAGGTTTGGGCTGCGATCAAATCCCTTAATCCAAATAGTGCTCCGGGGCCGGATGGTTTCACCGGCTGGTTTTTTCAAGGGTGCTGGACGATAATTAAGAAGGAAGTGCTGGAAGCAGTTTGGGAATTTTTTAATGGGAATGTGCTTCATCGGGGTTTGTCCTCGGCTTTAGTAGTTCTCATTCCGAAGGTGGAGAATCCGGATAATTTAAGTGACTTACGCCCGATAAGTCTTTGTAATTTTGTTGCGAAGTTAATATCCAAGATTTTATCAACTCGTTTGTCTTCTCTACTTCCGGTTGATTTACGCCATCATCGATCCGCTTTGTTAAGGGTCGTAGTATACAAGATAATATTTTGTTGGCTCATGAGTTGGTTCAGCGCATCGACTATAAGACTCGGGGAGGTAATATGGTTGTTAAGATTGACATGTCAAAGGCGTATGATAGATTAGAATGGAGTTTTTTGGCGCGGGCTTTGAGGGCTTTTGGCTTCAGTTCGGATTTTGGCACTTTGATTTTTAATTTGCTCTCTAATAGTTGGTACTCCTTTAAAATTAATGGCACTGTTTCGGGTTTCTTCAAGTCTAGTCGGGGAGTGAAGCAAGGTGATCCAATCTCTTCTATGCTTTTTATTTTGGCTCAGCAGGTGTTGTCGCATAATCTTGACAGGGCTGTTTCGCGTGGTTTGTTTCTGCCTTTCATTCATGGTCGAAGGGGTCCTGTAATCACTCACTTATTATATGCTGACGATATGCTGTTATTTTGTAATGGTTCTAAGAGGTCGATTATTGGTTTGAAGAACATTTTGCGGACTTATGAAGAGTCGTCTGGTCAGCGAGTTAATGCTAGCAAAAGTGGCTTCTATTTATCGAATAGATGCTCCCCTCGTCAGATTTTGAGAATCAAGGGATGGTCGGGTTTTACTCACAGCAATTGGCCGTTGAAATACTTGGGTCTCCCTTTGTATAAAGGTCGGCTTAGGAGAGTTTATTTTGAGGAGATCGAGAGGAAGGTTACGGGAAGAATTTATAATTGGCGAAATAACTTGTTGTCGTTTGGAGCGAGAGTGACTCTTATTAAAGCTATTTTATGCAGCCTTCCGGTTTATGCTTTGGCGGCGTTGAAAGTTTGTAAGTCAGTGCTTCGTAGCATTGAGCAGAAAATGGCGAATTTTCTTTGGAGTGATCGGGGCAATAAAAGATTTCATTGGATAGCTTGGCATCGAGTCTGTCGGCCTTTGGATGAAGGTGGTCTGGGTATTAGATCTTTGAATCAGATTATGGTTTCGTTACATGCAAAACTTGCATGGAAAGTCCTTAATCAACAAGGTCAGTGGGCAGAATTTTGCATTGCAAAATATGGCGTGCATCAGGAAGTTGGTTTTAGGTGTGTCTCAAAGTCTTGGAGAGCTGTCTTGGACCTATTGCCGATAGTTCAGGCTTCAAGTCGTTGGGTTGTGGGTAGAGGAAATATCTCTTTTTGGGATGATAATTGGTGCGGTTCTCGTCTGATCGGGCCTCTTCCAGTTGATAGAAATCTTTCGGTGGCTTCGCATGCAACGGCTTGATAGTTTGAGATGCAGTTTGTGCCTCGAGCGAGCGGCATCGGGTGCAATATATTAGATGTGATGATACAATTCCAGACAGGTTGATCTATGAGTTCACTGCTTCGGGGGTTTTCAAGGCCAGTGCTTTCTTGCATCAACACAGGGAGCATGGTCAGATTCAGAGGTGGGCTCAAATTATTTGGCAGAAATGGCTCCCTATGCGAGTAAGTTGTTTTCTTTGGAAGTTATTTCAAAATGCCTTGCCTCTTGATGTTAATATCCAAGCTTGCCGTGTTCAGTTAGCTTCCAAATGTCGTTGTTGTGTTGATTCTCATGCGGTGGAATCCCTTACTCACCTGTTCGTTCATTCTGATATTGCTCGTCATTTATGGTCAAGTTTTGCGAATCGTTTTCAGTTAATTTCGCAGTATGAGAGCCTTCATCATATTTTCTCAGTTTGGTCTTCGGTTACTCTGCGCTCTCAACTTGGGGTTACTATGTTTAGTATCTTTGCTTTTACTTGTTGGGAGATTTGGAAGGAGCGTTGTACGGCGGTTTTTGAGGATTCCAGAATGATCAAGGATCGAATAGCCTCTCGGATTTTTGAAGGTGTTAGAGTTGCCAATCTTTGCTTTGTTCCGAAAACTAGAAGCGGCCGGGCTGCTTGTGTTGCTATCCAATCTTTTCAGTTGAGGGTTAATTCGGTGCCTGTAAAAAGAGGCAAGTGGGTTCGGTGGATTCCTCCGATTGGTGGTTATAAGCTTAATACAGACGGCTCTTCAAAGGATGGGAGGTGCACAGGAGGCGGTGTGATTCGTGATGCTTCGGGTAATTTTTTGTGTGCCTTTTCAAGTGATTATGGGAATGGTACGAACATGAGGGCTGAGATTATGGCTCTTCGAGAAGGTCTTCAGCTGTGTCACTCGCTCCATCTCGATACTGTGGTTGTAGAATCTGATTCTCTCACGGCGGTTAATGTTTTGGTCGATGGTCTTAGTGAACCTTGGCAATATATATACTTGCTTCGGGACTGTAGAGGTCTTTTGGGTGGTTTTTCGTTGCGGCATGTGTTTCGAGAACAGAATATGGTGGCTGACAGATTAGCTGCTTTTGCGCATACGCACGGGAGTCAAGTTGTGTTTTCAGACTATGTTAATCTTCCTGTCTTTGTTAAAAAGGTTTTAGCTTTTGATAGGGATGGTCTGTATAGTTTCAGGAAATAGTTGCTTAGGCCTTTTGGTCCTCTTGGTTCTGTTGTTTTTTGAGGTTCAGGCTCCTTTGTCCCCCCTCTCTTGGGTTAAGGCTGGGTTGTCCCCCTCTGTATCTTTCTCTTTTTTAATAAAATGCTGCAGGTGCCGTCCTGTTTCTTAAAAAAAAAAAAAAAAAAAAAGAAAAGCAAAATAAAAATTAGGGCTCTTCATCTCGTCAACCAAACAAGTAGGAATTTCAAGGTTTTCTTAAATAATTGGAATTTTTGAGCCAAAAACTTGAAACCCTAGGATGTTTAGAGTATCCACACCCGAGAAAGGTATAACAGCAGTTTTCCATAAGAATAAACGATGAAAGTTCATAAACGACTGTTAGTATTCAAGTTTGTAAGAACAACAATGGCGAATCACTGTATAAACTCGAAAAATGACCGTTTGAATTCCAAAACAATTTTAGGTTGCAAATGAAATGCAGAATAGTACATAGTAAGTTTTGAGTAGAGTAGAGAGGAGCGTACCATTGTTGATGATGAGAAGAAGAAACAAGAAGGATTTGAAATTGCAGAAAGTAGTTACACAGAGAGAGAGAGAGAGAGAGAGAGAGAGAGAGAGAGAGAAATATTTCTGTCAAAGGGTTTCGTAAAGTTTGCAAATGACGGTTCAAGGACTATTTAAAGGCGAGAAAATTTTAGTTGTAAAAGCGGGAACTTAAGATATTTTCTTAATTACCAAATTTTATCATTGACCCCCTTTATTCCTTTAGAAACCTCTTTAGCAAAAAATAGACTACCGGTATGAAAGAAACATTAACAAAATATTAAAATTAAGCAGTAGGATCAATCATACCAAGATTTCTCCTTAAATAAGCAAACCTGGTGGCATCCAGTGGTTTTGTGAGAATGTCTGCCAATTGATGCTCAGTTGGAACATATTCCAAACTGATGTTACCTTTTTCCACATGATCTTTGAGGAAGTGATAACGAATATCAATGTGTTTTGTCTTGGAGTGCATTACTGGATTTTTGGAGACTGAAATTGCTGATGTGTTATCACACATGATTGGGCAATTTGCAGTCTTGATGTTGTAGTCCACTATTTGTTGCTTCATCCATAGAAGTTGAGAGCAACATGCTTAAAGAATGTATTCTCGCTACGTGGTTGAGTTTGCAAGCGATCCTTGTTTCTTGCAAGACCATGAGATAAGTCTGTTTCCAAGAAATTGACAAGTCCCACCGGTACTTCTTACTCGCTCACTTTGCAAGTCGCATAATCTGCATCTGAGTATCCAACTAGATTGAAATTATTGGATTTTGAATACCAGATGCCTAGATTTGTTGTTTTTGAAACATATCTAATGATACGTTTGGCAGCAAGCAAATGTGACTCCTTTGGATCTGCCTGAAATCTAGCACAAATACAAACATCAAACATAATGTCAGGTCTACTAGCAGTAAGGTAAAGAAGAGAACCTATGATTCCTCAGTACTTGGTCATGTTCTCTTGCTTTCCCTTTTCATCTTTGTCAAGATGGCAGTCGGTAGACATTGGGGTTTCAAATCCTTTGGCTGAATCAAGACCGAACTTCTTGATTAGTTCCTTTGCATATTTGGTTTGGCTGATGAAGATTCCGTCGGAGGTCTATTGTATCTGCAGTCCTAGAAAGTAGGTAAGTTCACCCATCATGCTCATCTCGAACTTGCTTTGCATCAGCTTCTCGAATCTCTTACACAGGCTTTGGTTAGTTGATCCAAAGATAATGTCGTCCACATAGATTTGTACCAGAAGAGAATGACCTTTGTGCTTGAGGATGAATAAGGTAGTGTCTATTCTTCCTCTCACGAATCCTTGTTCTATTAAGAACTTGGATAGAGTTTCATACCAAGCTCTGGGAGCTTGCTTCAAGCCGTAGAGAGCTTTCTTGAGTCGGTAGACGTGATCCAGCTTGTCTGAAATGACAAATCCTGGGGGCTGTTCCACGTATACAGTTTCTTGAAGATCACCATTCAGAAAGGCACTCTTTACATCCATCTGATACACTTTGAAGTCCATGAACGAGGCATAAGCTAGAAAAAGTCTAATTGCTTCTAGTCTAGCAATAGGAGCAAAAGTTTCATCAAAGTCAATTCCTTCTTCCTGTCGGTAGCCTTGTGCAACCAATCTAGCTTTATTTCTGGTGACATTTCCTTCTTCATCACTTTTATTTCTGAAAACCCACTTGGTGCCGATGACTGGATGATCAGTCGGTCTTTGAACTAAGATCCACACTTTACATCTTTCAAACTGGTTCAGCTCTTCTTGCATAGCTTCAATCCAGTTATGATCTTCGATAGCTTCATCAATCTTCTTTGGTTCGAGTTCCGATACAAATGCATAAGCAAACATAGTTTCTTCTCGAACTTTATTTCTCGTACGAACTCCTGTGTTGAGATCACCAATGATTTGAGAAATGGGATGATTTCTTGCTTCAATAACAGTTGGAGGAAGATCACTTCTGGTGGGTTCTTCCCTTAAGAAGTCCGGAGTAGGTTGAGAAGGAGATTCACCAAAATCTAGTTCAGAAGAGATAGGATCTTCAAAACCTTCATTTTCTGGTGAACAAGAAGGATGAGTGATCTATAAAGGTGCTTGGGGTAAAACAGAAGAGATGGGTTCAGGGTCAACAGAAGAGTTGTTATCGGTACTGGCAGAGTTATCGTCTACCGGTGGAGGGTTAGCGGTACTTGAGGGTTCTGCAGTTGCCGTTTTCTGATGAGGAGTGGAAGTTGATGCTGTGTTTGTACCTGTCTCATCATTATCAGAATCATTAGCAACGTTCGGAGCCTTTCTAGGCTCTAACAAGTCATATTCATCAAAAGAAACATGCACAGATTCTAAGATTTTTAAATTAGATTTACTAAAAATGCGAAATGCTTTTGAATGTTTGGAATACCCAGAAAAATTCCTTAAATGCGATTTTGCATCAAATTTTCCTCTATATTCTTTTCCATTATAAAGAATAAAACATTTACAGCCGAAGATTTTAAGAAATCCTATGTTTGGGGATCTTTCTCTCCATATTTCATATGGAGTTTTATTATGAAACTTGTTTACCAGGGATCTATTTTGGGTAAAACATGCGTGTTGGCCTCCGCCTGAAATACTTTGGAAGTTTAGCTTACGCGGCATTGTTCTTCTTTGCTTCAATCGTTGTTTTGTTCTTCCGTTCGGCTACACCATTTTGTTGAGAGTACCGGCGAGAAGTTGTCGCCGATCCCATGGTCATCGCAGATTTTTCTACACCATTGTTTTTGAATTCGGTGCCATTGTCGATCTTATGTCACAAATGTCTTCAAGCTTTTGAGTTTGAAGTCTTCTGAAAAGTGCAGTGACTAGATCATACGTTTCATCTTTAGATGTCATAGTTTCAAGCCAAGTGAATCTAGAGTAGTCATCAACTACTACAAGTGTGTACTTGTCTCCAGAGATAATGGCTGTTGTAATAGGTCCAAAGAGATCCATATGCAGAAGTTGAAGAGGTCTGTTTGTTGACAATACAGACTTTCTTTTGAAGGAAGACTTGGAAAGTTTTCTTAGTTGGCAAGCTTTTACAACTTCTGTCATGATCGGCAGACACCGTAGGTAGACCTTTGACAAGCCCGTTTTTGGAGAGCTTGGAGAGGTGCTTGAAGTTGAGGTGGCGAGGCAGCTTGTGCCATAGCCATTTGTTGTCACGAACATTGTTGGCTACTAGACACGGGTTGGAGAATCTCCCTAGAAGATTTAAGTCCACGACATAGGCGTTTCCTTGTCTATTGCCGGTGGTCGATTGTAGAGCAGGATTCACTGTCTTTGATGAGGCACTGGTTGAAGTTGAATTGGCATAGAAGTCCTTTGTCGCAGAATTGAGATATGCTCAGTAGATTGTGCTTTAAACCACTTACTAGAGAAACTTTGTTGATGGAGAGATTTCCTCTAGTAATTGAGCCATATCCAATTTTTTTTCCTCTTGCATTATCACCGAAAATAACTGTGGGTCCTTTGGCTTCAGCTATATCTGTAAGAAGACTTCTGTTCCCAGTCATGTGTCTTGAGCAGCCACTGTCTAGGTACCAGATGTCTTTGTTTTCTGATTCTATAGCCATGAAGCATTTCTGAAAAAGAATTGAAGTAAACAAGGTACCCTTTATTTTCTTTCGGGTCCTAAGGATTAGCAACCTTTTGCAACCCATACCTGCTTGACCTTGAGAGAACTAGGTCTCTCAAATCTTGGAGTGAACCTTAGCAGGCATTCTGGTGCCAGATGGCCTAAGCAATTGCAAGAATGACATAAATGGAAAGTCCACAGAGAACTGTTAGTGACTTCATCTGAAGAGTGCTTATTATTATTCCTTTTCTTGACATCCATTCTTGGTTCAGTTTGTTTGTTGATGGTAGACTTAATTGGTTTCTTTCGAATCATTCTTGGTAGGTTATCAATAGACTTAGCTTTAGCTTTTCTGTTGATTACCTTTTCAGAAGGATTCGGTAGAATACCTTTAAGTTTACTTTCAACAGGTAAAGGAGCCTTGCCTGTTTCATAGACAAACTTGATAGCTACCGGTAGAGGTTTAGTAGGTCTACCGTCAGCAGATTTTGCCTTGGTATAGTTGTTGCCGGTAGACTTCACTTTCTCTACCGTTACCTTTTCAGGTTTCTCATTTGAGTCAGTCATTTTTGCTTTTCTTTTATGAGCTTTAGGGTAAACGTAAGGGACACTTGAATAACCAAGGCCTTGTTTCCCTATATTTCCAAATGTCTGTTTAGAGAAAGATATATCTTTAGCAGTTTCGGAGGATTCACCTTTCTCTATGACTGAAGAGATTGTCGGGAGAGACACATCTGAATATCCTATACCAATTTTATCATTGCTGGATTTTTGGCTTGAAAGGATTTCTTCGAATGCATCCTTGGAGCTGTTCCAGGAGTCAATTGCCTTTTGCAAGGCAATTTTCTCTAGGTCAAGTCCTTTGATGTGCTCAGATAGACAATCAATTTTTTCATAAAGGAATTTGTTTTCTTCCTTCAGTTTGATACTCTCTTGTTGACAGCTATTGAGAGTTTGAATCTCAGCTGCCATCATAGATTTTTCAGCAGTAAGTTTCTCACAGTTCTTGGCAAGTTTAACATAGGCTACTCTAAAGGAGTTAAATTCTTCAAGCATATCTTGATTATCCTTGAGAAGTTCTTCCTTAGTGAAGCTGTCACTGTTGGTTTCATTTTTGTCCAAAGGACTATGTGAAACTTCGACTTCATTTTCAGAGTCATAGGTAGGACCTGAATCATGAGCTATTAAGCATATGTTAGCTTGCTCAAAATCCTCTTCCTCCTCTTCTGAATCAGTCTCAAACCATGTAGCAACCTGTTTGTCTTCTATGTCTTCAGCCAACATACCTTTTTGTTTTTGAAATTTTCTAAAAGTGGGTTTTCGGTATGCTTCAAATTTTGGCTTAGGACATTTTGAGGCAAAATGACCAGGTTTCCTACAGTTATAACACACAAGCTCTTCCTTAGATGAGCTTTGACCATTCTTCCTAAGAGGTTGTTGGTGTGTGTTCTTTCTTCCATATTTTGCAAATTTTTGAAAACGTTTAACAAACATAGCAAATTGTTCGTCGGATAAAAAATAATTTTCACAGGAAGAAGTGGATGGTTTGTTTTCAACAGTGATTTCTTCTTGAACCATGGCTGGCAAGGATACAGTTCTGAACTGTTTGTCTTGCTCTAGAGCTTGATTAACTTCAAGTTCATAAACCTTTAAACTTGCGTAGAGACTACGAAGAGTCATCTCGTTTAAGTTCTTAGATTCTTTCATAGCCGTGGTCTTAACATGACATAAGCTACCTAGAGAGCCTAGAAACCTCATGTTCATTTCCTTTTTGTCATACGTTTTTCCTAGAGAAAAGCAACTGTTAATTACCTCACTGAAGCGATCGTAGGCTTGTCTCAAGGTTTCCTTAGGATCCTTTTTGAAAGAATCAAACTGCTGGATGTATGTATATTTTCTGTTGTCTCTTGTGTCTTGGTCTCCTTCCAAGTATTCTACAAGAGCTTCCCACATCTCTTTTGCAGTTGTACATCGAATCACTTGCTGGTATGTGCTTGTGTCTAGAGAGCTGGTGATTATGTTGATTGCTTTGCTGTCAAGTTCTACCAGCTTTCTATCATCCTCTGTCCATTCAGATTCTTCTTTTGGTACTTCTGCAGGATTCCCAGCGATGGAGGCTAGAAGATTGGCCTTCATTGGTACATGTTGACTGCAATGACACATTTCCATAACCGTTGTCAATAGAGTTCATGAATCTCATTACTTTATCCTTCCATACATCAAAACGTCCTTCGTCCAATATTGGGACGTGGTTAGCATTAGATGTAGGCAGCATGTAGTGTGTTTGTGCCATTATATCGTATCTCTCAAGAGTTTAATCTTGGAAAAACTAGTTTTCAAAGAGTAAGGCTCTGATACCAATTGTGGGTCCCAATGGGAACAATAATAAGCTAGAAGGGGGGGGGGGTTGAATAGCTTATTAAACACTTAAAAACTTTTAAGTAAATACTTGAAAGATACTTGCAATCTATAGAAAAGATTCAAGTAGCGGAAGACCTTCAAGGAATTTGTTCAGTGCCGATAAGGACTACCTAAACCTTTTACGCTTTACTTAAGTTCTCATAAATGGATAAATATAAAAAATGAAACTAAGCAGTTCAAGTGACAGACAAACAGTAAGAAATAACACAAGTATTTTGGGATGGTTCACACTATAATGAGTGCTACGTCCACCACCAAGGCAGTCAACCTTGGATTTAAATTGTGCACTATGTTTTCCACTTAGATCAATTACAAAGAATATCCCTAATGGATCGTGTACAAAATATTGACTTGTGTTTGGGGTCTAGGGAATTAAATATCTGTAATACAGGATATTTAATTAGATGCGATATAGTTAATGGAAGTTAACAACAAGAAGATTAAAACAATAAGTGTTGATGAGCGCGGCTTCTTGTTGTTGACGAGGACTTCTAGATCTGTTGAGGATCTATTGAATGCACTGAGCTGAAAGACTTGGAGTTATGAAGTTTCAGAGCAATCCTTTTAGTGTTCGATTGATTCTATGCAGTATTTGTTCCAGTCTTCAATGGCTGCATTTATAGCAGGTGCACTTCAAAAGATCCGTTGGAGAAGACGAAGACTTCAACAGCTCTTTTCATCAATGCATTAAATGCATGGGGCTGTCAGTCAAGAACTTTTGTCTTCACAGATATCTAGAGCATGTAATGATTTCTGAGATCTTGAAAAAGGTGGGCGATTTTGGTGTCAGATCTGAGAGTTGTAGCAGAAAGTAGGGGGCGATGCGCTTTTCCTCGCCATCGCTTCGGGGCGAAAAGTCTTCTGCTTTGGAAAAGGTTGCTTTCGGCTTGATATGTCGGGGAATGTCTTGGATTTAATTCAAATAACATATTGAGATAAGTTTAAATTAATCCATCAATCTTTCTTTGGATAGGACACGTCATAGCGATTAGGTGGACACGAGGTCTACGGTTGTGGTGAGAGCGGTCTTCCGTTTTAAGCATATGGAGAGGTCTTCCGCTGAACCTGAAAAAGTCCTACAAAAACTATACAAAGCAAAGTTCTATACACAGTTGCCACGCTAATCGATACGCAGCCCGATTAGCCACTGAAGTATAAAACTAATGTAATGTATTGAGCAGATATAAATTTAACATAAAAATCAACACTAATATATTTCTCTCTCTACTCAAACCTCTCTCTCTCTCTCCCTGTGCAAACTGCTCTCTTCATTTCCAAATTCTTCTTGTTTCTTCTTTTCATCAACAACAATGGTATGTTCTTCTCTACTCTACTACTTGCAATTTATCGTTTACTGTTTCGTATTTCATCTCTTAAACTAATTGTTCTTCAAAACCTAGAAACTAACAGTCGTTTATATGCTTTGAATGCTTACTCTCTTGAAACCTCTGTTAAATGTTTTTCTGGTTTGCTTACACTAAACATTCTAGGGTTTCTAGTTTTCTTTTTGAAAATTTTCAATAATCTCAGAAAAACTTGAAATCTTTGCTTGTTTAACATGTGTGGTAAAAAACCCTAATTTCTGACTGAATTTCTTTCAGGCAATATCATCGAAATCCAAGCGTGACAGCAGGAAGGAGCTAGACCCAGAAAAGGACATTCCTCCAAGTTTGGACGTCAACCTTCTGGGATATCCTACTTTTCCCGCAGCTCACGACGTCATCGTAGCCCTGGACCCTAAACTTTACATACCCGGAATGTGCATTGACCTCCAATCTGTCTGCACTATTGCCGCCGGAGTCAAGGCCTGCGACGACATGAATGCTTCGGGGATTCTTCCACTCTTCTGCCTCAATGACAAGAACTACAATATTTTCTTGGCTGAAGAGTTCTGCCAAAGGATGGAGCTCAAAAATAAAAATGCTCTAAGTGGATGGATTAGAGGCCGTCCAATCTCCATCACTACCAAGACAATCTCCACCATTATTGGTGTGCATTTCGGTGGAGTTCTTGAATCGACAATTACTGAGGCTGATCATGCCTGGGAAGCAAGCAATGAGGGGAGTCGATACCCGAAGGGAACCTCAAGGGAAGATGCTGAGGAATCTCTTCCCGTTGGACGTCTACTGCTCGAGCCACCTGATTGACAAGGGGCTGCTGTTCAAAAGTGGTGCACATGATATGTTCACAGCACAACAGCTGAATCTTACAAGTGCCGTCTACCTTCAGACCCGTCTCAACTTCGGCACTATTACCTTCAACGAACTCAAACAGTGGGTGGAAAGAGTTAAGAACAACCCCACCTGTAAACGACCTTTTGTCAGGTTGATCAACGCTCTCCTTTGAGACACAGGGAAGGTCAACTCTTCCATCAAGGAAGATGAGCTTATATTGGTGACAAAAGACAAACAACTGACCGATTCATTCTTCAACAAGTATACAGAATACGAGAACAAGCAAAGGCTGCAGAAAGGTCTTCCGCCCGTCTCCATAGAAAAAATTGCTAAGCCTGTGCCGATCATAGTTACACGCTTCAACATGGAAGCGTATGAAGCAGCTAGCAAGACCTTCAAGAAGGCTTCTGCTAAATTTGATGATCAAGTTGCTAAGACCCTGCATCAACAAGCCAAAGATCTGGCTGATGAGGCAGAGCAGCTATTGCGATCCAAGCAGAAAGCCAAGGCCAAAAAGGCTCGGACGGAAGAGGTAGCAACTGAGGAACAACATGCTAAGTGAATAAGGATGGAGCTGAAGGAAAGCCAAAGGAACAAGTCTACCGGCTGGTCTTCCTCTGCCGCCGGTACATCTCCATCTCCTACACAAGCTACCACAACCCAACCAAACCCCACTACTACCCAACCTTCTCCTCAAACCAAACGACCACCCTCACCTTCACCTGCACCCTCACCTAAACCAAAACGTAGGCGACTACGTAAAATCTTTGAAGACCAGCCACCTGCAGACATTCCAGCCTCTACCGATGAAGCAGCTGAGCCCCCTATTCAGTTGCTAAGGAAGAAAAGGAGGTCTGTCGGTACCAAGCCCTCTACCGCCAGCCAACCATCTACCAGTGCCCCATCCTCTACCGACACTCAAACCCATACCGCTGAACAACCCTCTACCGTTAACCAAACCTCTACCCCCACACCAAGCCAACCTATTCTTTCTTAGTCATCTACTCAGAGGACTTCACCCCCTCCGGAGGAGTCTATCCCTCATGAGGAGCCTCACAGACAGGAGGAGCCTACCCGAACCCCAACTCCTCCTCCTCCTTCACCCTTCAACTACTCTCCTAACCCATCCACCCCTATCTCACCTCATACTACCCAAACCACCTCTTCTACACCATCAAAACCAACCCAACCCCCTCCTACCAAGCCAATAGACTCTGCCGCTGCCTAAATTTATCTTCGAACTTTCATCAGTGGCAAATCTATTTTCCCCTGATCAACCACAACCCCAACCTCACCTTCGCAAACCCAAATCCCTCTTCTATCCTGCCCCCTCTTTCTGGTTCTCCACCGACCCTTTACCCGAATCCTAAATAGTCAGTGAAAATTCTGACACTGACACTGAGATAGATTCTCCACCAACACCTCCTCCCTCCCCACCTCAAACCATCTCCTCTTCTACCAACACCATTCAACCTAAGACTCCACCTCTTCCGAATCCGTCACTCCACCTCTCCAACAGCCCTTCCGGCCCTTATCTCCTGGAGCTACCTCCTTTTGCCGGTACCGCTCACATTCACATTGTCCAGGAACCATCTTCCTCTCAGCCTGCCAATGCTGAAATTTTGTCAAGGCTGGACACTATCTATGAAAGGCTAGGCGAACTCACAAGCATTACTACCGTTACCGCTGAAATCGCCACTGCCGCGTCCAAGGCCAACGACCGGACTGCTGTTCTTCTACGCCAATTCCAAGAAGACGTATGGACCCGTTTTGGACAGATGAGACACGAGTTCACAGACGTCAAAATCAACGTTGAAGCTCAACGCGACAAATGTGTCCGGCTCTGCTCATCCCTCTTCTACGAGTTGTTCCATGCTATCACACTGCATCTCGGCAACAGCCGCCCAACTGTCCTCGAGCTCAACAACATCGCTCGCGACTCTGCTCATGACATCATGAATGCTCGGCGTGATCGTGATCTGGCCATCACGGAGGAGAAGGAAATGAAGTCTAATAACCGAATGCTGATGGAAGAGAACAGCCGCCTTCGTGAAGAACTCGACTACCGTTCTCGTTCCACCAGACCTCCCACAAATGCCGATGACGAATACGTTCGAAGAACTGAAGAGCTAGAGAGATAGCGAAGGGAGAAAGAAGCAGCAGACAAAGGAAAAGGGAAACGACCTTGGTAAAATATGTATCTGTTCTTCCCTTAACCTTTGTATTTATCCTATCTTTTGAAAACTCTGTAAGCATTAAACTTCTCGTTTATAATATAGAAGATTAATTGCCTTTCAAAATTATCTACTGTTTAAATTCTTGTTCTTTCATTTAAAGTATTTGTTTAGAATTTAAACACTCAGTTTAAATTTATTTGAACTGTTTTGCTACCCATCTGTGTGATGTTCTATGATTTCCTTACTTTTTGTGCACATAGATTAGTCTTTACACTTGAGGTGCTCTACTATTTGATAGATGCATGTCTTCTATTATAAAATTAAGAATTCTCTTAGACATGTTATTTTCTATCACATAGTCGGTTATATCCCTCATTTGTAGTAATGATGACCAGATATAAATAGAAGGAGATTGTCGATACTTATTGTAATTCAATTTATATCTGCTCATGCATTACACTAGTTTTATACTTCAATGGCTAATTGGGTTGCGTATCGATTAGCGTGGCAACTGTGTATAGAACTTTTATAGGACTTCAACAGGTTCAGCGGAAGACCTCTTCAAAGCTTCACTGGAAGACCTGCTTCAACATACAACGGCAGACCTTGTCTACACTCGGTCAATCATGACGTGTCCAGTCAAGCAATTTTCAATGGATCAATTTAAGTTTATCTTTTGTCAAGTTTGAATTTAAATTGAGACATTCCCTGACATCTCAGACCCACCGAAAGCACCTTTCCGAAAAGCAAGAAGACTTTCGCAGACTGAACAGTAAAAGTAGGAAAGCAGACTGTCACCTACTGTCTGTAACAACTCTCACAGATTGGACATCCAGATTGCCCAACTTCAAGTCTCTTCAAAAGATCTTTGTACTCATTCCCTGCTCGATATCTGTGAAGACAAAATTCTTGATTGACAGCTCCATGCATTTAATGCATTCAACCTAATAGAGCTGTTAAGTCTTCGTCTTCTCCAACGGATCTCCAGAATGCTCCTGCTATAAATGCTGCCATTAAAGACTAAAGAAATACTCTTGACGAATTGCTCTGAAAAATCTACAACTCTCAGTCTTAATACTCAGTGCATTCAAGAGATCTGAAACAGATCAAGAAGTCCTCGTCAACAACAAGAAGCTGTGCATCAACATTTATTTTTGTACTTCTTGTTGTTTTCATTCTAAGATATTCTTCTGCACGAATTAAATATCTCGTTTACACAGATATTTAATTCCTTAACCCCCAAACACAAGTCAATATTTTGTACATGATCCAATGGGAATATTCTTTGTAATAGATCTAGTGGAAAACATAGTGCACTATTTAAATCCAAGGTTGACTGCCTTGGTGGTGGACGTAGCACTCTTTATAGTGTGAACCATCCCAAAACACTTGTGTTAATTCATTTACTGTTTGTCTACTTATTGAACTGCTTATTACTTCGTTCATCTTTATCCTTAACGGCAAACTTAAGTAACCTGTTAAGGTCTACCAGTAGTCCTTATCGGCACACTTGGACCAGCTTCCTTGAAAGACTTCCGCTACTTCAATCTTTTCAATAGATTGTAAGTACTTTTCAAAGAACTTACTTAAAAGTTTTTAAGTATATAATAAGCTATTCAAGCCCCCCTTCTAGCTTATTATTGTGCCCGTTGGGACCCACAGTTTTGGTTTAGGAGAGGGTGCAGGTGAAGGTGAGGGTGGTCGTTTGGTTTGAGGAGAAGGTTGGGTAGAAGTGGGGTTGGGTTGGGCTGTGGTAGCTGGTGAAGGAGATGGAGATGTACCGGCGGCAGAGGAAGAGCAGACGGCAGACTTGTTCCTTCGGCTTTCCTTTAGCTCCTTGCTTATCCACTTAGCCTGTTGTTCCTCAGCTGCCACTTCTTCCGCCCGAGCCTTTTTGGCCTTGGCTTTCTGCTTGGATCGCAATAGCTGCTCTGCCTCATCAGCCAGATCTTTGGCTTGTTGGTGGAGGGTCTTAGCAACTTGTTCATCAAATTTAGTAGATGCCTTCTTGAAGGTCTTGCTAGCTGCGTCATATGCTTCCGTGTTGAAGCGTGTAACTATGATCGGCACTGGCTTAGCAATTTTGTCGATGGAGATGGGCGAAAGACATTTCTGCAACCTTCGTTTGTTCTCGTATTCTGAATACTTGTTGAAGAACGAAGCGGTCAACTATTTGTCCTTGGACACCACTGTAAGCTCATCTTCCTTGATGGAAGAGTTGACCTGCTTTGTGTCACGAAGGAGAGCGTTTATCAGCCTGACAAAAGGTCGTCTGCAGTTGGGGTTGTTTTTGACCTTCTCAACGTTCTGCTTCAGTTCATTGAAGATAATAGAGCCGTAGTTGAGGTGGGTCTGAAGATAGAAAACACTTGTGAGATTCAACTGCTGTGCTGTGAACATGTCATGGGCTCCGCTTTTGAACAGTTGTCCCTTGTTTATCAAATGGCTGGAGCAGTAGACATCCAGCGGAAAGAGATTCCTCAGCATCTTCCCTTGAGGTTCCCTTGGGGTATCAGTTCCTCTCATTGCTTCCCAGGCATGATCAGCCTTAGCAATTGTCGATTCAAGAGCACCACCGAAATGCACACCAATAATGGTGGAAATGGTTTTTGGCGGTGATGGAGATAGGACGGCCTCGAATCCATCCACGAAGAGCATTTTGGTTTCTGAGTTCCATCCTTTGGTAGAACTCTTCAGCCAAGAGAATGCTGTAGTTCTTGTCGTTGAGGCAGAAGAGTGGAAGAATCCCTGAGGCATTCATGTCGTTGCAGGCCTTGACTCCGGCGGCAATAGTGCTAAAAGGATTGGAGGTCGATGCACTTTCTGGGTATATAAAGTTTTGGGTCCAAGGCGACGATGATGTCGTGAGCAGCGGGAAAGGTAGGGTATCCTGGAAGGTTGACGTCCAAACTTGGAGGTATGTCCTTTTCTGGGTCCAACTCCTTCATGCTGTCACGCTTGGATTTCGTCGATTTTTCCTAAAAGAAATGCAATAAGAAATTAGGGCTTTTTACCACACATGTTAAACAAGCAAAGATTTCAAGTTTTTCTGAGATTATTGAAAATTTTCGAAAAGAAAACTTGAAACCCTAGAATGTTTAGGGTAAGCAAACCAGAGAAACATTTAACAGAAGTTTTCAAGAGAGTAAGCATACAAAGCATATAAAAGACTGTTAGTTTCTAGGTTTTGAAGAACAAAAATGGCGAATAATGTTAGATACCCAAAAGTGACCTTTTGTATTCCAAAACAATTAACTTAAGAGATGAAATACGAAACAATAAACATCGAATAGCAAGTAGTAGAGTAGAGAAGAACATACCATTGTTGTAGATGAGAAGAAGACACAAGAAGAATTTGGAAATGGAGAGAAGGCAGTTGCAGAAACAGAGAGAGAGAGAGTTTGAATAGAGAGAGAAATATTTTTAGACAAAGGGATTTCGTAAAGTTTTGGAAAGCACGGTTCAAGCTCTATTTAAAATTTTAGTGCAAAAGCGGGAACTTGAAATATTTTCTAAGTAGAAAGATTTTTACGCTTGACCCCCATTTTTTAGAAAACCTCTTTAACTAAAATAGACTAAGTAGAGATACTAACCTTTAAGTCTTCTGCTAAAGAGAAAATGATGTCTACCGGTTAGTATAAAACTAAGTCTACCGATATGAAAGAAAAGCTATAAGATATTTGAAATTAAGCAGTAGGATCAATCATACCAAGATTTCTCCTCAAATTAGCAAACCTGGTGGCATCCAGTGGTTTTGTGAGTATGTCAGCTAATTGATGCTCAGTTGGAACGTATTCCAGACTGATGTTACCTTTCTCCACATGATCATTGAGGAAGTGATAACGGATATCAATGTGCTTTGTCTTCGAGTGCATCATCGATTTTTGGAGACCGAATTGCCGATGTGTTGTCACACATAATTGGGCAATTTGCGCCTTGATGTTGTAGTCCACTAGTTGTTGCTTCATCCATAGTAGCCGAGAGCAATGCCGGCAAAGAATATATTCTGCCTCTGTGGTGGAGTTTGCAACTGATCCTTGTTTCTTGCATGACCATGAGACAAGTCTATTTCCAAGAAATTGACAAGTCCCACTAGTGCTTCTTCTGCTCACTTTGCAAGCTGCATAGTCTGCATCTGAGTATCCAACTAGATCGAAAGTTGTTGCATTTGGAATACCGTATGCCTAGATTTGTTGTTGTTGAAACATATCCGATGATACGCTTGGCGAAGCAAATGTGATTCCTTTGGATCCGCCTCGAAATCTTGCACAAACACAAACAAAGAAACATAATGTCGCCCATCGGTCAAGAAGGTAAAGAAGTGAACCTATGATTCCTCGATATATTTGGTCATGTTCTCTTGCTTTCCCTTTTCATCTTTATCAAGATGGCGCGGTAGACATTGGAGTCTCAAATCCTTTTGCTTGAATCAAGACCAAATTTCTTGATGAGTTCCTTTGCATATTTGGTTTGGCCGATGAAGATTCCGTCGGAAGTCTGTTGAATCAAGCAGCCCTAGAAAGTAGGTAAGTTCTCCCATCATACTCATCTCGAACTTGCTTTGCATCGCCTTCTCGAATCTCTTGCAGGCTTTGGTTAGTTGATCCAAAGATGATGTCGCCCACATAGATTTGTACCGTAAGAAGAGATGACCTTTGTGCTTGAGGATGAACAGAGTAGTGTCTATCCTTCCTCTCACGAATCCTTGTTCTATTAAGAACTTGGATAGAGTTTCATACCAAGCTCTGGGAGCTTGCTTTAGGCCATAGAGTGCTTTCTTGAGTCGGTAGACATGATCCAGTTTGTCTTGAATAACAAATCCTGGTGGTTGTTCAACGTATACCATTTCTTGAAGATCACCATTTAGAAAGGCACTCTTCACGTCCATCTGATACACCTTGAAGTCAATGAACGAGGCACATGCTAGAAAGAGTCTGATTGCTTCTAATCTAGCAACAGGAGCAAATGTTTCATCGAAGTCAATCCCTTCTTCCTGTCGGTAGCCTTGAGCAACCAGTCTAGCTTTGTTTCTGGTGACATTTCCATCTTCATCTCTTTTGTTTCTGTAAACCCATTTGGTGCCGATAACTGGATGGTCAGTCGGTCTTTGAACTAAGCTCCACACTTTGCATCTTTCAAACTGGTTCAGCTCTTCTTGCATAGCTTCAATCCAGTTATGATCTACAATAGCTTCATCAATCTTCTTTGGCTCGATTTCAGATATGAATGCAAATGCAAACATAGTCTCATCTTGAACTCTATTCCTCGTACGAACTCCTGAGTTGAGATCACCGATGATTTGAGAAATAGGATGATCTCTTGTTTCAATAATGGTTGGAGGGAGATCTCTTCTGGTGGGATCTTCCCTTAAGAATTCTGGAGTAGGTTGAGAAGGAGATTCACCAAAATCTGGTTCAGAAGAGATAGGATCTTCGAGACCTTCATTTTCTGGTGAACAAGAAGGATGAGTGATCTGCAAAGGTGTTTGGGGTAAAACAGAAGAGATAGGTTCTGGGTCAACAGAAGAGTTGGAACTGGTATCGGCAGAGTTGAAGTCTGCCGGTGAAGGGTTAGCGGAACTGGAAGGGTCTGCAGTTGCAGGATTCTGAAGAGGAGTGGTAAGTAGATGTTTGTATTTGTACTGTCCTCATCATTATCGTAATCATTAGCAACATTCGGAGCCTTTCTAGGCTCTAACAAGTCATATTCATCAAAAGAAACATGTACAGATTCTAAAATTTTTAAATGAGTTTTACTGAAAATGCGAAATGCTTTTGAATGTTTGGAATACCCCAGAAAAATTCCTTCGTCTGATTTTGCATCAAATTTTCCTCTATATTCTTTTCCATTATGAAGAATAAAACATTTACAACCGAAGATTTTAAAAAATCCTATGTTTGGGGCTCTTCCTCTCCATATTTCATATGGAGTTTTGTTATGAAACTTGTTTACCAGGGAATTGTTCTGGGTAAAACATGCCGAGTTGACGGCTTCTACCCAAAAATACTTTGGAAGTTTTGCTTCTGCCAGCATTGTTATTGCTGCTTCAATCAGTGTTCTGTTCTTCCGTTCAGCTACACCATTTTGTTGAGGAGTTCCGGCAGCAGAGAAGTTGTGGCCGATCCCGTGGTCATCACAATATCTTTCTACACCGTTGTTCTTGAATTTGGTGCAATTGTCTGATCTTATGTCACTAATGTCCTCAAGATTTTGAGTTTGAAGTCTTCTGAAAAGAGCGGTGACTAGATCATATGTCTCATCTTTTGAAGTCATTGTTTCGATCCAGGTGAACCTAGAGTAGTCGTAAACTACTACAAGTGTATACTTGTCTCCTGAAATACTGACTGTAGTGATTGGTCCAAAGAGATCCATATGCAGAAGTTGAAGAGGTCTGTTTGTTGACATGACAGACTTTCTTTTGACGGAAGACTAGGATAGTTTTCCTAATTGGCAAGCTTTACAACTTCTGTCATGGTCGGCAGACACCGTAGGTAGACCTTTGACAAGCGCATCTTTGGAGAGCTTGGAGAGGTGCTTGAAATTGAGGTGACTGAGACGCTTGTGCCATAGCCAACTGTTGTTACGAACGTTGTTAGCAACTAGGCAAAGACTGGAGAATCTCCCTAGAAGATTTAAGTCCACGACATAGACGTTTCCTTGTCTATTGCTGGTCAGTATTGTTGAGCAGGTTTCACGATCTTTGATGAGGCACTGGTTGGAGTTGAATTGGCAGATTAATCCTTTGTCGCAGAATTGGGATATGCTCAAAAGATTATGCTTTAAGCCGCTCACTAAAGAAACTTTGTTGATGGAGAGACTTCCTCTAGTGATTGAGCCATATCCAATTGTTTTTCCTCTTGCATTGTCTCCGAAAATAACTGTGCGACCTTTGGCTTCAGCTATATCTGTGAGTAGACTTCTGTTTCCTGTCATGTGTCTTGAGCAGCCACTGTCCAGGTACCAGATGTCTTTTTTTTCTGAATCTATAGCCATGAAGCATACCTGAAAAAGATTTAAAGAAACAAGGTCCCCTTTATTTTCCTTTGAGTCCTAAGGATTAGCAACCTTTTGGAACCCATACCTGCCTAACCTTGAGAGAACTAGGTCTCTCAGATTTTGGAGTGAACCTTAGCAGGCATTCTGGGACTAGATGGCCTAGGCAATTGCAAGAATGACATAAATGGAAGTTCCATAGAGAACTGTCATTGGCTTTAGCTGAAGAGTGATTGTGATTATCCTTTTTCTTGACAGCCGTCCTTGGTTCAGCTTGCTTGTTGACGGTAGACTTAATTGGTTTCTTTTGAATCTTCCTAGGTATGTTACCAACAGACTTAATTTTGACTGGTTTGTTGATAACCCTTTTAGGAAGATTCGGTAGAATACCTTTAAGTTTACTTTCAACAGGTACAGGTGCCTTGCCTGTTTCATAGACAAAGTTGATAGTCACTGGTAGAGATTTAGTAGCTCTACCGTCAGCAGACTTTGCCTTAGCAGAGTTGTTGCCAGCAGACTTTAGTTTCTTTACCGTTACTTTGTCAGGTTTCTCTTCTGAAGCAGTGATCTTGGCTTTCCCTTTCCGAGCCTTGGGATAAACATACGGAACACTTGAATAACCAAGGCCTTGTTTCCCTTTGTTTCCGAACGTCTGTTTAGAGAAGGAAATATCATTAGCATTCTCGGAGGATTCACCTTTCTCTGTGACGGATGAGAATGTCAAACTGGGCTCATCCGAATATCCTATGCCAGATTTATCTTTACATGATTTTTGGCTAGAAAGGATTTCTTCGAAGGTATCCTTGGAGCTGTTCCAGGAGTCAATTGTCTTTTGCAAGGCAGTTTTCTCCAGGTTAAGTCCTTTGATGTGCTCAGTGAGACATTCTATTTTGTCAAAAAGGAATTTGTTTTCTCCTTTGAGCTTGATACTTTCTTGTTGACAGCTATTGAGAGTTTGAATCTCAGTTGCCATTAGAGATTTCTCAGCAGTAAGTTTCTCTCAGTTCTTGGCAAGTTTTACATAGGCTACTCTAAAGGAATTGAACTCTTCAAGCATATCTTGATTATCCTTGAGAAGTTCTTCCTTACTGAAGTTCTCACTGTTGATCTCACTATTGTCCAAGGGACTAGGTGAGACTTCGACTTCATGTTCAGAGTCATAGATGAGACCTGAATCATGAGCTATTAAGCATATGTTAGCTTGCTCACAATCATCCTCTTCCTCTTCTGAATCAGTCTCAAACCATGTAGCAACATGTTTATCTTCTATGTCTTCAGCCAGCATACCTTTTTGTTTTTGAAATTTTTTCTAAGTAGGTCTTCAGTATGCTTCAAATTTTGGCTTTGGACATTTGGAGGCAAAGTGACCAGGTTTTCTACAATTGTAACACACAAGCTCTTCTTTAGATGAGCTTTCACTAGTCTTTCTAAAAGGCTGCTGGTGTGTGTCCTTCCTTCCATATTTCGCTAATTTTTGAAAACGCTTTACAAACATAGCAAATTGTTCGTCTGAGAGAAAATCATTTTCACCGGAGGAAGTGGAAGGTTTGTTGTCAACAGTGGTTTCTTCTTGGACCATGGCTGGCAAGGACATAGTTCTAAACTGTTTGTCCTGCTCTAGAGCTTGATTTACTTCGAGCTCATAAACCTTCAAACTTGCGTAAAGACTACGAAGAGTCATTTCGTTTAAATTTTTGGATTCTTTCATAGCCATGGTTTTAACATGCCATAAGCTACCTAGAGAGCCTAGAAACCTCATGTTCATTTCCTTTGGATCCTTTTTGAAGGAGTCAAACTGCTGGATGTATGTGTATTTTCTATTATCTCTTGTGTGTTCGTCTCCTTCCAAGTATTCCACAAGAGCTTCCCACATCTCTTTTGCAGTAGTACATCAGATCACTTGCTGGTATGTGCTTGTGTCTAGAGAGCTAGTAATGATATTGATTGCTTTACTATCTAGCTCAACCAGTTTTCTGTCGTCCTCTGTCCATTCTGATTCTTCTTTGGGAACTTCTGCAGGATTCCCAGCGATGGAGGCTAGAAGGTTGGCCTTCATTGGTACATGTTGTCCTGCAATAACGCACTTCCATAATCTGTTGTCAATGGAGTTCATAAAATGCATTACCTTACCCTTCCAAACATCGAAATTGCCTTCGTCCAATATTGGGACGTGGTTCGCATTTGATGTAGGCAGCATGTAGTGTGTTTGTGCCATTGGATCGAATCTCTCAAGAGTTTAATCTCGGAAAAACTAGTTTTCAAAGAGTCAAGCTCTGATACCAATTGTGAGTCCTAACGGGCACAATAATAAGCTAGAAGGGGGGTTGAATAGCTTATTATACACTTAAAAACTTTTACGTATGTTCTTTGAAAAATACTTACAATCTATTGAAACGATTGAAGTAGCGGAAGTCTTTCAAGGAAACTGGTTCAAGTCTGCCGATAAGGACTACCGGTAGACCTTAACTGGTTACTTAAGTTTGCCGTTAAGGATAAAGATAAACAAAGTAATAAACAGTTCAATGGGTAAATAAACAGTAAAGGAATAACACAAGTATTTTGGGATGGTTCACACTTTAAAGAGTGCTACGTCCACCACCAAGGCAGTCAATCTTAGATTTAAAAGTGCACTATGTTTTCCACTAGATCTATTACAAAGAATATTCCCAATGGATCGTGTACAAAATCTTGACTTGTGTTTGGGGGGTTAAGGAATTAAATATCTGTGTGTAAACGAGATATTTAATTCGTGCAGAAGAATAGCTTTGAATAAAAACAACAAGAAGTTAAGTAATAAATGTTGATGTTGAGCTTCTTATTGTTGACGAGGACTTCTTGATCTGTTTAGGATCTCTTGAATGCACTGAGTATTAAGACTAAGAGTTGTAGATTTTCAGAGCAATTCATAAAGTGTATCTTCAGTCTTTAATGGCGGCATTTATAGCTGGAGCATTCTTGAGATCCGTTGGTGTAGACACCCCAATTTCGTACCCCTGGTATGTGACATGACATAAAATATCAAGACCTGTTAAAACATTAACAAATGTAAAGTTACATGGTCAAAAGTGCAAAAGGACAAAGCAGGATGCGCAAAAGGACGAACTGCAGGGACCAAAGTGCTCAAAAATGGCATAGTTTGAAAAGTGGGCATGGCCACCATGCAAAATGGGCATGGCGCCCAAAACCTTGGTTGCGCCCAATTTTGTGAAGTGTTGCGCCCATTTTTCTGCTACAGTTGCCGCAAAATGCAAATCTTCCAGCGCTGTGTACAAGCCAACTGATGCGTGAAGAAGGAATTTTAATTCCCTCGGTGTCCTCAGTTCCTCTTATAATACAGGGTCCCGGCTCCTCATTCAGCACACCTTTCCTTTTTTTTTTTTTTAGGGGAAGCAGGGCGGCACCTGCGAAAATATTATTAAAAAAACCACAAGAAAACAGGGACGAGGACAACCAGCCTTACCCAAAGAAGGGGGGACAAAGGAGCCTTACCTCTAAAAAAACACAAGGCCTAGAACAAACTATTTTCGAAAAGAAAATAAACCTCTATCATCTAACATCAAAGCCTTGCGAACAATAGACGGAAGATCAGCCTTATTATGATAAATGACACACCCAGAATGCAGAAAGCCACAGTAGGCAAGACGGTCTGCCAGTCTATTTTGTTCTCTAAAGACATGATCAAGAGAAAAACCACCAAGCAGAGATTGACATTCACGAATTCCATATACATAGTTCCACGGGATCTGATGAATACCTAAGATACCATTAACAGCCACCAAAGAGTCGGATTCGACTAAAACATTATTCAGCCCCAAGTTTTTACACAAACGAAGGCCATCCCGAAGAGCCATAATTTCAGCATACATATTAGAGCCGTCACCATAATTATTGGAAAAAGCCGCCACCATAGTCCCGTCATGACGACGAATAACCCCCCCTCCAGAACATCTGCCCTGAATAGCCGATCCATCGGTATTAAGTTTTAGGAAATCCAACTCGGGAGACTCCCATCGCAGCCATTGTCCACGAGGGACTGTAACGTTTTTGATGCTCAAATGAAGGCCCTGAATAGAAAGATTTTCTAGCAATGACATACTGACTTTCGGCTGGAACAGAAACAAAATATCTTCAAGTCCTTTCATAATCCTCCCATGAATGCAGTCAACCGACATATTGATATTGTCAAACGTGGCCGAGCAACGAGCCTTCCAAATCTCCCAGCAAACGAGGATACAGATGCCAATTTTACACGCGCCAAACTGGCTACGAGTCGATGAATGAGTGATCCACGAATTCACCAAATGAACCATAGAAGAATACCGGCCTACCATGTTAAATACCTGTGCAAAATGGCTCCAAAGAGTTGTAGCGATCTCAGAATGAAGAAGAAGATGCTCCAAGGATTCTTGCGCAGATTGTCGACAACAACGGCATTTGGAAGCCAGTTGAACTTTAAAACGGTGAAGGGCAAGATCTACTGGAAGAGCTCGGTGAAAAACTTTCCAAAGAAATCCACTCATGCGCATCGGAATCTAAGGCTGCCAAAGTTTGCTAGCCCACGCAATCTTAGGCCACGGATGTCTGAAAGATTTCCAGTATAGAGAAGCCGAAAAACACCCTCTTTAGACAGCGTGAAGACCTGCTTATCTTCCGTACTATCATCCAGCTTCACTTTGTAAATCTCTGTGTGAAGTGTCGAAGGAATCAGAGGCAACAGATCCTGAATAAAAGGAACAACCTCCCGGACTGTTAACTGGAGGTCCATAGGACGCGGGCCAATCAAAGTAGAGCCACACCAGTTCGTGTTCCAGAATGAAATATCACCCCGACCTACAACCCATCTGGTATTCTCCATCACTCTCGGCATATGCTCCATAACAGCCTTCCAAACATGAGAAGAAAAGGCAGGAACATTAAACCCATCTGCATGCCCATATTTGGCGCCAACAAAATGAGCCCAAAGACTCTTTCCGTGAATGGCACTCCAAGCAAGTTTAGCATGAAGAGAACCCATAACTTGGGAAAGGGGACGGATACCAAGCCCGCCTTCCTTAATCGGCCGACAAACATGATCCCAAGATATCCAATGACCACGATCTTCCCCTGCCGAGCTCCATAGAAAATTGGCCATGTGCTTTTCCAGCTTTAGAAGAAACTTTTTGGGGAGTTTAAAAGCAGCCAGAGCATAAATCGGAATGCTTCATAAAACCGATTTGAGCAAAACAATTTTGGCACCAAAGGATAATAATCTAGCCTTCCAACCATTAATACGAGATAGGAACCTTTTCTCGACATTCTCGAAATATTCATACTTCACCCTTCCTTTAAACAGAGGCATCCCCAAATATTTAATTGGCAACTGATGTTCTTTACAACCTGACCACTGCACAAGATTTTGGATCTTTCTCCGAGTAGAATGACGCGAAGTGATAAACCCACTTTTCTCCAAGTTTATAAGCTGGCCCGACGCTTGTTCATAGGCTCCAATAACATCCCTAAGAGCTCGAATCGACTTCTTACTGCCATTACAGAAAATGAGCATGTCATCCGCATACAATAAGTGAGAAATCAAAATATTACCAACTCCATGACGATAAGGACCAATTTTCCTTTCTGAAACCGCCTTATTAATATTATAACTGAGAATCTCCTGAGCCATCACAAATAAGATAGGAGACAAAGGGTCACCCTGTCGAACACCCCTGGTCGACTGAAAAAAACCAAAGGCCTCTCCATTAATACGCAAAGTATACCAAATGTTGCTTATCATTCTGTAAACCAAGTCACAGATCTCTTCATCAAAACCGAAGGCTTTCAACGTGCGCAACAGAAAACTCCATTCTAGACGATCATACGCTTTGGACATGTCGAGTTTGAACACCACATTTCCTCCATGCGATTTTTATGATCAATACGCTGGATTAATTCATGAGCCAGAACAATGTTATCCTGAATATTCCTCCCTTTCACAAAGCCAGACTGTTCCAAGGAAATAATAGAAGGAAGAAGAGAAGCCATTCGCGAAGCCAAGATCCGAGATATGATTTTGCATGAGAAATTACGTAAGCTGATCGGTCGGAGATCTCCCAAATTAGAAGGATTATCCACTTTCGGAATGAGAATGAGAGTAGTGGAGGATATACCTTTTGGAAGCACACCACCCTTGAAGAAATCATGAACCGCAGCAATAACGTCGAACTTAATGATGTCCCAACATCCTTGGAAAAACCAGCTTGTAAACCCGTCTGAGCCAGGGGCACTGTCTGGATTTAGACCTTTAACCGCATTCCAGATTTCCTCTTCAGAAGGCAAACTTTTGGGAGAAGCATTCTCCTGAATTCCAATCAATCGAGGAAAGCTGGCAAACAGGTCTGCATTATTACTAGGCCGAGAAGAGGAAAATAGATCATTGTAATATTGAATTGCTAACTCTCCAATTTTCTTAGTGTCATTGCACCAACTGCCATCATCCATCTTTATTTTAATAGTGTTATGATGAATCCTATCCTTCACACTAGCATGGAAAAAAGATATATTCCTGTCACCAACAGCCAGCCATGTTGTTCTAGCCTTTTGTTGAGCCAATTCATCCGACCACGTTATAACCCGACATAATTGTTGCTTAGCCTGCAATAACTGAGTTGCCACATTGTCATCCCAAGAATTCTGCAAACTCCTATCCAATCGCAATACATCATCTTGGAGACTATCTACCATACGATGAATATTTTCGAAAACCTCCCAATTCCAACGACGAAGCCCAATGCGCAAATGATGAAGTTTCCGATGAAGAGTTTCCAGCGCTGAACCATGATAGGTCACAGCCCATTGGCTTTTAATAAAATTCAAAAAATCAGAATGGTCTAGCCAAAACCGTTGAAAACGGAAACCACCACCACGTTTATCCTTATTAACCATGTCCACCAGCATCGGAGAGTGATCCGAAAAAACCCGACTAAGGTGACGAACAGTAAGATCCGGGAACAACGCTTTATAATATCCATTAACCATAACTCTATCAAGACGTTGCCATATGCGGGCTAAACCGTCCTGATTATTACACCATGTAAAAATACTTCCTTCAAATCCAGCATCATCTAAACCGGCCTGCTGCATAAACATATTAAAATCATTCATGCAGGGGTAATCACATGGAGCCCCTCCTAATTTCTCAGTCGACTGCGAAATGACATTGAAATCGCCCAAAATTATCCAAGGTTCTGAATAAGTAGCGGCAATATCCATCAGATCTGCCCATAAGATTTGCCGATCACTTCTATTACATTTGGCATAAACAAAGGAGGAAATAACTACATCACCACTTTCCAATACTAGTCTAACCGTTACATGTTGGTTTGACATAGCAACGTTACTAAGCTGAATTTTATTGTCCCAAAATAGCCAGATATGGGAATTAATCGGATTCCCATGCCAACAGAACCTTCGTAAAGCTTCTCCGCGTTCTCGTTACGCTGGAGAAATAGAGAGCGACGTGAGATAGTGAGCAATCACCTCAAAAAGCCTCGAAACCCTGCCAAACCTCCGCCAAACACAAAACCAACCGGTAGAAGTGAACCTTAGCCTCCCAGCTAGGTATATACCCTATTTCCCCGGTCCAAAAATCGTGGAAAGAGCAGTTGCTCTACCAGATTTAAAAGTCCAAATCAGCCAGAAATAAGCCGTTATTCTGCCTGATTTCAGCCTACCTCAAGCCAACAAACAACCAAAAACAAATAGTTACTCTGCCCAAATCCCTAGGCCGAAAGTAACTTTCAGAAGCAGTCACGCTGCCCAAATTCACACAACACACAACAACAACAAAAAAAAGACTCTCTCTCTCTCTCCGAGGGACAGGGCGAGCACACCCTAGGCTGTCTGTAAGTTTTATTTTAAAGTCTTTCATTTTGTAAAAGTATTATTTCCAATCCGACCCAATGTAGACATATAAGCAGTTGTGCTGCCCGGATTTAGTTAGGAAATAGTACTAAATGTAGCCGTTATTATGGTCAAATACTTTCAGATATATTTGTAATTATTTGCTTTATTTATTCATTAAAGTCTTTACTTATAAAAGTATTATTTCCAATTCGGCCCAATGTAAATATATAAGCAGTTATGCTGCCCAGATTTAGTTAGGAAATAATACTAAATGTAGCCGTTAGTATGACCAAATATTTTCAAGTATATTTGTCATTATTTGTAAAAGAGGTGGTTGCAAGTCTGTAAATAATATAGATGTAATGGATGTATTTGTAGGCAGTTAATGCTTTATTTGTCTGTTAAATAAATATAACAAAAAGCATACTTTAGGCAAAAACCGTTTTGAGACCGAAAGGGCGAGTTGGGTGCCTAGCACCTTCCTAACTCGTAACTTAGCCTCCGAACCCGTTTTCATCATCTCTGGTTTTCTTTTTGGTTTTGCTTTATTTCTTCCTTAAAATAAAGATGGCGACTCTAAAACATTTTGGATCCAGTGGGGCCTCGCAACATCTTTCTTTGCACTTTCACGTTCTCCCCTAAAAAAGGGAGAATGGGAATGGAAAGGTGATGTATTCCTATGTCCTGGTATCCCCTAAACAAGGGATAACTTAACGTAGAAAACCCAAAGCACCCATAGTGATCCGAGATAGGTCATAAGGCTATTTTCATAAAATCCATAGTGGGGGCGCTGCAACATTCCTTCCTTGCACTTTCACGTTTTCCCCTAAACAAGGGAGAATGGGAATAGAAGGGTGATGCATTCCCATATCCCGGTATCCCCTAAAAAAAGGATAACTTGATGCGGGAAACCCAAAGCTCCCATATTGGATCAAAATCCACTAAAGGCAACCGAGGCGCATTCCAATGCGCTATTCAAAAGACTCCTCTCCGCACTTTTGATTTCGTCCTCCCTAGACAAGGGAGGGTGGAGCAGGGAGCGTGGATGTCACCGCATCCGTATGCGCACCCTATCCAAGGGCGGGCGCGGAGCACGCATTCAGGGGAACCCACGGTGGCGACTTCTTTGGGGAGATCGTTTTTATTTTAATAAATAAAAATGGAGGGCTAGACTCAGTAACCAAAACTTTTTTTTCTTTAGTTTCTGGCTAAAGTATGCTTGTTATATTAATTTAAACTGTTGAATATTGCGTTCCTTTAACATCCGTGTCTATATTTGTGGATTTGATCCTCCATCTTGCAGCAGTTTCATTTCAAATACTGTTACGGATATACTTGAAAATATTCGTATTTTTCAAAAAATAAAAAAAATTATATATGCAATATCTTATGTGCAATACTATCCGGGCAGCACAACAAACGGGCCGGGGCTTTGTTTTTAAAATCTTTTCATTTTCGGCCTTATATTATTTTTATTCTGCATTATTTTTATTCTGCAAAAAACAAAATATATATATATATATATATATATATATATATATATATATATATATATATATATGCATTCATTCTGTCATTTTATTTTGGGGATTAGGACTCATTTTTAATAGAAATAGATAGATTCCCCGCTTTTCTTTCTATTTCTTGATGGTATGTCTGTTTGCTCGCGCTTAAACTAAAAAGCCGAGAAAATCCATAAATAACAGCAAGACAGGCTATATCTGTTTAATTTTCTATTTCTATATCTGAAAAAAAAAATTTTTTTTGCTTTTTAGATACCGCACACATGTGCACATGCATATAAATATATTCCGAACTGCTACCCTACACCACGGCCAGCCTACCCCCTGCATAAGCCAACGTTAGACTACATATAGATTCTCAGGACACTTCAAAGACCGACCGGTTTTTGCATTTTAAATTATGGGTCGGCCCCAGTCGAAAAAAAATCTGCGCAAGTCAAAAAAAAAATCTGCACAAGTAAAAAAAAAAAAGCGCAAGTCAAAAATATACACTGGGGCTGATTTATTACTTTTCAAATGCTCGACCTAGATCACTTCGAATGGTGGATCCCAGAAAGAGTATAGGCCCTTCGCCTGGGATCAGTCCGATCTCGGGGAGTCGAAAGGCAGGTGGAATACGTTGGTCCTATACTCTGGAAAAGAATCCACTATTCCAGGAAAAGTCCTGAGATTGTCAAAATTAAGCAGGTGCTTATCCGGTCATTTTGTAGGAAAAATAATAATTAATAAAATATACTAATAAAGGCACGCTGTACTCTAAGCCCAGAAAGCCTTCAGCCAGCCTTCTGATACCTCCAAACCCATTTTCCCCATAAACCAGGCCCGAATTTGGAAAGGCGAGAAACGATCTTGGCCAATTGATCTGAGGAATCGAGTGCAAATCGAGATCGGAGGGTATCGAAGCAGATCGAGATAAAGCGGCTTGATTCGGAGTGCAGATCCGAGCGGTATGGCGGCGAAAGTGAACATCCGCCATGGAGTACAGATCTGAGGCTCCGGGTATGCTCCAACACCGGCAATGCAAGGCGGTGATTAGACCAAAATTTGGGTGCAGATGATCAATAATGAGCCAAATGGCTAATCTGGTACAAAGCTTGAAATCTAGTGGTGAGGTAATCTCTTCCCCTGTAGTCCCCCAAGAAGCATCAACCTCACATATGCTTCCAAACCCAATTTCTCAGCCAAACACTAACCCACCAAATACTGCCAATATCCCAAATCCTTACCAAATACCGCAGCCAGAAAATAAGCAAGCTATGATAGGAGCCAGCAATGATGGAAGCCACTGGGAATCAGGAAAAGAAACTCCTAAGTATGCACCTTCTCTTGAGTTTGAGGCCTGGCTAAAAGAAGTAGTGGACGCTCATACAGAAAGAATAACAAACCAAGTGATGGGTGATCTTTTAAAAGGCTTCTCAGAGGTCCTGGCTACTCTCTCCCAAAAGGTCAAAATCTCAAAACATGTTCCTAATGCTTCCCACCTCCCTGAGGTAAACCTTCCTGATATCTCAGAAAATATCCTTTTCCAAACCTCTGGAAAGCCACGAAGTGCTCCAAGTGCTAGCCATCAGCCAAAAAATGATCCCATGGCCCAAGGAGGTATGATTTCAAATGCCCATAGTCCTACCATGTATTCTCCATAAATCAACCCCGATCTCTCCCACCTGAATGCCTGCTACTATAACCAAAAGAATTACCCTCCTCTAGACCCTTCAAATACTTATTCCCAGCAAATGACCTCAGGACTTCCAAAAGAAGTAACTTGTGTACCAAAGAAAGAATCCCTCTTGGGCCAAGGTCCAGGCAACCCACTCCCACTACAATATTATCCAACAGAAAAAATTCTACCTAGTTGCCAAACCAAATCTGAATCTGGCCATTTGCCTAGGCCAAGGGGGCGAAGAGAAATAAGGCATTATGACGACCTGCCAGCCCCAAGATCTGAAATACTCCGAACACTGTGGGCCCATGGGATACGGAAGCCCATGGATAATTACCGACCACCCAAGCCATTACCTACTTGCTGGAATCATGCCCTATATTGTGAATACCATCGTTACAGCGGTCACCTCACCAACAAGTGCCATACACTCCAAAATGCAATACAGGATCTCATCGATAGCAAGGTAATTACAGTGGCAGACACCAAACTTGTTCAAGGAGATCAAGCCGAAAAGGTATAAAGAAAAGGGGCAAGATAGCCCAGTTAGCCATAAATAATGGTGTTGTAAGATATGCTGTTCAATAAAGAAGTTCCTAAATAAATATTTGGAGGAGGCAGCTTCTCGGGTATGATAGACGGAGGCACTAAATATGCCAAGCTCCCTGATAAGTTCGAGCTTCTCACTGCTAAGCCTCTCCAGAACTGGTACATTACGACCAACCCACTCTTAACTCCCTTGAGGCGATAGACCGCCGGATATACACCATCCCCTTCCTTCTCCTAGCTTTGGATTGGTCATCTACCGATCCGCTCCCTAATGAGGATCTCAAACCCAGGTCCTCAATAATGTAATAAGCCCATGCGGTTGCTATTAATGATAATATGAATGTATTTGCTTATTCCTTAGTTGCACCTACATTAAAAGATACATTAAATAATCATAATAATGAGTCATTTAATGAAATGGACCCAAAAGATAAAAAATATTTGCTTAAGCTTGTAAAGTCAGTTGAGCAACAGGAACAACATCATTCAACAGCAGCAGTTGAAGACTTGTCAATCATCAATGCGAAATTTGAACAATCAAGTCAAAGAAATCAAAATCGGCAACTACACGCAAGGCTCACGAAGGGTAGCGCTCATCGACCTCCTCAAAGAGTTCGTAGATATCTTCGCTGGTCCTATGAAGATATGCGGGGCTAGATCCGGCCATAGTCGAACAGGATCCCCATATATCCGGATGCTCGGCCAATCAAACAGAAACTCCGCCGAATCAAACCAGAATGGTCACTGCAAGTCAAAGAAGAAATTATGAAGCAGCTCCGTGTCAACTTCATTCGGGTAGTTGAATACCCGATCTGGTCAAACATAGTGATTTGTTCCCAAGCCCAACGGGAAGGTTCGGATCTCGTAGACTTCGCGACCTCAACAAAGTGTCGCCCAAAGATGATTTCCGCTACCCAACATTGATATTGTGGTAGATGCGTTCTTTGCTCACAAGATCAGATCCTTCGTCGACATGCTCGGCTACAATCAAATTAAAATGGCGGCGAAGACCAAGAAGACTTCATTCACCACTCCTTGGGGTACCTTTGCTATATTGTTATGCCATTTGGGCTCAAGAATGCCGGGGCTACTTATCAAAGGGCTGCCACCACTCTCTTCCACGATATGATCCACAAGGAGATCGAGGTCTACGTCGACGACATGATCGTGCATTCCAGCGACGCCAACGGTGCTCATGTCAGAGACCTTCGAAAATTCTTCGAAAGGTTAAGAAAGCATCAGATGAAACTCAACCCCACCAAATGCACATTTGGGGTCACCAAAGGCAAGGTCACAGGATTCTTAGTGGTGAACAAGGCATTGAGATCGAGCCGGCAAAGATCAAAGCTATCATAGAGATGTCGCGACCAAAAACTCCGAAGTCAAAGGCTTCCTAGGCCGACTACTGATATATCGGCCGCTTCATCGAATGACTCACCACCACATGTGGGCCCCTCTTCAAGCTCTAAAGAAAAATCTTGACCAAGTGCGGGACGAGAAATGCGAGCTAGCCTTGAAAAAATAAAAGCCTACCTTACCAATCCCCTGCTAGCCCGGCCCATACACATAAACTCTCTCATATACTTAACCGTCACGGAGACACGTCAGTGGGAGCCATGCTTGCCCAAGAAAAAAAGATTCCTACATTGAAAACGCCATATACTTCATAAGTAGGAAGCTGCAAGGAAGTGAGCTGAATTATTCGGCACTGGAAAAAAGTTGCGTTGGCCTAGTCTGGACAACCCAAAGGCTCAAAACATATCTACAGGGACGATCCATCAAGCTCATATCCAGAATGGACCCTATAAAATACATCTTCGACAACCCATCACTTTCTAGCCGACTGGCTAAGTGGGCCTTCCTTCTCAACGAGTTTGACATCACATATGTCACGCTCAAATCTATCAAAGGCAGCGTAATAGCAGATCACTTAGCCGATCTACCTCGAAAGCCGAAGATGCTCGAGCCCGGCTTCCCGAGATGAAGGTGTCTTGGAAATCACGACCACGACACCAAGGGCGGATGTTCTTTGGCGAACCACAAACAAAAGAGGCTTTGGCATAGGAATCTTACTCATTGACCCGGCAGATTCTCACACTCCACTGGCCATAAGATTGGAGTTTGAGTGCTCCAACAACACCGCTGAATACGAAGCTTGCATTGTCGGCCTAGAAGAGGCTCTCCAAAGGAATGCCAGAAATCTCGAAGTCTTTGGAGAGTCTGCCTTGATCATAAACCAAGTCGAAGGGAAGTGGAAAACCCAAGATCCCCGGCTGCAACTTTATCATACCAAATTAACAACACTTGCCGCTCGGTTTGATTCCATCTCATTCCACTACCTGCCATAGGACATAAATCAATTTGCCGATGCATTGGCCACTCTAGCATCACTAGTCCAAATTCCCGCAGAAATACAAGTCCAACCCTTTGTGGTCGGAAAGAAGGTCACGCCGGCATATTGCTTCAAAGTCAATACAGCCCCTGAGGCAGATCACGAACCCTGGTATGTTGACATCCAAAATCTTCTTCAGAAAGGAATCTATCCCCCTGGCCTAAACAAAAGAGGGAGAATTTCCCTGCGAAGATGGGCATCGCAATTTGTGTTCAGCGATGGCAGCCTGTATAAAAGGCACTACCAAGGCCTAAATCTCTTATGCGTCGACCAGGACAAAGCATAGCAAATTATGGACCAACTCCATGGTGGTACCTACGGACCCCACATGAACGGCCACATGCTATCCAAGAAAATTATCCGGCAAGGGTACTATTGGAGCTCGCTTGAAGCCAACTGCATTCGGTGGGTGCGACATTGCGACAAGTGCCAACGTTTTGCAAATCTGCAGCACGTGCCCCCGCACATCTTATATAACTCCACAGCTCCTTGACCATTCTCAACATGGGGAATCGACGTCATAGGTTAAATTCACCCGAAGGGATCCAATGGCCATGAATATGTCCTGGTAGCCGTCGATTATTTCACAAAGTGGGTGGAAGCCTCTTCCTACAAGATCTTAAATGCCAGAAAGGTGTCCGAATTTATCCGAGCCAATATCATATACCGCTATGGGGTACCTTTCGAGATCATCTCCGACAACGGCTCTCATTTTGAAGGGGACGTGAATCGTCTGCCTCGACGAGTTCAAAATTCAAAGACACAAATCCTCCCCCTACCGACCACAAGCCAATGGTGCCGTTGAAGCAGCCAACAAAACTCTCGAGAACATCATCAGAAAAATGGCTGACACAGGAAGAGACTGGCCAGAAAAGTTAACGCTAGCCCTCTGGGGCTATCGCACCTCAGTTCGTACACCCACCGGGGCTACCCCCTATTCTCTAGCATACGGCATGGAGGCAGTGCTGCCTATTGAAGTTGAAGTACCATCATTAAGAGTAATGATGGAATCTGACATAGCAGAGGTCGACTGGGTCAAAGGGCGATTTGAAGAATTAGCCCTGATTGATGAACGGCGTTTACTAGCCCTAGAGCACACTCGAGCCTATCAAAGACGCATAGCCCGGGCATTCAACAAAAAAGTCAAAGGCCGCGACATCCAGGTCGGAGATTTGGTACTTCGAGAAAAACCCCCTAGTTATGTTGATACTAGGGGAAAATGGAAATCTCCGTGGATGGGACCGTACATTGTCAAAGAGATCCGGTCAGGAGGTGTCGTACTCCTCACAAACCAGGAAGGAGAGGACCTTGTTCAGCCCTTCAACCTTGACAAGCTCAAAAGGTACTATGCTTGAGCCAATCTATCCGACAAAAGTGTTTCCCTCTCCAGCTCGCTAGGTTGAAAACCCGAAAGGGCGGCCTAGGCAAAAGTTAGAGCGAAAAAAAAAAAAAAAAAAAAAATATATATATATATATATATATATATATATATATACAATAAAAAGGAGAAATAAGGGCTCGCTAGGCTGAAAACCCGAAAAGGCGGCCTAGGCAAAAGTTAGAGCATAAAAAAAATCAGGAGAAAAAGGAGAGGGAAGACACTCTTTTGAATCCTCGGCATACTATCTCCAGTCTTCGGCATACAACAGGCTCAACTGACAAAGGAAAGAGAAAAACCACAACGAAAGCTCACATTAAAACATTAAAATATATTACAGGGTCCTAAGGTGCAACTTAGGAATATTTATTTAAGACGTCTATATTATACATTAACTGCATTGCACATATATATTCCTGCCTACACCCCCACTTGTTTCCCCAGATATTCCTTCCTTTTGCAGCTCAGCCCCCCGAAGTGGTCTATCAATGCCTGCGGCGTCCACCCAGCCGGGCCCATATTCCTCTTCTGCGAGGCGCAGAGGAACCTCTATTCTCAGAACCGCCGGAAGTATCTCCTTCATCATCGCCAACATCTCCATTCTCCTAGACAATCGTGTTGCTAGGACCGGCCCGTTATCTCTAAGCGCCCCATCCGGAGGGGAGGAACCTCTTCGGTTCAGGGATTGTGTTGTTGATTGCCATCATCAGGCCTCACAGCAGTGCCCCATCCAGTTTGAGGGGGAGGGACAACCTCTTCCGGCTCCCAAGGATTGTGTTGCCGACTTGCATTACTGTGTCGAGGGACCTCATAATCAGCATACCTGAAACCAGTGCCCCATTCAGCTTCAGGGGGGAGCAGCCTCCGCCGTTTCCCAATTACTGGGACCTGCTTCATTTGGTCCAGGAGCCACCGGGGTGCCAAGATTGTGTACTCGCCTAAAATCTTCCTGCAAGGCCTGAGGGATGACCAAACCCGAGCTCTCGATCTCTTCGCCTATCTCCATAAGGCGAGCATCAATACCCGTAGCGACATGACGGCCGAACAAGTTTCTCAGTCTTCGCCGAATCTCACGAGAAGACCCCTCCGCAATCACCATTATCCATGCCAAGTATTCGAGGGACAAAAATATATAATCAGAGAACAAATAGGCCACCTGAAGCCTATCAAAGTCAAGATGCCACATCCTCTGGAAGTCAAAATTCAGAGTCCTGCTATTTTCCATCTCCAAGAACACAGGGCGAGTCGTGTCTGGAATAATCTGTTCCAGCCCAAATTGACGCAATATTCTATCAGCACTATAAAAAGAGGTTCTCCTGATGCCCAACATAACAACCTGGGCATAGCCAGCGGAATGCAAAATGAAGCGCCGAATTTCCCAATGGTGAATTACCCAGGATATATCCATCGAGCCTCTCTGAAAGAAATCCTCAGTCCAGTCATAGTCAGAATAATTAATTTGGGGAAAACGACCGCGAAAACCATAGAGCCCCGGATCATATATCGCTCTGAAAGATGCAGGAGCCATCACACACTGAAAGTGCTCTTCTAACCACATGTGAATCAAAATGGGACTGCCGGTAGGGAAAAGTTCATCACCACCGGCAAAAGCATCCAGACCAGCCAAAGTTTCTGCCAAGATTACTGGGACGATATTGGCCCGGCGATCACGTGCCTGCAAAGCAAGATCCACGACTCGCACGTCAATAAACCCCTGTTGGCCCACCAGCAAATATCTCCCCACCAGGCACAAGAAAAGAGCTGTCAATCGACGCCTCAGATATTCCACATCATTCTCCCTGAACTCTGTGAAGGCTTGAGGGAGAATAGTCAAGTCAAAATTCACCCCGTTATAGAAACCCGGGGTGGTAGCTCGAGTGGTGCGGAACAGTTCCCTAATCGCCATATAAGGACGCCTCTGAGGCGAAGGCACAGCAATACGACGAGTGGCAGCTACTCCCAGCATTGCACAAAACTCCTCAAAAGTCGGGCACATCTCGTCCATCCCAAAATTTAAAAGATGATCCTGACGAGACCAGAACCTGGATGCCCCTCTTAACATGTCCCAGTTGATCACAACATTTCTCCAGGATAGAAGACACCTGAAGCTAAAAATGTGATCAAACCAGTCGCGTTCGTCGGCTCGAAGGGTGAGAATCCAGAGATCGAGGGCATTTTCGTAGATCTCTATTTCCAAAGGTGTGTGATAAGGTGCAGCCATTTGGGCAAAGATAGAATATTTTCTCTGACGAGAGAGGAGCAACTAAGGAGAGTAAGAAGCTTTGAAGAAGTGAAGGCAGACTGAAAATCAGACGTAAAAATTCATGATCGTCGGGCTTCCTTTTATAGATGAAATAAAAAATCGACAAACAAGGATGAACAGTGGCCAGAAAATCTCCCAGAAAGGCAAAACTAGGTGCCACCCCTATAAAAATTGGGCATGGCGCCCAATTTTGATATGTGCCATGCCCAGTTTGCTCAATAATTGCTTCATAAATCAGCTGGTGTTCTGGTTTCTATCTAAATCGTCAATTGATATCCCATCTGATCACGGAAGTTTTGGCAACCTATCAAAAGAAAGGCTACATGAGAATAGATGGCTGCAATTATATTCTCTCGCACAGGAGGAGGCGACTGCCTCTTCCTCTACCCGCCAATCATTCTTTTCAAATTCATTTCTAAAAAACGGCGTGCCATTACCCTTAGGAGTCGGTATAGCTTTATTTTCTGCATGTATTTTGAATGTGCATTTTTTTTATCATGTCATTTAAAATTATATTGCATTTCATAATTCATGTTTGTACAGATATTAATTACAAATAAAATAAAAAAAAAAGGGGAAAAGCTGATATGTGCAGGAAAGGAAGCTAATAGCCAAAAGATGCTCTGCCTCCGCCAAAGCCACTTCCCCTGACTCGGGGGGCCCACCGTGCCATCAGGTCTACGTATTCTTCCCCTGCTCTGGGCGCGACTCGATCCTGCGTCTGCATCGTCATCATTATCATCACTGCGACGCCTGGTCTGTCGCATAGCATCATTGCTCCGACAAGAAAAATCATCCATTAGCCGCTGATAGAGCTTGTTGATGCTAACGAAGCCCCGCAACAGTCTCTTTTACGTGGACACTTTGACCTGAAAAAAAAAAGAGAAAGCATCAGTCAAATAAAAAAAATAGCATCAGTCAAATAAAAAAAGAGAAAGAAAGAAAAAAAAAAGATGATGAATATACCGTGCGGGCATGATCAGGGACACGGTACTCCTCAGGGATCTCAACGTTGGGAAGGACCTCCTTTATGAGCCTATCATCTCGCCGATACTGGAAAGTCGAAAAGGCATCATCAAGCATGGAAAACTCAAACTGCGCATCCAGAGTAGAATGAGAAGACCCAGCCTAATCACCAGCAACAGATGCACGCCTTCCAATCACAGAGGAGGAGGAGGGGGATGGAGCATCGTCCTTAGAAAATCTTCATATGCTATGACCGGAATATCACTGGCAGGCATCTCATATTTGGACAAATAGCGAGGCCGGTTCGGCAAAAAGTCTGGGGCGATTACATTCGGAGGAGGTGCAGGAGGTGCCACCGGAGGTATCGAAAACGGAACATGTTGACGGTTGACCCGCTCACCCATGTACAAGGAATCACACATGATCGATACCATCAAAATCCGGCAACGACTCAATATCAGAGTAACCTCGTACGGCCCTACCAGATTCCGCCAAGGGACCAAGTGCACCGAACCTGAAGTCGAGCTCGCTACTCTATCCTGCAGCCCCAATGACTCAATAAAATGGCTCCTGGTGTCCTTTTCCTTCCGATTTGCATTCACAAATTTGATCAAGTAAGGCGGTCCAAGAACATCGCTGCGCAGTGGGCCCGGTACAAAGCCAAAAACAGAATAAGCCCACACCTGAAAAAAAAGAAAGAGAAGAAAAATTCAAAAAAAAAAAAAGAAAAAAAATAATAAAAATATATACTGACAAAAGAAAAAAAAAGGGGGGGGAGAAGGAAAATATACCTCCCAAGCAGGGGCAAAACCGGTCATAACATTTGAGTCATTCCGACTCAACCTATCCATGCAGACATAGAGCTCAGCCAAACCTGCCTGCCCCCAATCATAGTCAATCACATGATCCAGGTCTCGAAGGCAGCCCAGCAGAGAAACCCTCAGGGAGGTGGATGCATTAGCAAAAAGGGATGTCCCCAGAAAGAAAAATAAAAATGTCTGGGCAACACGAGTCACAGCGACGCTATCCTCGGCATCAACTTGTCCGGCATTCTCTAGGAGCCACCCCTTTACACTGAGAATAGTCACCTCATCCGCTGTTTTGTACATGGGCACAAACCCCAAAAGGTCCTCCACCTCGTCATGACGCTCACGAAGGGTGTAATCGGGTGCCAAAGTCTGCCCAATGCTAGTGGATATGCCAGTAATGGCAGCGAAGTCACAGGGAGTCATAGTGATCTCTCCCCACCTGAGATGAAAGGTGTGGGTGGTATCCCACCAGAAATTCCGCAGCACATCAAAGATGGCTCTATAACTGCGGAAGGGAGTAAAGGCCCGCATGAAAACTCCAAAGCCCGTTTCCTCCACTAAAACCCGGGCCGGTGCAGGCATTAAATAGTAAATATCAGACACCTTGGCACAAGTAGCTCGGACCTTGTCCAAAGGCCTGCGCTCCTGAAAAGAAAGAAAAGAAAAGGAAAATAAAGGTATGACTCTCACTAACCCCTTTCTTCTTGTATAATTAATACATTTGGTTTTTTTTAAAAAAAAAATTTTGTACATTAAAATTGTTTTTGCACATAAATATACATGTTAATGTTTTAGGTGTTAGAAAAAAAAGAAAAACAAATATATATATATATATATATATATATATACCTTGCATTTAAATATACATGTTACATTTTTTTTTATTTTACTTTTCACATTCATGTAAATAAATAAATTAACCACGCGTTCACATAAAAAAAACATCTCATGCATATTCAACACCACATTTGCATCAAATAAAGTAGTACATGCATCCATTATTTGCATTTATTATTTAATAAGCTGTATCAGGGGTGCGCTAAAAAGAAATTAAAAATGCCACCCGCCATGAAAAAAGAATATCTCATTGGCATTTCTTATATCCCTACAGCATCAGTATGCATAAAAAATCAATTCTGGTACATAAAATATATCTGTTTTGTCTTGCATATATCCGAAAATGTATCCAAAAAATGTGTCCGGAAAAATTTGCATTTCATTCCGAAAATTCCGTATTGTGAATATATGCCATGTAAAAATAGTTTTAGATCTAAAACATACATCATATAGCCTTATTTGCATTAACATTATAAATTATGCATAGTAGGGTCAAATAGTGACTACTAGTTCAATTTGTGCATCACAAAAATAAATTGTCCAAATTTCATGCATTATTACCAAAATTGCATCATTTTAGCCCATAAATCACATGCATAAACATCACAAGCAGCATATATATACTCCAAAGGTCCAAAACAGCACAGAAATTGAGCAGATCTGAAAAATTAACCAAATGGGTGGAAGAAAGTTATACTCACATCGGGATCAGGAAGATTTGAGATATGCTTATACCAATCCCGCACCAAATTGCCCCAATCGTGCTTTGAATAATAGTAGTTGACATGGTTCCGAACCAAGGGAGGAAGTTCTTTCTTTTCTTCGCCAGATTCTAGGTTCATCGGTGTCTTTCCTTTTCGAGATCTAGAGGAAGAAGCCATCTGAGCAGAAAAACAAAATTTTTGGCGGAAGAAAATTGAGAAAAAGAGAGAAAATGAAAAAATGACAGAAAACTCGCTCCAGTCAATGGCAGAAACTGGAGCAGAAGAGAGGAAGCAGAAATGAAGACTTACGTCTTCATCCTGTAAAGAGAAAGGAGGAAAAGTGGGAATTTTCACTTTTCCCCCTCCAAGCAACTCAGAATCAGCACTTAAGTCCTCAAAATTTCAGAGTTGCAAAGCGGCCCCTAAGACTTAACAGAAAGTTAACAAAAGCAATTTTGTTAACCACATTCGATGGCCTTTCATCCAAAAAGCAAGAAAAGCTCATATCCCCAGCAAGTCAGCCGGCAGACAAGCAGAAAAGTCAGAAAATTCAGCGGCAAAGGTAAGCCCCTTTCTTTTGTAAAAAAACAAAGAGAAAGAAAAGAAAAACAAAGAAAAACAAAGAAAAGAAAAAAAGAGAGGGAAATCCCCATAATGAAAAGTCAGAACGGCGGAAATAGCCAAATCAGTTGAGCCAACAGCAGCAGTCAAAAACATGAGAAGGTAAGAAAGGTAAGAATGGTAAGAAAGGTAAGATTTCTTATTTTGCTTTCAGAAATAAAAGGAAAATCTTTTTCAAAAGGTTTTGTTCAAAAAAAAAAGAAAAGAAAAAAAAAGAGGAATATTAAAAAAAAAAAAAAAGAGAGAGGAAGAAGAAAAAGAAAAATCTCTTTGTCGTATCCAGCGACGGATTTTGATCCGTTGGATACAGTTTTCGAAAATTTGAAGAAAATTCCCTTTTGTCGTATTCGACGACAGTTTATCGGTCGAATACAGTTTTCGAAAATCTGAAGTTTTCTTATTATGTTTGGAAACCGGATATATGGCCAGCCAGACATGATTTTGAAAATGCCTCTTAACGTATTTCATCGACAGGTATTTTCCGGGTGAAATATGGTTTTCGAAATACACAAAAATCTTCATACCGTATTTGACAACGGTTTCGGACCGTAAGAATATGGCTTTTCGAAAAACATGAAAATCTTTTCTTCGTTTGTGTTCTCGGACGGGTTTGACCCAAAAAAGAGCACAACATCCTCGTTGGTTGTTTGTTTCGGCTTAGGCCGAACTACGTTTGGTATGATTCCTTTTATTAAGGGATACGTAGGCAGCCTACTATAGTAGGTCTGACCATCAGAGCACTTAATTTGCATATCTGCTTAAAAACTGCCATAACCTGCTATAACTGACTAAAAATGTCTAGGATATGGAGGTTTGATTCAAATTATAAATTGTTGCATTATAACTGCTACCTGTTGCATCTTTCTCCCTCGTTCTGTAATTGAACGAAATTGGAGAGTCTATTTTTATCAACGATGTTCATCTACTCAGTAAGCTGCGGGTTACCCGTAGACTCCATCGTTAAGGGGCTCTGTAGACAACCCAATTTCGTACCACTGGTATGTGACATGACATAAAATATCAAGACCGGTTAAAACATTAACAAATGTCAAGTTATAGGGTCAAAAGTGCAAAAGGAGAAAGCAGGATGCGCAAAAGGACGAACTGCAGGGACCAAAGTGCTCAAAAATGGCATAGTTTGAAAAGTGGGCATGGCCACCATGCAAAATGGGCATTGCACCCAAATTCATGGGCATGGCGCCCAAAACCTTGGTTGCGCCCAATTTTGTGAAGTGCTGCGCCCATTTTTCTACTACAGTTGCCGCAAAATGCAAATCTTCCAGCGCTGTGTACAAGCCAACTGATGCGTGAAGAAGGAATTTTAATTCCCTCGGTGTCCTCAGTTCCTCCTATAAATACAGGGTCCCGGCTCCTCATTCAACACACCTTTCCTTCGTAAAGCTTCTCCGCGTTCTCGTTACGCTGGAGAAATAGAGAGCGACGTGAGATAGTGAGCGATCACCTCAAAAAGCCTCGAAACCCGGCCAAACCTTCGCCAAACACAAAACCAACCGGTAGAAGTGAACCTTAGCCTCCCAGCTAGGTATCTACCCTATTTCCCTGGTCCAAAAATCGTGGAAAGAGCAGTTGCTCTGCCCGATTTAAAAGGACAAATCAGCCAGAAATAATATGTTATTCTGCCTGATTTCAGCCTACCTCAAGCCAACAAACAACCAAAAACAAATAGTTACTCTGCCCAAATCCCTAGGCCGAAAGTAACTTTCAGAAGCAGTCACGCTGCCCAAATTCACACAACACACAACACACAACAACAACAAAAAAAAAGACTCTCTCTCTCCGAGGGACAGAGCGAGCACACCCTAGGCTGTCTGTAAGTTTTATTTTAAAGTCTTTCATTTTGTAAAAGTATTATTTCCAATCCGGCCCAATGTAAATATATAAGCAGTTGTGCTGTCCGGATTTAGTTAGGAAATAGTACTAAATGTAGCTGTTATTATGGCCAAATACTTTCAGATATATTTGTAATTATTTGCTTTATTTATTCATTAAAGTCTTTACTTATAAAAGTATTATTTCCAATCCGGCCCAATGTAAATATATAAGCAGTTATGCTGCCCGGATTTAGTTAGGAAATAAAACTAAATGTAGCCGTTATTATGGCCAAATATTTTCAAGTATATTTGTGATTATTTGTAAAAGAGACGGTTGCAAGTCTGTAAATAATATAGATGTAAGGGATGTATTTGTAGGCATTTAATGCTTTATTTGTCTGTTAAATAAATATAACAAATAGCATACTTTAGCCAAAAACCGTTTTGAGACCGAAAGGGCGAGTTGGGTGCCTAGCACCTTCCCAACTCGTAACTTAGCCTCCGAACCCGTTTTCATCATCTCTGGTTTTCTTTTTGGTTTTGCTTTATTTCTTCCTTAAAATAAAGATGGCGACTCTAAAACATTTTGGATCCAGTGGGGCCTCGCAACATCTTTCTTTGCACTTTCACGTTCTCCCCTAAAAATAGGAGAATGGGAATGGAAAGGTGATGTATTCCTATGTCCTGGTATCCCCTAAACAAGGGATAACTTGACGTAGAAAACCCAAAGCACCCATAGTGATCCGAGATAGGCCATAAGGCTATTTTCATAAAATCCATAGTGGGGGCACTGCAACATTCCTTCCTTGCACTTTCACGTTTTCCCCTAAATAAGGGAAAATGGGAATAGAAGGGTGATGCATTCCCATATCCTGGTATCCCCTAAAAAAGGGATAACTTGATGCGGGAAACCCAAAGCTCCCATATTGGATCAAAATTCACTAAAGGCAACCGAGGCGCATTCCAACGCGCTATTCCTACAGCACTCCTCCCGCACTTTTGATTTCGTCCTCCCCTAGACAAGGGAGGGTGGAATGGGAGCAGTGGATGTCACCGCATCCGCACGTATGCACACCCCTATCCAAGGGTGCGTGGGGCGCGGGAGCACGCATTCCCGGGAACCCACAGTTGGAGAAGACGAAGACTTAACAGCTCTATTAGGTTGAATGCATTAAATGCATGGAGCCGTCTTGAAGATTTTCATCTTCACAGATATCAAGCAGGGAAAGGGTGCAGAGATCTTTTGCAGAGACTAGAAGTCGGGCAATCTGGATGTCAGATCTCAAAGAGTTGTTACAAGCAGGTGACGATCGATCTCCTCGCTTATCGCTCGATCTGCGAAAGTCTTCCTGCTTTTCGGAAAGCTGCTTTCGGCGGGTCTGAGATGTCAGGGAATGTCTCAATCTAAATTCAAACGTTGATAAGGATAAACTTAAATTGATCCACTAATAATTGTTTGATTGGACACGTCATGAATGACCAAGTGTAGACAAGGTCTGCCGATATAAGCTGCAGCAGGTCTTCCGGTGAAGCTTTGAAGAGGTCTTCCACTGAACCTGTGAAGTCCTATAAAAACTATTCTTGGCAAAGTTCTATACACAGTTGCCACGCTAATCGATACGCAGCCCAATTAGCCACTGATGTATAAAACTAGATGTAATGTATGAGCAGATATAAATCTAAATATAATAAGAATCAACAATCTGCATGCCCACGGGAGCCCAGGTGGCCTGGTGGGTAAAGGAATCATAGAGAGGGCCATGCACGATGACCTTGCCTGGGACCGAGATACTGCCGGCCACATCTTGGTCGAAAACGTGGGGCTCTGTCTGAGCGAGGTAAAGTATTTTCCCGTAGTTTGCCTTTCTTTTTATTCCTTATTTCCCGCACTGACTATTTGTCCTATATCTGCAGATCGCCTCCACATGTACCAATCTCTATGATCGGTATACTGAGGAGAAGGATGCTCGTAAGAAGATGGTGGCCGAGTACAAGGAACTAGAGGCCCTTCTGAAAGGGAAGGTTGAGCAGGTGGTCACTCTGGCCGACCAACTGGAGACCAACGACGCGGCGGCCAAAAAGAAAGAGAAGGAGATGCTCGAGCGTAACTTGAAGTTGGTCGCCCAAAACAACACTTTGGTTGCTGAGAGAAAAGAGTTGGTTGGCCAGATGAAAAAGAACCAGGCCGATCTGGAGAAAAGAAGACTGCTCTGGCGCGGTCACTAAACAAAGGGATAATCTGCAGGTGGAATGGGATTCACTCAAAATGCAGGCCGTCAAGGATGGGAAGCTGGTGGAAGAGCTGCTGGGGAAGTTGAAGAATGCTGAGGGGTCCGCGGTGGAGAATTATAAAAAATCCCAGGCCTTCGAGGATGCTGTGGACGCGGCCATTATGCCCTACTACGCTCATGGCACCAATCACATACTGAGGATGCTTGTTGGCCATGTCAGGGTGGGGATGAAAACAATGGCCGACTTAGCCGTGCTCGACCCTTATGCCGAAGTTGCTTGCCCCCTCCACGCTCTGGTTCCTTACAACAAAGAGGAATTGACTGCTTTGGCGAAGAGCGACGCTGAGGCTAGGCAAAAACCTTCGGTTTCGCCAACTCCTGATGAAGTGAATGTCTGCTCGATGATCCAAGCTTTGGAGTCAGAAGATGAAGTTGTAAAAGAAAGTGAGCAGATTGAAGCGGAAGCCGCGGCCATAGCTGCTGAAGACGAGGCTGCTCGGAAGGAGCTGAACCTCCAATATGAAATGCAATATCGAGCCAGCACTAAAGAACTTCCTCCCCCTCCCGAACAGGCTTAGTCTAGGAGCCTTATTTTTTGTTTGGCCTGCGTGCCACTATTTTTTATTCTGAATTGTAATTCACTCCCGACTATGAATAGAGCACACCTTTTATCCGACAACTGTTTCCTGTGTTAGTGCTCTTCAATTGCGTTTTGATTTTGCTTTGACTTTGCTCGATAATTGTTTTCTTGCTCGTATTTCCCTGCCATTGATTAGTACAAGCACAAGTATTCCCCAGAAATATGTCGAGCATAAATAACTAAAATTAATCGAGCATGTAAACTTGTAATTATCCATTTAAAAATAACAAGGCTAATTAAGCAGATCTATTATTTAAGTTGAGAGGTTACCCGGGCAGATGCCTGGTATAGGTGCTTGGTTATGGTCAACACTTTGAGTGGGCATGGCCCTTATCGCCTTGGGCAAGCATCCTGAAGACTGCCTAGCGGGCATGGCCCAACTCTGAATGGCGACTAACTAACCGGGCTTGGCCCTGTTCGACATTTGTCCGTCGAAGCTATTGCTAGTATATCAACTGGGTATAGAGATATACGACTAACAGTGTTGCTCGGTCACTTTAGGAATCCGAGATAGTTAGCCGCTACCTTATGGGCAGGGCCCCTACCGCTTGGCGGACATCCTAGTATGTGAACTGGGCATGGCCCCATCTTACTCACGGATAGGATAAGCTCACTAATACTCGGGAGTGGAAGAAAATTGACCGGGCATGGCCCTATTTACTCGGCGGGCGAATAGATTTTGTCAAGCAATCCCATACAATTGATAAATAACATTGTGATAACTTAAAAGAATAACATGTAAAAACTTGCCTTTTATTGATCATTAATAGTGACCCTCAACAGGACTAAGGTCTTGCCCGTTTGTGTACTGGGGACCGACTTAGGGATAGTACTTTTTTAGGTGATCTGCATGCCAAGGATGCTTCAAGTCTTTCCTTCCTGAGTTTGAAGCGTATAGGTTCTCTCTCTGACTATGCTAGTGACTTGATAAGGCCCTTCCCAGTTAGGCGATAACTTTCCCCATTCTGCCCGTTGACCCGTTACCTCAATCTTTCTGAGTACCCAGTCTCCGACCATGAAAGCTCTACCTCGAACCCTTTTGTCATGATGAGCCTTTGCTCGCTGCTTGTAATTGATCATCCTGAGCCGTGCATCCAGCCTTCTTTCTTCAAGCAGATCATGGTCTATTGCATGGGCAAGCTGATTGTTCTGCTCGCTGTAATGGGAAACTCAACAACTAGGCAAGGCCATTTCTACCGGGATCATTGCTTCAGACCTATAGGTGAGTGCAAACGGAGTTTCCCCGGTTGGTCCTCGGATAGTGGTTTTGACCGCCCACAAGGCCGACTGCAGCTCCTCTGCCCATTTTCCAGCTCGCCCCTCTAGGTTTCTTTTTAGTGCATGCAATACCTGTTTTTCCCCGGCCTCTACTTGGCCATTACCTTGAGGGTAAGCGACGGATGATTGCCAATGTTTGACGCCTAGGCGAGCACACTTAGCTGTGAATTTGTCCGAGAATTGGGTGCCGTGATCGGAGATAATTGCTCGGGGCAGTCCGAACCTGCACCATACTTGATCGTGGACAAACTTGATGACATTTGCTTCTGAAATTTTAGCCAAAGGCTTTGCTTCGATCCACATTGTAAAGTAGTCTACGGTGACCACTGCATACTTGTACTTGTATTGTACGAGCGGGCCGATCAAATCGATTCCCCACATGTCGAAGGGCCAGGCCGCAACCACTGGAGTTTGTACGGTGGATAGAAGCCTTGGTGTGTCCACATATCCAGTAATACCCCACGCGCAAAACTTTTTTCGCTAGAGCTCGGGTGCCCAGGTGGCCGCCACATTCCCCTTCATGTACTTCATATAAGAACCCCTCAGTTAGCTCCGGGGGAACGCAGCGAAGTATAGGTCTGACCTTAGATCGCTTGTATAGGATTCCCCCGACCACCAAGTATCTGCAAGCTTGACTTCTGACTGTGGTGGCTTTAACTTTATCCGCAGGGAGGACTCCTTGTTTGATATAGTCCTTGTAGTCATCAATCCAACTTCTGGTCGCTGGCTCGATCTCCATGACTACTGCCCTATCAATGGCTGAAGTTTCTAAATGTTTAATCATTACTGAGGGATTTAATAGTGCTAGGTTTGCCTCAGTGATCTTGGACAATCTCCCGTAGAAATTCTTCAAGCTTGCATATTGCGACTTGGTTCACTACTAGAAATTGTGAATCACGCCCATGTCAAGTGAATCCGAGTACATTGTGGCTTCGCCCATGTCAATTCTTAGACCGGTGATCTTCTTCATACTCGAGTTTGAGGCTTCTTCAAACTCTATGATTTCGCTTTGGGTGAAGCTTGTTTCTACCAAGAAATCGACCAAGGCTTGAGCCTTGATTGCCCGCCTGGTGATCATCTCTTATTTTAATTATTCCTTGCAAGTGCACAAGACAATTGTAGAATAGTTTTGGGAAGCAAGGGTCGAACCACAGACAAGAAGATCACAAATGGCACGATTATTGATAGCAATTTATTAAACTAAGGGGGTTTTTATATTGATTTTATTTAAACTAATTATTATACTAAAGTTAACTAAATTAGCAGCAATTATAGGTTATGAAGATCTTATGGTGGAGGGAAATTTAGGATTAAGGTTTCACTTGTATCTCCTCTATAGCTTATTTTGATAAAGTATCATTCAATTTCTTGGGTTCGTTCATAAAATATAAATATAGCCTATCGAATTACCGTTCAGTCTCCATCTCCAAATAATTCGTCCACTCTAAATCCTATGCTAAAGCTGTATGAAACTACTTCTCGGCCGTCCTTGAGCTCTGGCTACCGTCCTTTATTTATACCATGGAGTTGTACGGCTTTAGGACTTTCGGTCTGACTTGAAGATCCCGATAAGTCGGTTCTGGCCACCTTGCGGCCGCAAGGGTCTTCAATTTCGGGGTTGTCTTACTGTCCACCTTGCGAAGGCAAGGTCCAAACACCTTGTGGCTGCAAGGTGGTCAGTTTCTCTTTCTACCGTTTTTCTTCCATATTACACTTTGGCCCCTTCTTGAAATCTTCACCAAAAAGCCTTATAAATCATCTAATTTCACCTAAAACCCTGAAACTCATAAAACAAATGAAAAACACATATCAGTAGCCAAAAGCCTCATGGAATTGCTCAATTTAAGTTATGAAAGTACCCGATATCGACGTATAAAATACATCGATCAAATACCCCCAAACTTAAACTTTGCTCGTCCACGAGTAAACAATACTTATAAATACAAAAGCAAATAACAAAAATAACAAAAATATTTTTGGAGGGTGACACTATTTACACTCCTCTAGAAACCCACAAACTCAAGGAGACTCTTACGAGTGACTCAATTATACAGATAAGTACAAAAACTAATAAATACAAAAGCAGATAAAAATTAAACAAAAATATTTTTGAATTCAGCCTCAAGTCATAATCGCATGACATAACAAAGTAATCTCAGTCAGATGCTCACCACATATGTGCAGACTAATCTCATAAAACCAACTGACTTATACTCAAAACTGCTACTAGTCTTAATTTCTCCGTGTGTGTGTGATCATCAGTCATAGAGCATATCTTAACTAAAATAGTCTTATTAAGCTAAGCACCACATTCATATGAAAATCAGAGTTTAATTAAAACCGATGCAACATAGGTTTTGAGATCTACCATCCAAGCCCGGTCTATTACAGAAAGAGAGATCACCTAAGATTTTAAAAACTTATACATCCATCCCATGCACTTCTATGTATGACATACAATGCTCTCCTATCCCAATTACTTGTAATAGCTAAGATTATGCTAACACGTTGAGCTAGCGAAAAATATGAATATGAAGTGTAGATCAATTTTACATGCTTTACTATCAAAATAACAAACACAAGCATTGGCAAGAAGATCAATAGGTCTTTAATAGCTTGTAATGTAAGGCCATGGTGTTAGGGGATATGATGGAAAGGGATTAGAATTCAAAGTGAGAGAGCAAGACTACCCTTTACCCTTAATACTTCCAAGCAAAATGAAGTTTTTCCCAATTAGGCTAGGACTTGCAAAGACCGCAAAAGGGGGGGGGTATTTTATTTTTCCTTTTTCTTCCCCCAATCTTGTTTTGTACAATATAACAAGCTAAAACTATCTCATCATCTTTCTCAGCAGAATTTTGCTAATATATTTTCTCTTGAAAGTATGCTTTCATTTGAATCTTCTTGCACTCTTCTTCTTCTATTTTATTTTTCGTCGATCTATTTAATTTAATTTTATTATTATTATTATTATTTTATACGGGAAGAAGAAGTCTTCGGAAAACTTGCTTGACTGAAAAATGGTCCCATAAAATTAATTCCCCACCCACATCCTACTCTCTCAAATGATAGGCAAAAGTGTATATGCTTTTAAGGTTAAGTTAATGTGGGTAATAGAAATGATGTCGAATGAGAGTTTAATGTGTGCCTAGCACACTCCATTCTTTTTAATTAGGCTCAAAAGGGGACACTAGGGATATTTTTAGTAAAGGTCGGGAAATATTTAGGCTCAAACGATCCAAAGATGGCCTAAATCATATCTGAATGCCAAATGCTTATGCAATTTTTTAAGAAAGTAAAACACATAAAATATCATATCAACTATGAGAATTGTGGAATTGAAGTTTTAGCATCACTGGATTTCACATAAGCATTCGCTAAAACAGATGGTAGGGACAATCGAGACTAACATGCAGACACGGTTCGAAAGTGTGCTTGAGATATATTAGTGAGAAAAATCCGAGGGATCTAACTTATCATGCAATTGACGCTAAGTTACAATTCAATGCAACGATCATGTTAGGACAGCTATTCATCATATTCTTGTGCATATCTTGTTGAAATGAAATGTGTGCTATCAACTTTATAAAAATATTCTAATCAATCTATAATTATGACTGGTGTAGGTGCAAAGAGATATGGAGAAAATCAAGAATTTTGCAGAATCAAGTAAATTCCAGAATGATCTATGGAAAAGTTATGTGGTTCATTACATTAACTCCTCATCGACTAGTACGACCACACCAAGACTCGAGGAAGAAAATTTTGAATTAAAATATTTTTTTGATTTTTTTTATAAAAAATTTCGAGATGATGATGACATAATTGATGATGGGTCCCCATAATGTGTACCCGCATGAACCAACTATTATAGTATTTTGGTCATGGCAACATCTCCGAAAATAAGAAAAATTAAAAATCAAGAAAGAAGGTGAGGAGAAGTCACGATAGAGGGAAAAAAAATTTCCCCACCCTAAAAACGTAGCCCAACTCCACTCTTCCTTAGGCTGGGACCTGCAAGGACTCTGGGCTTAGAATTCCCCCCCCCCCCAAACATAATTTCTATTTTGTCCCCAAAATAGAGGAACATATGAGAGGATTGATGGAGGAGAACAAATATCAAAAGGACATAGCAGGCCCACCTAACGAAAGAGGAAGAAACTTGGGCCTCCACTCACGACGAGTCGGGAAGAAATAACGAACGAGGGCAAAACTCGGGGATTGTGCCAGGTGGCATCCCAAAATATGTGGAGACATTCTGCCCCACCTGGTTAATCCAATCAAAGAGGTCAGTCTGGTCGGCACACACTTGTGCCAACTGCTGGCTGACCATCTCATTTTGGAGGACAATCTCCTCCTGCCTGTTGGAGATCACCTCCAACGGATCCTCCTCCTCGGACACCTCCTCACGAGGGCATCTCTCTCGCGGCTGGCGAGCGTGCTTAAACAGTACAGCCCTAGTAATGGCGGGCACCTTCCTAATTCTCTCCGAATCTGGAGCCCACTCGACTCCAGCCTCACCACACAGTCCGGTAATCAAACTCGGGAACGCGAATCCCGCGTTTGTGTTACCTCTAATAAGGGTCTAAATTAGGCCGTTGATCAGGCGGCCAACATCGACAGACCCACTAGTAAGGATGGTATAGATCAAAACGGCCTTAGCCCAAGTCACCGTGTGTTGGTGACTGGAAGGCATGAGTCGTGTACAGATAAATTTGAACACGACTTTGGTCGTGTTCGTGAGAAAGGTCTCCTCCATAGTGCGGGCACGGAATGGTGGGTTTTGGTTGAAGGTCCAAACCACACCGAGCGTTGCGATAGTCGCATTAACAACCTCGAGAGAAATAGGGTCAGAAAGGTGGCGACTGTAGATGTCGGCACCACTCGCAAAGTTGGAAGTGCCATAATAAAGGTTAATGTCTTGGGACGTAAAAGTAACGCTCCTATCCCTAACATTAACGGTCACTAGCACACTACCGTCTATGCCAACTTGGCCATTGGCATAAAATTCACAGACTATGGCCACGATGGCCATGCCCGAAAAGCAATAAGAGTAGCCCACCTACGGTGATAGAAGTGGTCAGGGAGGGCAAAGTCTCAAGCTTTAAATCCCCTTTCTGGAATTATGCTCTTGGAAAGCTTCCTAGTGTAACTCTCCGACGCCTCAAAGGAAATGAAGAAGGTGATATCAAAATCTTGCTCCTCCTCTTGGGAGCGGGACGTGGACGGGCTGGTGTTTCTACGCTTGAGGGCCATTTAATTTGATTTAAGCACAAAAAAAAAATCTACTCTCTTTTAAAAAATTAAAATTCTTCACAACCTAACAACTAAAGCATGCAAAAATAAAATTTTACGCAAAATAAATCTAATACCCTAGCATGCAAGCATTTTGATACGTCCAAAAGGTTAAATAAGAGGGTGAGAAGATACTTGGATTTGCGAGCTTTAGTTGAGAATGTTGGCCGGATATCTTGAAGTTTTCGCCGAAAAAAATGGTGGCTGCTCCTTTCTTCAATCTTGATGGAATGAAATGAAGGTGGAGGAAGATGACGAAGGTTGAAGGAGGGAGACCCTTTGCTTGGATCTTTCCGGAATATGGAAGACTTCGTCAGATTCGTGAGAGGGAGAGAGAGATTGCTGCTGCTGTTCTTGAGAGAGAGAGGATTTTCGAAGTGATCTGCTGGGAGCTGCCCAAACTTGGCTTATAAAGGGAGCCTTGCGGCTGCAAGGTCCTTAGGGCTTGCGTCCGCAAGGTCGTCAGTCAAACAAACTGCACGGATTCTGAAGCAACATGATGGTCACAATTCTGACATTTATTAGGGCCTTGCGGCCGTAAGGTGTTTAGGCCTTGCGTCCGCAAGGTCTCCAGAAATTCGCACACGTTTTTTGCTTTCAGCCTTTTGACAGTTTTGCAGTTTGGTCCTTATGTAATGTTTCGTTATGTTCCGTTAGGTCCGTTTCTTTCCTGCACTCTAAAAATTCTACAGAAACTCTAAACTAAAATATTAGCAACATATAAATACAACACTACAATGCTTTTCTCCCCCAAACTTGAATTTTGGCATATTTAATTTTGAATTAAAATGTCCAAAATTAAATAAGACGGAGAATAGAATAATTAAATTATACTACAAAAACGAATAAAATTCATCAAAGTGGGTTGCCTCCCACCTAGCGCACTTGTTTAACGTCTTTGGCTCGACCCAACAGCAAACCTAATCTCTTGGGGGTTCATTGTCAGAGAGACGAATGACTTCAATTGTTCTCTCTACTGACATTGGTTCAAGGTATGGTTTGAGTCGGTGACAATTGACTTTAAATATTTCATTTGTCTTTGGATTCTTAACGTCAATCGCTCCATGAGGATACATTCGGACTATGATGAAAGGACCAGACCATTTTGATTTTAATTTTTCGGGAAATAGCCTGAGTCTAGAATTGAAAAGAAGAACTTTTAATCGTGGACGAAACATTTTGTTCGCTAATCTCATATCATGATATTTTTTGGTCTTTTATTTATAAGTTTTAGCATTCTCGTACGAATTTAATCTATGTTCTTCTAGTTCGTTCAACTGGAACAGTCTTTCCTCACCAGCCAAAGTTAAGTCAAGATTAAGATCTTTAACAGCCCAATAGGCTCTATGTTCAATTTCAACTGGCAAATGACAAGCCTTGCCATACACAATTCGGTAAGGACTCATTCCTATCGGGGTTTTATATGCGGTTCGGTATGCCCACAAAGCGTCTTTAAGTTTAGACTCTCAATCTTTACGATTTGGTCCAACGGTCTTCTCTAAAACTGTTTTTATATGTCTATTGCTAACTTCCACTTGACCAGAAGTCTGAGGATGATATGATGTAGCTAACTTATGAGTTACACCATATTTTCTAAGGGCTGAATTTAGCAATCTATTAGTGAAGTGTGTTCCTTGATCATTAATTATGGCATTAGGTACTCCAAACCGAGCAAAAATATCCTCCACAAATTTGACAACCGTTTTTCCATCATTATTTTTAGTTCCAATAGCTTCTATCCATTCAGACACATAATCAACAGCAACTAAAATATACTCACAATTATTAGAGACTGGAAAAGGAACCATAAAATCAATACCCCATACATCAAATATTTCAACAACCATATTTATATGCAAGGGCATCTCATTCATTTTTCCTATTCCATCAGTTCTTTGACATTTATCACAAGTTTTATAAAATATGTCACAATCTCTAAAAACAAAAGGCCAATATAATCCAGATTGCAAAAATTTTCTAGTTGTTTTATTTCTACTAAAATGACCACCACAAGAGTATTCATAAAAAAAAATATCATAATACTTTGTTGGTCTTGTTCTGGAACACATCTCCTAATTAAAGAGTCGAAACACATTTTATATAAATGAGGTTCTTCCCAAAAATAATTCTTTGAATCTGTTAAAAATTTCTTTCTTTGATAGAAATTAAAGTCAGGATTGATGATATCAGACACATAGTAATTGACATAATCAGCATACCAATGATCTAAATCTTTAACTGCTAATAATTGTTCATCAGAGAAGTCTTCATTTACAGGAATTTTATTATCAAGAAATTGACGTTCAAGTAAGGACGAAAATACCAACCTAGATAAATGGTCGGCTACAACGTTTTCTGTCCCCTTATTATCTTTAATAGTAATGTCAAATTCTTGCAACAATAACATCCATCTTATGAGTCTAGATTTAGCCTCTTTCTTACTCAATAAATATTTTAGGGTTGCATGATCAGAAAATATTATGACTTTTGATCTCAATAAGTATGGTCTAAACTTATCTAATGTATACATAACTGCTAAAAATTCTTTTTCTGTTGTTGTATAATTGTGTTGTGCATCATTCAATGTCCTACTAGCATAATGAATTACATGCAGTTGCCTATCTAACCTTTGACCTAACACAACTCCAATTGCAAAATTCGATACATCACATATGATCTCGAATGGAAGAGACCAATCGGGGCCGATTAGAATTGGGGCAGTTGTCGATCTTTCTTTTAATAAATTAAATGCGTTTAAGCATTCTTGATCAAAATTTAATTCAGTGTCTTTTGCCAACAGATTACATAGAGGTTTACAGATTTTTGAAAAATCTTTTATAAATCTTCTATAAAAACATGCGTGTCCTAGAAAACTTCTAACGCCCTTGACAGAAGTTGGAGGAGGTGGTTGTGATATAACTTCAATTTTTGCCTTATCGACTTCAATTCCTTTATTAGACACAACATGACCTAAGACAATTCCATGTTTAACCATGAAATGGCTTTTCTCCCAACTTAGGGTCAAGTTTGTTTCACAACATCTTTTTAAAACTGACGTAAGATTTTCTAGGCAATGGTCAAAAGAATTCCCAAATACTGAAAAATCATCCATGAATACTTCCACGCATCTTTCCACTAAGTCTTAAAATATAGAAATCATGCATCTTTGAAAAGTAGCTGGGGCATTACAAAGTTCAAAGGGCATTTTCCTAAATGCAAAGGTACCAAAAGGACATGTAAAGATGGTTTTCTCTTGGTCTTCGGGTGCTACTGGGATTTGATTATAGCCAGAAAAACCATCAAGAAAACAATAATATTCATGACCAGCTAGTCTTTCAAGGATTTGATCGATAAATGGCAAGGGAAAGTGGTCCTTCCTAGTTGCCGCATTTAATTTCCTCAAATCAATGCATATTCTATAACCCGTGATAGTTCATGTGGGAACTAATTCATCTTTATCATTTTTAACGACTGTAATTCCTGATTTCATAGGAACTACTTGAACTGGACTAACCCATTTACTATCAGATATCGGGTAAATTATATCTGCATCAAGAAGCTTAAGAACTTCTTTTCTCACTTGCTTCTTCCATGTGAGGGTTAAGTCTTCTTTGTCTTTCTCTAGAAGGTTTACTACCTTCTTCTAAATGTATTTTATGCATACATATAGACGGACTAATGCCTTTTAAATCTGCTAAGGACCAACCTATAGCTTCTCTATGTGTCCATAAAACTTTTAATTGGCTTGCTTCTTATTCTTCTGTTAAATCTGCAGCAATTATAACAGGTAAAGTTTTACCTTCCCCTAAAAATGCATATTTTAAGAGGGGTGGTAATGTCTTTAATTCTTCTTCAGGAGGAGATTTAATAGATGGAATAAATTCAGGATTTTCAGTTTTTATCGTCTCTTCTTTAACCTCCTTAATGTTTTCTACTTTTTCTTCATCTATTTCTATTTCTTCAAAAAGGGATTTTAGAATTTCCACATCTTCTTCATCATTATTTTCATTCTCCTTTATTTCTATTTTATTCGAACTATTTTCTGATTCAGACTCTTCCATTTTATTTTCATCTTTATTCTTAAGGGCTTCTAATCTTTCTCTCTCTTTTCTCTCATCAGTTTCTCGAAGTTCTCTTTCTAACTCTTCAATGTCGAATTATATATGAGAGAAAGTTCTATCATTTTTTTTTTTTAAGAAAGCAGGGCGGCACCTGCGAAAGTATTATTAAAACACAAATAAAACGGGAGGGGAACAAACTATTTTCGAAAAGAAAATAAACCTCTATCATCTAACAACAAAGCCTTGCGAACAATAGACGGAAGATCAGCCTTATAATGGTAAATGACACACCCAGGGTGCAGAGAGCCACAGTAGGCAAGACGGTCTGCCACTCTATTTTGTTCTCTAAAGACATGAGCAAGATCAAAATCACCAAGCAGGGATTGACATTCACGAATTCCATATACATAGTTCCACGGTATCTGATGAATACCTGAGATGCCATTAACAGCCACCAGAGAATCGGACTCAACTAAAACATTATTCAGCCCCAAGTTCTTACATAAACGAAGGCCATCCCTAAGAGCCATAATTTCAGCATACATATTAGAGCCGTCACCATAATTATTGGAAAAAGCCGCCACCATAGACCCGTCCTGACGACGAATAACCCCCCCTCCAGAACATCTTCCCTGAATAGCCGATCCATCGGTGTTAAGTTTTAGGAAATCCAACTCAGGAGGCTCCCACCGCAGCCATTGTCCACGAGGGACTGTAATGTTTTTGATACTCAAATGAAGGCCCTGAATAGAAAGAGTTTCTAGTAATGACAAACTAACTCTCGGCTGGAACATAAATAAAATATCGTCAAGGCCCTTCATAATCCTTCCCTGAATGCAGTCAACCGACATATTAATATTGTCAAACGTGGCCGAGCAACGAGCCTTCCAAATCTCCCAGCAAACGAGGATACATATGCCAATTTTACACGCACCAAACTGGCTACGAGTCGATGAATGTGTGATCCACGAATTCACCAAATGAACCATAGAAGAATACCGGCCTACCATGTTAAATACCTGAGCAAAACGACTCCAAAGCGCTGTAGCAATCTCGGAATGAATAAGAAGATGCTCCAAGGATTCTTGCGCAGATTGTCGACAACAGTGGCATTTGGAAGCCAATTGAACTTTAAAACGATGGAGAGCAAGATCTACTGGAAGAGCTCGGTGCAAAACTTTCCAAAGAAATCCGCTCATGCGCATTGGTATCCAAGGCTGCCACAGTTTGCTAGCCCACGTAATCTTAGGCCATGGATGTCTGAAGGATTTCCAATATAAAGAAGCCGAGAAAACACCCTCTTTAGATAGCATGAAGACCTGTTTATCTTCCGAATTATCATCCAGCTTCACTTTGTAAATCTCTGAGTGAAGAGTCGAAGGAATCAGAGGTAACAAGTCCTGAATAAAAGGAACCGCCTCCCGGACTGTTAATTGGAGGTCCATAGGCCGCGGGCCAATCAAAGTAGAGCCACACCAGTTCGTGTTCCAGAATGAAATATCACCCCGACCTACAACCCATCTGGTATTCTCCAATACTCTCGGCATATGCTCCATAACAGCCTTCCAAACATGAGAAGAGAAGGCAGGAACATTAAACCCATCTGCATTCCCATATTTACTGCGAACAAAACGAGCCCAAAGACTCTTTCCTTGAATGGCACTCCAAGCAAGTTTGGCATGAAGAGAACCCATAACTTGGGAAAGGGGGCGGATACCAAGCCCTCCTTCCTTAATCGGCCTACAAACATGATCCCAAGATATCCAATGAACACGGTCTTCCCCTGCCGAGCTCCAGAGAAAATTGGCCATATGCTTTTCCAGCTTTAGAAGAAACTTTTTGGGGAGTTTAAAAGCAGCTAGAGCATAAATCGGAATGCTACACAAAACCGATTTGAGCAAAACAATTTTGGCACCAAAGGATAATAATTTAGCCTTCCAACCACTAATGCGCGATAGAAACCTTTTTTCGATATTCTCGAAATATTCATACTTCACCCTTCCTTTGAACAGAGGCATCCCCAAATATTTAATTGGTAACTGAAGGTGTTTACATCCTGACCATTGCACAAGATTTTGAGTCTTCCTTCGAGTAGCGTGACGCGAAGTGATAAACCCACTTTTCTCCAAGTTTATAAGTTGTTCCGACGCTTTTTCATAGGCTTCGATAACAACCCTGAGAGCCCGAATCGACTTCTTACTGCCATTACAGAAAATGAGCATGTCATCCGCATACAATAAGTGAGAAATCAACACATTACCAACTCCATGACGATAAGCACCAATTTTCCTCTCTGAAACCGCCTTATTAATATTATAACTGAGAATCTCCTGAGCCATCACAAATAAGATAGGAGACAGAGGGTCACCCTGTCGAACGCCCCTGGTCGACTGAAAAAAACCAAAGGCCTCTCCATTAATCCGCAAAGTGTACCAGATGTTGCTTATCAGTCTGTAAACCAAGTCACAGATCTCTTCATCAAAACCAAAGGCTTTCAACGTGCGCAACAGAAAACTCCATTCTAGACGATCATACGCTTTAGACATGTCTAGTTTAAACACCACATTTCCTCCATGCGATTTATGATCAATGCGCTGGATTAATTCATGAGCCAGAACAATGTTATCCTGGATGTTCCTCCCTTTAACAAAGCCAGACTGTTCCAAGGAAATAATAGATGGAAGAAGAGAAGCCAATCGCGAAGCCAAGATCCGAGATATGATTTTGCAAGAGAAATTACATAAGCTGATCGGACGTAGATCTCCCAAATTAGAAGGATTATCCACTTTCGGAATGAGAATGAGAGTAGTGGAGGATATACCTTTTGGAAGCGCACCACCCTTGAAGAAATCATGGACCGCAGCGATAACGTCGAACTTAATGATGTCCCAGCATCCTTGGAAAAACCATCCTGTAAACCCGTCTGAGCCAGGGGCACTGTCTGGATTTAGACCTTTCACCGCATTCCAGATTTCCTCTTCAGAAGGCAAACTTTTGAGAGAAGCATTCTCCTGAATACCAATCAAACGGGGAAAGCTGACAAACAGGTCTGCATTATTACTAGGCCGAGAAGAGGAGAAAAGGTCATTATAATATTGAATTGCTAACTCTCCGATTTTTTTTGTGTCATTACACCAACTGCCATCATCCATCTTTATTTTAATAGTGTTATGATGAATCCTATCCTTCACACTAGCATGGAAAAAGGAAGTATTCCTGTCACCAGCAGTCAACCATGTTGTTCTAGCCTTTTGTTGAGCCAATTCATCCGACCACGATATAACCTGACATAGTTGTTGCTTAGCCTGCAAAAACTGCGTTGCCACATTGTCATCCCAAGAGTTCTGCAAACTCGTATCCAAGCGCAAGACATCATCTTGAAGATTATCTATCCTACGATAAATATTTCCGAACACCTCCCAATTCCAACGACGAAGCCCAGTGCGCAAATGATGAAGTTTCCGATGAAGAGATTCCAGCGCTGAGCCATGAAAGGTTACTGCCCATTGGTTTTTAATAAAATTCAAGAAATCATGATGGTCTAACCAAAACCGTTGAAAACGGAAACCACCACCACGTTTATGCCTATTAACCATGTCCACCAGCATCGGAGAATGATCCGAAAAAACCCGGCTAAGATGACGAACCGTAAGATCTGGGAACAAAGCTTTATAGAATCCATTAACCATAACTCTATCAAGTCGTTGCCATATCCGGGCTAATCCATCCTGATTATTGCACCATGTGAAAATACTTCCTTCAAAACCAGCATCATCTAAACCAGCCTGCTGCATAAACATATTAAAATCATTCATGCTGGGGTAATCACAAGGAGCCCCTCCTAATTTCTCAGTCGACTGTGAAATGACATTGAAATCGCCCAAAACTATCCAAGGTTCTGAATAAGTAGCCGCAATATCAATCAGATCTGCCCATAAGATTTGACGATCACTTCTATTACATTTGGCATAAACAAAGGAGGAAATAACTACACCACCGCTTTCCAATACTAGTCTAACCGTAACATGTTGGCTTGACATAGCAACGTTACTAAGCTGAATTTTATTGACCCAAAACAGCCAAATATGGGAATTAGTCGGGTTCCCATGCAAACAGAACGATAATTTCAAACGTCTAGCTATTTTAATCATCCTACTGGCAGATAATTTAGGCTCCAAAATACACACTAAGTTGGGCTTATGCTGTTTGATCATAGACTTCAAATAACTGATAGTGTCAGAATTACCGACACCTCTAGCATTCCAAACAATGACAGCCATAAAATTAATCGGAAGGATTGTGACCCTGCTTGGAGGCCCTAGTAACACGTTTGTTTTGTTGCATATACCTCTTAGTCTTAGACTTCTTATTAAGCTTCTGAAGCTGTTTCCGAAACTCTTTTGTTGTCGCGGTGGAAGCTGGAAAGTCCCGGCAATCATCCATAGATGCTGATCTAGATAACTTAGCCTTTTGCTTATGCTTATAACCCTCTGCAAAATTAGTAGCCTCAGCTTTACTATCCTCCTCTATCAATTCTTCAAGATCAGCCAATGCCGCAAAAGAATTGCAACAGAAACCATGTGTATGCAAGTCCGGATCCTCCGAAACATCCTCATCATGAATGTTACTAACAACATGAGCAGGCATCCCACTATCACCGGACGCTGATTGTTTTTTATGATTACCATTACTAATATTATGATCCTCCACATCTTCTCCCGGCACATTAGGATTTTGTACAACCTGTTCATGCAACTTAGGGGCTGCAGCCTTATCAGTCCCACTAGGTTTAACAGCCTTCATAATCATCGTAACTAACATACACATCTTTCTCATAATCATCATCCTCACAATTTTCTTCAAAGGTTTGGGCTGTCAGTTTTTCAATTTCATCAATTGAGAAACATGCATTCATATCACTCGGTCTGTTCATTGCATCAAAAACTGAAATTTCTACAGTTACACCCATTACTGACATTATGAGTTTGCCATTTTTAACATTTATCATTGTATTGGTAGTGGCCATAAAAGGTCTGCCTAACAAGATAGAGACTTCATTATTTGTGCATATTTTCCTTTCCATCTCTAGAACCACAAAATCAACCGGAATAATTAATTTGTCAACCTGAACTAGGATGTCCTCTACTATACCCAAAGGATGTTTAACTGAACGATCAGCTAATTGCAAAGACATATTAGTGGGTTTCAGTTCTCCCAACCCTAATTGTTTATAGACTGCAAAAGGCATCAAATTAATACTTGCTCCTAAATCTAACATAGCCTTCATCATTTTAGAAGTACCCAATGAGACATGGATATTAAAGCTGCCAGGATCTTTCAACTTAGGGGGAAGTTCGGGTTGTAAAACTGCACTTACATTTTCAGAAACAATAATTTTTTCATTCGTTTCAAATTTGTGTTTCTTAGAGTGAAGATCATTGAAAAACTTAGCATATGCCGGAATATTTTTAATAACATTAAGCAAAGGAAGGTTAACACTTACTTTGGATAATGTAAGGGTAAAATAGGCCATGCCTATTTTTACTTGTTTCCCCTTTCGTGATCAAAATATTATTTTTGTTAAGTTTGTGGTAATTTAGAATTTAATATCTTTTATTAGATTTAGTTATGGTATTTTTGGAACCAAAATCTTGTATTAGATTATGGTACATCTTTTTTGGTAACTAAATCTTAGTGTAAATCCTAGTCAAACCGAGATTCTTGAGCACTTTGATATTTGGTAATAAAATCCCATTGAATTAGTAAGTTGTTAGTGTTTCCTTAATACTAATCATTTTCCTTGTAGTAGATGGATTACTTTCGTGTGTATGTAGGTCTTCGAAAAGCTTATATAAAGGAGCAAGGATACGGGTTGTTGGTAGAGCTGGAAAGAGAGAATAAAACCATCAAAGCTGTGAGTAGATCTTGAGATAGTTCAGAACCAGATTCCAGTTCAGAAGAGAAGTTGTTTGGTTGAAGTTGTTGATGTTATAACATTGGCAGTAACATCAAAGTTCTGGAAACTGTTTTGTCTTCCTGTTTCAGTTTTAGGAAGCTGTTTTTATTTCTTCCCACGTTTGGTCTATTCTGTTTATGTGGGGTTTTTGTTCTCCAAGACTTGTTGTCTTGTAAGAATATTTTGAGTGATTTTGACAATTGTTTTTGTGTAAAACGATTATTCTTTTAGTGAAATCTTTGTGGCTTTGAAGCTAGGTCTACAAGTATAATCTTGTAGATTGTTATGGTAAACTTTTATGTTCAGTTCACTGTTTTATAATTCATCTTCCGCTGATTTGTTCTTCTTTGACCATTGTGATTCCCATTGTAGCTACATTCACAGCTACATTGGAAATTTCATAGGTTTCTCTTGAGAATCCTAGCTATTGTGTTCTTTCAATTGGTATCAGAGCCTTCTCTTAACATCACTAAGAGTTGTTTCTGGTCATAGCTGTGATGGATTCTCAATATGAGAATGTCGTTGGTCCTCCTACTCTAACTAATGCAAATTATTCTATTTGGAAAGTCAAGATGCGCATCTTCATCAAATCGATTGATGAAAGAGCGTGGCTTGCTATCCTGAATGGATGGAGTCCTCCTTAAACTACGGATTCTGATGGTGATGTCAAGATCACCAAAGAATCTGAATGGTCTAATGAGAATAGGAATACTACGTCTTTTAATTCAAAAGCTTTGTCTGCTATATATAAAGCTTTAGATGCTAATACCTTTAGGGTGATTGCCAACTATGAATCTACTAAAGATGTTTGGGAGGCCCTTCAGACCTTGTGTGAAGGACCTGCTAGTGTTCGCTCCTCTAAGTTAAGATTGCTCACCACACAATTTGAGAATACCAGAATGCATGAGTCTGAAGATATTATGACTTATTATGGTAGACTTCTTGACATGTCCAACTCTGCTCTTGCTTTAGGTGATCCCATTACTAATGAACATCTTGTTAGCAACATGATGAGAACTCTGCCTGAAAGGTTCAATGTCAAAATATGTGCTATAGAGGAAGCACATGATATTGACAAAATGAGTTTTGATCGATTAGCCGGTATCCTTCAAAACTTTGAGTTAAACCTAAATGATCAAATCAAACAAAAAGGCAAAGGAGCATCATCTTCTACTCCTGTTGTGAAAAATATAGCTATGTCTGCTCCTATTGATATCTATTCTGACCTGCTTGATATTCAAAAAGATATTGATGAGTCTGATTTTGGAGATGAGTCTATTGCTCTTTTGACTACTAAATTTAGAAATTTTTTGAAAACTAAGAGTCAAAATAGAACTCCATCATCAAGCTCAAAAAGCAATTTTAAACCTGATTCTGGCAAATTTGCTCCCAAGGAAAACTCTTTTCAAACACCAGAAAAACCCTTCATAAATCCTTTTGCTTCAAAATCTTCATACAATGGAAAGAATATTCATTCTATTCAATGTAGAGAATGTCAAGGTTTTGGTCATTATGCTAACCAATGTGCAAATACTCTAAGAAAAAAGGGTTTTAATTTTTTAGCTACTTTGAGTGATAGTGATGGAGAAGATCCAGGTGATCTTATCACACTCACTGCTGTCTATGATTCTGAAACTGAAAGTGCAGGTTTTGCATTCAATGTGACTGCCAATGTAGTTACATCGGAAGTCACATCAGAAGATGCAGTGGATAGAAACAGGGATGATCTCTATTGTTTTAACTCCACAGTCCCTGAAGATGGTGGAGATTTAGAGTCTGATTTGCTGGAAGGGTACAAGGAACTGTACAAGGATTGGGAGAAACGAGCTCACCAAGTTACATTGCTAGGTAAGGCAAACGAGCTGTTGAAAAAGGCCAATGAAGATCAGAAAGATTGTATCATAAGGCTGGAAAGCTTGCAGATCAAAAAGGATGTGGAGATCGAAGGATTAAAGGAGCAGCTCATTCAAGCAAATGAAACCATCGCTAAATGGAATTCAAGCCGACATAAACTGGAAGAGATGCTTAATTCAGGTAACACATCCAAGGCAGGTACTGGTTTTGTTCCAAAAATATTTATGAAAGAAGAAGAAGGCACATCTGAACCTCAACAAACTTCTCAGAATTTTAAAAAATCAGAATTCTTTGAAACGCCAAAATCAAGAAAGAAAAACTTTGTTTGTCACTTTTTCCATAAGCCTGGACATATACAACCTTTTTGTTTTCTGAAAAAGGCTATATATGAGGATGATGTTAGGCAGGCTTTCATGGTAAAAAATCAGATGCAACACAGAATGAAACAGCCAATACAGCAACATTGGAAGTCACATTGGAAGTCTCATTCGAAGTCACATCAGAAATCTCAGAAAAATCAACCTAAAGTTTTTAAGAAGATGTGGGTTCCCAAACGTTGTAATGACAAGTGTAAATCCAAATATTGTGAACCTTTTGACATATGTCCTGGTGCTAAAATGTCTGATGATGAGATGTGCAATGTTACTTTCACTTCCTTGAAATCACATATAGCAAGGTCATGGTACTTTGATAGTGGTTGCTATAGACATATGACAGGTTCTATTGAGAACTTGAAGGACTATGTGAGCATTAATGGTGGTTCAGTGACCTATGGAGGAGGTGCCAAGGGAAAGATTATTGGCAAAGGCACTTTGAATGTTAATGGTCTTCCAAATCTCTCAAATGTTTATCATGTGGAAGGACTTAGAACCAATTTGATCAGTATAAGTCAACTATGTGATGATGACCTCCAGGTAAGGTTTGATAAAAATGTCTGTGAAGTTTTTGATCAAACTAACAAGTGTCTTCTGACATGTACAAGATCTTCTGACAACTGTTATATGTTTAACAATAGCTCATCATGTCATAAAGCTAGTCTTGACATTACAGATCTTTGGCATCATAAACTAGGACATATGAGTTTTCATAAGCTTCATGAGTTTGTGAAACATGATGCAGTAAAAGGGCTGCCAAATTTGGACAAGAACTACACCAAGGTATGTGGACCCTATCAAAAAGGTAAGCAAGTTAAAGCCTCTCATCTTCCTATATCTCAGTGTTCCACTTCTAGGTGTTTAGAGATGATCCACACTGATCTCATGGGTCCCATTGAGGTAGAAAGTTTAGGAAAGAAAAAATACACTTTTGTTTGTGTGAATGATTTTTCTAGATACACTTGGGTAATTTTCTTAAGAGAAAAATCTGAAACCTTTGAGGCATTTAAAATCTGGTACACCCGTGTGATGAACTTCTATGATCTAAAGCTTATTAGAATTAGATCAGATCATGGCACGGAATATGAAAACTCATCCTTTTCTAACTATTGTACCTCTAATGGCATCTCACATGAATTTTCTGCTCCAAAACTGCACAACAAAATGGAGTGGCGGAAAGAAAGAATAGGACACTACAAGAGATGGCAAGAGTTATGTTGACTTCAAAAAACTTGGCAATAAGGTTTTGGGCTGAAGCTTTGAACACAGCTTGTCACATTGGAAATAGGGTTTTCTTGAGACTAGGTAGCACAATGACACCTTATGAAATCCTTTTAGGAAAGAAACCAACCTTAAAATATTTTCATGTTTTTGGTTGTGTGTGCTACCTTCTCAATGATAGAGACCAACTTTCTAAGTTTGATTCTAAAAGTGACAAGTGTGTCTTCATGGGTTATTCTACTAATAGTCGTGCTTATAGAGTCTTTAATCTCAGGACTAAGACTATTATGGAATCTATGAACATTGTCTTTGATGATCTAACGGATCTTGGCCATAAAACTGTTGAAGAAGATATTTCAGGAATTCTTAATTTTGGAGATAACGATCCAGAACCAGCATCCGAATCCAGTGAACCAGTAGCTGACCAACCAGAACCTGTTAATTCAGGAAGTTCAGACGATGTGATTCAGAATGTGACACCCAATGTGATTCCGAATGTAGCTACATCGGAAGTCACATTGGACAGAAACTTGACAGAAGCTGAAGCCGATTTAGAAACAGATAATCAGTTTGATTGATCAGGGATATGACATACCAAGCAAAATTCAAAAAATACATCCCACTTCTCATATCATAGGTAATGTTCATGATGGTGTATCAACTAGAAGAAAAGGTAAGGTGGATTATAGAAAACTTGCTTGCTTGTCTACCCTAGAATTTGATGAGATTCATGCATCCTGCTTTGTGTCCTCCATTGAACCAAAAAATGTTCATGAGGCTCTTAAAGATGAATGTTGGATAAATGTCATGCAAGAAGAACTTGACCAATTTACTAAAAACGATGTTTGGTATCTTGTTCCTAGACCCACTTCTGTAAATGTTATTGGAACAAAATGGATTTTCAAAAACAAAACAAATGAAGTGGGAGAGATAATAAGAAACAAAGCTAGACTTGTGGCTCAAGGGTATACACAGGTTGAGGGGGTGGATTTTGATGAAACCTTTGCTCATGTAGCCTGTATTGAGTCCATTCGTTTGCTGCTTGTCATTGCATGCTTTCTTGATATAACTCTTCAACAAATGGATGTGAAGAGTGCTTTTTTAAATGGCATCCTTGAAGAAGAAGTTTTTGTTGAGCAACCAAAAGGTTTTAAGGACCCCCATAAACCCAATCATGTATTTAAGCTAAAAAAGGCCTTGTATGGTCACAAACAAGCTCCTAGAGTTTGGTATAGGTGACTTACAGACCATCTTTTGAAAAGTGGGTTTAGAAGAGGAGAGATGGATAAAACTCTTTTTATTCAAAATCAAGACAAACACATTTTGATAGCACAAATTTATGTTGATGACATTGTGTTTGGATCCACCTCCAAGTCCTTAGAAAGAGAATTTGTTAATTGCATGACTTCCACTTTTGAGATGAGTATGGTTGGGGAGTTGACTTATTTTTTAGGAATTCAAGTTAAACAACTACATGAAGGGATGTTCATATCTCAAGCCAAGTATGCTCTTAACTTGGTGAAGAAATTCAATCTTGAGAATGGCAAACAAAAGAAAACCCCTATGGGTACATCCAATAAACTTCACAAAGATGAAAAATTTGAAAGTGTTGACCATACATTATATAGGAGTATGATTGGAAGTCTGTTGTATCTGACTGCCACCCGTCCAGACATCATTTATAGTGTGTGTTTGTGTGCTAGGTATCAAGCAAACCCTAAAGTCTCCCACTTGAAAGCTATGAAAAGAATAATTAGGTATGTTGGTGAGACTTGTGCCATGGGTTTGTGGTACACAAAACACACTAACACCAGTTTTGTTGGTTTTAGTGATGTTGATTGGGCTGGTAGTGTTGATGATATGAGAAGCACCTCAGGTGGATGTTTCTATTTGGGAAACAACTTGATTTCATGGTTTAGTAAAAAACAAAATTGTGTTGCCCTATCAACAGCTGAATCTGAGTATATAGCTGCTGGTAGTGGATGTACACAACTTTTATGGATGAATCAAATGATCAAGGATTATGGTTTACACATCAATGTATTAACCATGTATTGTGATAACACCAGTGCCATAAGTATAGTAAAAAATCATGTTCAACACTCTAGAACTAAGCACATTGATATAAGACACCATTTTATTAGAGACTTGGTTGAACAAGGCATTGTATGCATTGAACATGTGGGAACAGAAAATCAACTGGTTGATATTTTCACAAAGAGTCTAGATTTTGAGAGATTTATAAATCTTAGGAAATCTCTCGGTATGTGTGCCATGTGACCCCTCATTTCGTTTTATAAAAAAAAATTAGGCATCTTGCATTGTATTTTAGGGGGGCACACTAGTTTCATTCTTTATGTTTTAGTACCTTTGTTTGTTGACCTGGATATGCATTCTATATCTGTTGTGATTTTCTTGTTCTGATTCTCCTCACCATCTCCCTAAAAGGTTTATTGAAATTGAAAAATCTTAAGACCACAAAGGAAAGAGCTACCTTTTGAAATTTTTGGGATGCTGCAATTTGTCAAAGTACTATGGAGCTTAGGTTTTCATAGGTTGATCTTGAGAAAATTGACTCCCTTTAATTGAAAAAGTGTGAAAGCTACCTAACGGAAAAGCGCTACCTACGAACAAGGTTGTGGCACCTTTCTTTTGGAACTATGAATCCTCGGATTACATGGGTTGATCAATAAGTAAAGTTGCTACCCTTGGTAAATAGTGTGAAAGGTTCCTAGTGGCATTTGTTGAATATGCTTGAAATAAAGTAAAGCTATTCACCTAGGGAAATAAAGTACCTATGGTTTTATGGGAGTTATGTGCTGAATTGGTGAACAAAAGATGAGAAATTGTACATAAAATCACAACTTTGGCGACTGTGTCTTCCAATGCAGCTACATTGGGAACTACATTCAGGTGATCTAGACATATCACATGTGTGTAACTGCATTATTTCTCCTATTTTTCAGCATGTATTAGGCATATTTTCTAGGACATATTTTGTGTTGATCATATCAGCCCCTTGATACTTTTGTTACTATATCAGATTAGTGCAATCTTTATCCTATTGTTCACCATGTTGAAATTTATGTGGTTGTCTAATCTGGGTGTTGATCATGAGGTTCTGAACTGGCTTTGAATTACTGTTTTGACAAGTTGGTGTTGTAGCAATTTTGGTTAATTAAGTGTTGAGTATCCTCAAAATACTTGATTAATTTTGAATGATTCAAAATTTTGAAATCTGAATTTAGTTGTTATTCCCTCATCTTTAAGTTTCCACCTATTTCTCATATCAATAAAAACAGATTTTTATCTCTCTATTGTGATTGGTTAATATTTGATTTTTTATCTAAATTTGAATTTTGAGTAGTTGTTAAGGCTTCTCCCATTCCATGTAATTAAAGGGTCTAACGGCTAATTGTCATTAGTGGTAGTATTAGTGTTGTTTCTCAGGAAAGAAGAAATCACTTCTCCCAGAAGCTTGCTTATCCTTCAAAATTCGGCAGAGTGTTCCTTGCAGATTCTTGTCGAAATCCATCTTCTTTCATCATCTTTTCTTACTCTTCTCCTCAATCAATCATGACTTCTACATCTTCGTCTGTATCTGAGATCCCTACACAAAATCCATCCACTGATGTAGCTTCCGATGAAGCTACATCGACCCCTCTTTCATCTTCCGAAAATCCACTAACAACCATTGTCGTTGCTCAGCCATTACCTGAACCTTTGACTATGATTCTTCCAGGAGAGAAAGGTAACGCAATAGATGTGGACAATCTAGGTGATTTATCAGGGTTACCCCAAATTGGTAACCCTAACTCGCGAAAATCGAAGAGGCTCAAAGGGATTACCTCAAATTTCGCAAATCCAAGCGAGGAGGATGTTATTGCTGCCAAGAAACACAAAGTGGTTCCTGGAATTGTTGAAGAATCAGTGGTCATTGATAGCGACCCTGATGATGAGGATTTTGATCCTAAAACAGGGCCAACCCCAGCTGTTCAAGAAACAGCTTCTCAACCTGCTTCTCCAGCCATTGCTCCAGTCGAAGAGGAAGCTGGAGATGATGATTATCCTATACCATCACCACGAGTTGTCTTTCAGACGGATTCTTCAACTCAAGCAAAAGAATCGTCTGACATTGAAGCTGGCTCTCCTTCAGCATCAAATGCAGATATTAATTTCTCCGATGAAGACAGAACTCTAGCCGATTACCTGGTCCAATTAAAGTCAGTGGCTTCTCCCAAGTCTCCTCCGTCTCTACAGCCACCTATAGAAGACTTTCCCCATCAATCCAACTCCTCTGAATTCGATGATAGTTCGGACAGGAATTTTGAAAGCAAAGTAGCTACGCCTACAGATAGCGAAGATACTGAGGAGGCTCCAGTGCGTTTCACAAGGAGTCGTGCATCTTCTGTGAATGTAGCTACCAATGTAGCTACATCCAAAGTTTCTAAGGCTTCTACTTCTGTGGCTCCTTCAGTTGGTAAAGTTTTCTCGTCTAAATTTATTTCAAAGGCTACTTCTGTTCGCTATAATACTTCTCGCAAAATAGTGGATGAACGAATTATTCCCTCAGTTGAGTTGTCTGCACAAAACTTGACCAAATTTTTCACTGATAGAGGTCTGATAGGGACACTTTCTTCTGCTTCCCCGTACTTTCGAGACCTCATATATGAATTTTATGCAAATCTTGAGAAGTGTATCTCCTCAGCTTCTGATGCTAGGTTTGAAAAGATTTTTGTTAGAGGAAAATGGTATTAGTTTTCATCTTCAATCATCAATGACATGTATAACACTCCTGTGTCTGGTTAGTTTGCCATGAATTTTGATTTGAATCTGTGTGCCTTGGAATTGACTGGTGGAACCTTGCACAAGTGGCCTAGAAAAGGCTCATTTATTAGCACTTCACAGCTATCCTCACTTTATGGACTTATGCACAAGATATGCTGTGCAAATTGGTCACCCACTACCAACACAAACACACTCACAAAAGAGCATGCTAGGGCTTTGTATCAGATTGGCACTCATAAACCCTTTGATTTTGGAGATTTTTCTTTTAAAAAGATCACTTCCCTTGCTGAATCTAAGGGTGATAAAAGGTATTTGATTTTTCCTTCCCTTATATACAAAATCTTAGTGTCTCAAGGCTACTCTCCTACTGCTAGTACTAGACTTACTCCCATCCTTGAACCTCTACAAATTTCAGCTAAACTTCTGAGAGGTGATAGGATTGTAAATCTTCCTCTTGTTCATCCCTATGTTCCAGTTTCTAGACATTTTTAGTCGGTTATAGCAGGTTATCTTTTAAACAGATATGAAAATTGAATGCTCTGATGGTCGGACCTACTAATGTAGGCTGCCTACGTATCCCTTAATAAAAGGAATTAGACCAAACGTAGTTCGGCCTCAAGCAAGACGAACAACCAACGAGAATGTTGTACTCTTTGGGTCAAAGACCCTTCCGAGAGCACAAACGAAGAAAAGATTTTCATGTTTTTCGAAAAGATGTATTCTTCCGGTCCGAAACCGTTGTCAAATACGGTATGAAGATTTTTGTGTATTTCGAAAACCATACTTCAACCGATAAATACCTGACGTTGAAATATGTTAAGAGGCAGTTTCAAAATTATGTCTGGCTAGCCAAATGCCTTGTTTCCAAACACAATAAGAGGACCTTCAGATTTTTGAAAACTGTACTCGACCGATAAATACCCGACATCGAATACGATAAAGAACGTTCTTCAAATTTTTCGAAAACTGTATCCAACTGATCAAAAAATCTGCTGGATACGATAAAGACTTTTCTTTTCTTCTTTCTCTCTTTTTTTGTTTGTTGTTTTTATGCGTCTTTTTTTTTTTTAAACAAAACCTTTTGAAAAAGATTTTTCTTTTATTTACATTTTTTTTAACTTTTTTTTTTGAAAGTAGAATAAGAAAATCTTACCATTCTTACCTTTTCATGCCTTTGACTGCTGCTACTGGTTCAGCGGATTTGGCCATTTCTGCAGTTTTCGCCTTTCATGCTGGGGATCTCTTTTTTTTTCTTTCCTTTTTTTTTTGACGTTATTTTTGATTTTCCTCTTTTTTTTTTTGCTTTTTTTTTTGACTTTATCATTAAAAAGAAAAGGGGCTTACTTTTGCCGCCGAATTTTCTGACTTTTCTGCTTGTCTTGCGGCTGACTTACTGGAGACATGAGCTTTCCTTGTTCTTGGGATGAAAGGCCGTCGAATTGGGTTAACAAAATTACATTGTTAACTTTCTGTTAAGTCTTAGGGGCCATTTTGCAACTTTGGAATTTTGAGGACTTAAGTGTTGATTCTGAGTTGCTTGGAGGGAGAGAAGTGAAAACTCCACTTTTCCTCCCTTCTTCACTTACAGGATGAAGGAGCAGCTTTCATTCTTCCTTCCTTCTACTTCCTGCTTCTTCATTGTTGACGGGGTAGTTTCTTTTCTATTTCTTTCTTTTTTTTTACATGCATTTTCCTCTCTTCCGATTTTTTTCTTTTTCTCTCCTTTTTTTTTCTATTTTGCACGCTCGCCATTTTTCTGTCTTTTTTTTTTTTGCGTGCTTATCATCTGTTTGTTTTCTTCTTTTTTTTTAAATCTGTACAAACATGGATTATGTAATGCAATATAACTTTACATGATATGAGAAAATAAAATGTACACTCAAAACACATGCAGGAAATAAAGCTATACTGGTATCTAAGTGTGATGGCGCGCTGTAGCTCAGAAATGAGTTTTAAAGGAGTATACCTTCGGGCTTGAGCGGGCTTCTCTCTTTTTTTTTTTTTTTGTTTATTTGTTTTTTTATGATATGCGGGAAGAGGAAAAGGTAGTCACCTCCTTGTGTTCTTGGCCATATAGTTGTTGCAGGGCTATACCTGGAATAAGGCTATTCTCATAGCCCCTGCGTTTTTCTTTGCAATCAGCCAGGGCAGCAGCGAATAGTTGGAATCCCAGTCGTTTGGCTACTTCAGGACGGCAGTGCGGATAATGAATAGGACAGGGACACTTCTGGTGCTTCTTGTTCTGATGAGACTGAGCCTTTTCTGTGCCTTGCAGAAGAAGAACATGGGCCCGACTGGGCGGACGCCGCAAGCACTGATGCACCACTTCGGGGCTAAAGCTGCAAACGAAGGGAGATTTGGGGGGAACAAGTGGGGGTATAGGCAAAAGTATATATGTGCAGGCATAATGCATAATGTAAATGTCTTAATAAATTCCTAAGTTGCACCTTAGGACCTGTAATATTATATTTTAGTGTTTTAATGTAAGCTTATGTCGTGGTTTTTCTCTTTCTTTTGTCAGTCGAACCCTGCTGAAGTCTGGAGATAGGATGCTGAAGATTCAAAGAGTGCCTTCCCTCCCCTTTTCTTCTGGTTTTCCATTTTTTTTATGCTCTAACCTTTGCCTTGGCTGCCCTTTCGGGTTTTCAACCTAGCGAGCTCTTATTTCTTCCTTTTCGTGTTTTTTTTTTCATGCTCTAATTTTTGCCTAGGCCGCCCTTTCGGGTTTTCAGCCTAGCGAGCCCTTATTTCTCCTTTTTGTATATATATTTTTTCTTTTTTTTTTCGCTCTAACTTTTGCCTAGGTCGCCCTTTCGGGTTTTCAACCTAGCGAGCTGGAAAGGGAAGCATTTTGCTGGATAGATTGGCTCAAGCATAGTACCTTTTGAGCTTGTCAAGATTGAAGGGCTGAATAAGGTCCTCTCCTTCTTGGTTCCCGAGGAGTACGGCACCTCCTGATCGGATCTCTTTGACAATATACGGTCCCATCCACGGAGATTTCCATTTTCCCCTAGTGTCAACATAACTAGGGGGTTTTTCTCGAAGTACCAGATCTCCAACCTGGATGTCGCGGCCTTTGACTTTTTTGTTGAATGCCCAGGCTATGCGCCTTTGATAGGCTCGAGTGTCCTCTAGGGCTAGTAAACGCCGTTCATCAATCAGGGCTAATTCTTCAAATCGCCCTCTGACCTAGTCGACCTCTGCTATGTCAGATTCCATCATTACTCTTAATGATGGTACTTCAACTTCAATAGGCAGCACTGCCTCCATGCCGTATGCTAGAGAATAGGGGGTAGCCCCGGTGGGTGTACGAACTGAGGTGCGATAGCCCCAGAGGGCTAGCGGCAACTTTTCTGGTCAGTCTCTTCCTGTGTTAGCCATTTTTCTGATAATGTTTTCCAGAGTCTTGTTGGCTGCTTCAACGGCACCATTGGCTTGCGGCCGGTAGGGGGAGGATTTGTGTCTTTGGATTTTGAACTCGTCAAGGAGACGATTCATGTCCCCTTCAAAATGTGTGCCGTTGTCGGAGATTATTTCGAAAGGCACTCCATAGCGATATATAATGTTGGTCCGGATGAATTCTGACACCTTTCGAGCATTCAAGATTTTGTAGGAAGAGGCTTCCACCCACTTTGTAAAGTAGTCGACAGCTACTAGGACGTATTCATGGCCATTGGACCCCTTCGGGTGAATTTGGCCTATAACGTCGATTCCCCACGTTGAGAAGGGCCAGGGGGCTGTGGAGTTGTATAGGATGTGTAGGGGCACATGCTGCAGATTTGCAAAACGTTGGCACTTGTCGCAATGTCGCACCCACCGAATGCAATCGGTTTCAAGCGAGCTCCAATAGTACCCCCACCGTGGAGTTGGTCCATGATTTGCTTCCGCTTTGGCCTGATCGACGCATAAAAGATTGAGGCCCTGATAGTGCCTCTTATATAAGCTGCCACCGCTAAATACAAATTGCGATGCCCATCTTCGCAGGGAAATTCTCTCTCTTTTGTCTAGGTCAGGGGGGTAGATTCCTTTCTGAAGCAGATTTTGGATGTCAACATACCAGGGCTCGTGATCTACTTCAGGGGCTGCATTAATTTTGAAGCAGTATGCCGACGTGACCTTTTTCCCGACTACAAAGGGTTGGACTTAGGTTTCTGCGGGAATTTGGACTAGTGATGCTAGAGTGACCAATGCATCGGCAAATTGATTTCTGTCCCGTGGCAAGTAGTGGAATGAGATAGAATCAAACCGAGCGGCAAGTGCTGTCAACTTGGCATGATAAAGTTGCAGCCGGGGATCTTGGGTTCTCCACTTCCCTTCGACTTGGTTTATGATTAGAGCAGAGTCTCCATAGACTTCGAGATTTTTGGCCTTCCTTTGGAGAGCCTCTTCTAGGCCGGCAATGCAAGCTTCGTACTTAGCGGTGTTGTTGGAGCACTCAAACTCCAATCTTATGGCCAGTGGAGTGTGAGAATCTGTCGGATCAATGAGTAAGATCCCTATGCCAAAGCCTCTTTTGTTTGCAGCTCCATCAAAGAACATTTGCCAGCTGGTGTCGTGGTCAGTGATTTCCAAGACACCTTCGTCTAGGAAGCTGGGCTCAGTAGCATCTTCGGTTTTTAGAGGTAGATCGGCTAAGTGATCTGCAATTACGCTGCCTTTGATAGATTTGAGCGTGACATATGTTAAGTCAAACTCGTTGAGAAGGAAGGACCACTTGGCTAGTCGGCTGGAAAGTGATGGCTTGCTGAAAATGTACTTTATAGGGTCCATCCTGGATATGAGCTTGATGGATCGTCCTTGCAGATAAGTTTTGAGCCTTTGAGTTGTCTAGACTAGGCCGGTGCAACTTTTCTCCAATCCCGAATAATTTAGCTCGCTTCCTTGCAGCTTTCTACTTATGAAGTATATGGCATTTTCGATGTAGGAATCTTTATTTTCTTGGGCGAGCATAGCCCCTACTGACGTGTCTGTGACAGTTAAGTATATGAGGAGAGGTTTATATGTATGGGGCGGAGCTAGCACAGGGGGATTGGTGAGGTAGGCTTTTATTTTTTCGAAGGATAGCTGGCATTTCTCGTCCCAGACTTGGTCAGTATTTTTCTTTAGGAGCTTGAAGAGGGGCCCACATGTGGTAATCAGTTGCCTGATGAAGCGGCTAATATACTGTAGTCGGCCTAGGAAGCCTTTGACTTCTGTCGGAGTTTTTGGCCGTGGCATCTCTATAATAGCTTTGATCTTTGCTGGCTCGACCTCGATGCCTTGCTCGGTCACTAAGAATCCCAGGACTTTGCCTTTGGTGACCCCAAATGTGCATTTGGTGGGGTTGAGTTTCATCTGATGCTTTCTTTACCTTTCGAAGAACTTTCTAAGGTCTCTAATATGAGAAATGTTGGCGTCGCTGGAGTGTACGATCATGTCATCGACATATACCTCGATCTCCTTATGGATCATGTCGTGGAAGAGAGTGGTGGCAGCCCTTTGATAAGTAGCCCCGGCATTTTTTAGCCTAAATGGCATGACAGTGTAGCAATAGGTCCCCCAAGGAGTAGTGAATGAGGTCTTTTCTTGGTCTTCTGCTGCCATTTTAATTTGATTGTAGCCGATCATGCCGTCGCCGAAGGACCTGATTTTGTGAGCAGCAACGGCATCTACCACAATATCAATATTGGGTAGCGGGAAGTCACCTTTGGGCGACGCTTTGTTGAGGTCGCGAAAGTCTACGCAGATCCGGACCTTTCCGTTGGGCTTGGGAACAGTCACTATGTTGGACAGCCAGATCGGGTATTCAACTACCCGAATGAAGTTGACATGGAGCTGCTTCATAATTTCTTCCTTGACTTGTAGTGACCATTCTGGTTTGATTCGGCGGAGCTTTTGCTTGATTGGCCGAGCATCCGGATATATGGGAATCCGGTGTTCGACTATGGCTGGATCTAGCCCCGGCATATCTTCATAGGACCATGCGAAGATATCTTCGAACTCTTTGAGGAGGTCAATGAGCGCTGCCTTTTCAGAGCCTTGCAGGTGGTTGCCGATTTTGATTTCTTTAACTTGGTTGTTCATCCCCAGATTGATGATGGACAAGTCTTCAGCTGCTGCTAATGAGTGATGTTGTTCCTGTTGCTTAACTGACTTTACAAGCTCAAGTAAATATTTTTTATCTTTTGGGTCCATTTCATTAAATGACTCATTATTATGATTATCTAATGTGTCTTTTAATGTAAGTGCAACTAAGGAATAAGCAAAGACATTCATATTATCATTAATAGCAAACTGCACGGGGCTTATTACATTATTGAGGACCTGGGGTTTGAGATCCTCAACTTTAGGGAGCGGATCGGTAGATGACCAATCCGTAAAGCTAGAGGAAGGTAAGGGGGATGGTATATCCGAAGCGGTCCACCAGGTCTGCAGGAGTCAAGAGCGGGTCGGTCGTAGTGTACCAATTCTGCAGAGGCTTAGCAGTGAGAAGCTCGAACTCAGCAGGGAGTTTTCCATACTCAGTGCCTCCGTCTATCATACCCAAGAAGATGTCTCCCAGGCCATCATCATTAAATGGGACCAGAGCATAGTCATCCTGATCTATAGACCAAGTGTTTTCAAAAGTGGCATTTTTAAATGCAGTGCTACGGGGCTCCAGGGTGACCTGTTCCATTCCGTCTGTGAGAAGACTGACATCTTCAAAAATTTCCCAACCAGGGCATCTTTTCCCATTTTGGTCTATCCAGGGCTCAGGAAACATGAGATAGGCTTCTGTTTCCCCTTTCCTTACGAAGTAACCATTTAAGGTTTTTCTGTTTGGTTGGAGAGGGGGATGCTCATAAGGACGCTTTTATTTTTCTGCCTTTCTTTTCTCACATTTTTGCTTCATGACAGTGGCTACCTCAGCTGGAGTAGGCGTGTATCCTAGGCCAAAGGGAGGGATACATTCCTTAAGTTCATCCTGGGCTAAATTGACAAGTCCTTGCTGGTTTTTGCCAAGACCCAGGCCAAGCATATAATTCATTTTTCGGAACATGTTTAAAGGGACCATGTTTCCTAGGGATGTGGTTTTCTTTCCAGTGATGTCAGTTTCTCAACCATATTCAAGGGCATTGACCACAGCTTGGGGGATAACCTCAAAACCGCTGAGGAAGATACCTGTGTCTTCATGCTCTATCTCGAGGATTGGGATATCCTCGCTTTCCTTGTTTTCCACGATCTTGTCAGCCAGAATAATTACTATATGGTCATCGTGGATGAATTTGACACGTTGGTGTAATGAAGATGCTACCCCCTTTACCCCATGGATCCAAGGGCGTCCCAATAACAGGCTAAAAGTGGCTGGTATGCCCAAAACTTGGAATTTGACCGGCATGGTTAGTGGCCCACTAGTCAACATCAGAGTGACCACCCCTAAGACGCATCGACTGGTGTTGTCTTATGCCTTTACTGTTTGTGAGGAAGGAGTAAGCATCAATGTGGTCAGCTCCTTCCTTGGGTAGATCTAGATCAGTAAACATTATGACATTTCTAAAATGAATATTTATGATCATCTGAGTAAGCTCATTCGGGGAGGTTTCAATGGGAATGACTGCCTGACTTAGAGATTTGGCCAGCGTATCACGGTGGCTCTTTGAAGCACAAAGTAAGCCCCAGATGGAAATGTTGGCCTAAGTTTTCTTCATCTGAGCTAAAAGGGTATCCTCCACCTCTTTAGCCCAGTATCTGTCTCTCGGTCTTTGCCTGAGTGGTCACCTTTTACCAGGTTTGGTTGGTAGGCTCGGCCAGATCTAGTAAGGTGGCTAACATCCACACCGACCCAAGTGGCTTTTCTGATGTTGCAGGTATTTTGGCTACCCAAGATAGTGTCCCAAGAGAGCATATTGCAGCTAGGATTTTTTATGGATGTAGATGGAGAGAATGGAATGAGGATATATGGTAATGGGTGGCTAATTTTTTCGAGCTTGGGCACAGTGATTTTTTCATCAACCCCAATCACGTTGATTTGAGGTAGAAGGTTATTGACTGTATTTGGTCCGGGAGGGGGTTTTTCAATCACCTTGTCATCTATCAAATCATGGATAGCATTCTTGAGTGTGTAGCACCTGTCGGTGAGGTGACCACTGTAACGATGGTATTCACAATACTGGGTATGGTTCCAATTGTAAGGCAGGGGGTTTGGTGGCCTATAGTTTTCCAAAGGCTTCAACACTCCCTGAGCCATTAGCCCTTGTAATATCACAGACTAAGGAGCTTGCAATTTGTCATAGTATCGGTTGACCCTGTTCTGGCCCCTGAAATTCCTGTTTGGGCCATTATTCCCTCCGACTGAATTGACAGACCTGTCGGGTCCATAGGACCATGGAGCAGTGGTATAGCTTTGGGTAGGAAAAGTGGTTGATGCATCTCTTACCATATTGGCGACTGGTGCTGGTGCGGTTGTCTTTCCTTTAGAGTACCGGAAAGAGCTGGAAGGTGTATTGACTTTTAATTGCCCGGTCCGTATATCTTCATCAATACGAACTCCTATCTCCACCACTTCTTTGAAATTGGTATAGGGGAGATACCGCATGTGTTCTAGATATATGGGCTGGAGGTCTTTGATGAACATGCATGACTCAGCCGGATCAGGTCTGTCAAAAGTCTGGGCCAACTTTCTTTTCCACCTGACTGCAAACTCAGCACATGTTTCTTTTTCCCTTTGGGTGCATGACTCGAGGTCTCTCTTATTTTCTGGGCTAGTGTTGTCTTTGTACCTTTCAAGGAATTCTTCGGCTATCCGGTCCCAGATATTCATGGTACTACTGTCTGACAACATCAGCCATTGCTTGGCAGCCCCTACCAGAGTGAGGTGAAAATTGGAAGCCATAGCTTCAAAACTAGCTCCCCTTGACTGTATACCAGTGGAATAGGATTTAGATGGGATATAGGGCATCCAGTCCCATCAAACTTTTCTATGTCGGGCATTTTGAATTTTGAGGGCAGTACTGCTGAAGGTTGTAATGTCAGTGCCCGCGTAGAAAATTCCCCTTTGTTGAGAAGTTTGAGCATCATGGCTTTCATGTTTTCCATGTCGGCCTCCATTTTGGTGGCTGCGGGAGTTGGTTTTAGGTACATGCTGGCAGGATTAGGGAAGGCTGGGTTAATTTCTGGTTGTGGTGTTGGGTAAGGATTTTGAGCTGGGTATGGATTTTGGGCAGTGTATGCTGGTGGATTTTGGGTTGGATATAGATTTTGAGCTGGGTAAGGATTTTGAGTTGGATATGGGTTCTGGGGAGCATAAGTTGGTGGATTCTGGGTTGGTAGATTCTGGGCAGCATAGGGATTTTTGGGTCGATATGGATTCCGGGTGGATATGGATTTTGGGCTAGTGGGTTATTGGCGGGATATGGATTTTGGGCAGTGTAGACTGGTGGATTTTGGATGGTTTCGGCTGGGTGGCCAGGATCATCGGAAGGTAAGTAGGTAGTAACTTGGTCTGACGAGTTATAGCTTTGGGGATCCATATGTGGGCTGTTTTGGAGTCGGTTGATTATAGGAAAAGGGAGGTCATTTGGACTCTGGGGAATATTGGTGTTTGGGAGAGGATATGGACGATAGAATTGGTAAGGGTTGACATTTGGGTAGTAGGGAGTTGGTGGAGGGTTAGGTTTTGGTGTGACGGCAGTATTTGGTGAGTTAGTGTTTGGTTGAGGATCTGGGTTTGGAGGCATGTGTGAGGTTGATGCTTCTTGGGGGACTGCAGGGGAAGAGATTACCTCACCACTAGATTTCAAGCTTTGTACCAGATTAGCCATTTGGCTCATTATACGATCAGCCGTTGCACCCAAATTTTGGTCTAGCCACTGCTGCATTGCTGGAGTTGGAGCATACCCGGGAGCCCCAGACTGTACCCATGGCGGACTACTCACTTTCTGCTGCCATGCTATTCGGATCTGCTCTCGAATCAAGCCGCCTCTTATCTCGATTTTCTCGATACCCTCTCGACTCGCACTTTTTCCCCGCACTCAATCGGCCAAGATCGTCTCTGCCTTTCCAAATTCGGGCCAGGTTTCTGAGGAAAATGGTTTTGGAGGTATCAGAAGGCTGGCTGAAGGCTTTCTAGGCTTGGAGTACAGCGTGCCTTTATTAGTATTTTTTTTATTATTTATTATCATTCCTACAAATTGACCGGATAAGCACCTACATAATTTTGACAGTCTCCGGACTTTCCTGGAATAGTGGATTCTTTCTCCAGAGTATAGGACCAACGTATTCCACCTGCCTTTCGACTCCCCGAGATCGGACTGATCCGAGGCGAAGGGCCTATACTCTTTTCGGGATCCACCATTCGAAATGGTCTAGGTCGAGCATTAGAAAATAATAAATCAGCCCCTGTGTATTATTATTTTTGTTTAACTTGCGCATTTTTTGTTTTGACTTGCGCAGATTTTTTTTTTGACTTGCACATTTTTTTTGACTTGCGCACATATTTTTTTGACATGCACACATTTTTTTTTACTAGGGCTGATTCACAATTTAAAATGCAAAAACCGGTCGGTCTTTGAAGTGTCCTGAGAATCTATATGCAGTCTAACGTTGGCTTATGCAGGGGGTAGGCTGGCCATGGTGTAGGGTAGCAATTCGGAATATATTTATATATAATGCATGTGTTGCGTGTGATCTAAAAGCAAAAAAGTTTTTTTTCAGATATAGAAATAGAAAATAAAACAGATATAGCCCGTCTTGCTGTTATGTATGGATTTTCTCGGTTTTTTTTTTTTTTTTAATTTGAGCGCGAGCAAGCAAGCATACCATCAAGAAATAGAAAGAAAAGTGGGGAATCTATCTATCCATATTAATTAAAATGTGTCATATATCCCCAAAATAAAATGACAGAATGAATACATATATGCATATTTTGCGGAATAAAAATAAAGAAGAATAAAATAATAAATAGGGCGAAAATGAAGCGATATTAAAAATAAAGCCCGGCCCTTTTTGTCTTTGCCTTTAAATTTGCACATAAAATGCACATAAATATATATATATAATATATATATATATATATATATATATATATATATATATATATATATTATTTATTTATTTATTTATTTATTTATTTTTTTATTTTTTTTGCAATTTTTTGCAATTTTTTTGAAAAATACGAATATTTTCAAGTATATCCGTAATGTTGTTTGAAAAGCTAGCTGCAAGATGGAGGATCATATCCACAAATATAGACACAGATGTTAAAGGAACGCATAATATTCAATTGTTTAAATTAATATAACAAGCATACTTTAGCCGAAAACAAAAGAAAAAAAGTTTTGGTTACTCGAGTCCTAGCCCTCCATTTTTATTTATTAAAATAAAAAGCGATCTCCCAATGAGTCGCCACCGTGGGTTCAGGGAAGCGTGCTCCCGCGCCTCGCTTGGATAGGGTGTCGCGTGCGTGCGGATGCGTGACATCCATCGCTTCCTACCCTCCCTTGTCTAGGGGAGAGGGCGAAATCAAAGTGCGAGAGGAGTCTTTGTCGGAATAGCGCATTGGAATGCGCCTCAGTTGCCTTTAGTGGATTTTGATCCAATATGGGAGCTTTGGGTTTTCTATGTCAAGTTATCCCTTTTTTAGGGGATACCAGGATATAGGAATGCATCACCATTCTATTCTCATTCTCCCTTTTTTAGGGGATAATGTGAAAGTGCAAGGAAGGAATGTTGCAGCGCCCCCACTATGGATTTTATGAAAATAGCCTTATGGCCTATCTCGGATCACTATGGGTGCTTTGGGTTTTCTACGTCAAGTTATCCTTTTTTTAGGGGATACCAGGACATATGAATACATCACCTTTCCATTCATATTCTCCTTTTTTTAGGGGAGAACGGAAAAGTGCAAGGAAAGATGTTGCGAGGCCCCACTGGATCCAAAATGTTTTAGAGTCGCCATATTTATTTGAAAGAATAAATTAAGCAAAACCAAAAAGAAAACCAGAGATTGCAAAAAACGGGTTCGGAGGCTAAGTTACGAGTTGGAAAGGTGCTAGGCACCCAACTCGCCCTTTCGGTCTCAAAACAATTTTTAGCTAAAGTATGCTTTTTGTTATATTTATTTAACAGATAAATAAAGCATTAACTGCCTACAAATACATCCATTTGTCTACATTATTTACAGACTTGCAACTGTCTCTTTTACAAATAATTACAAATATACTTGAAAAGATTTGGCCATAATAACGGCTCTTTTTAGTACTATTTCCTAACTAAATCCGGGCAACTGGCTAGCATTATATATATCTATTGGGCTGGATTAGGAAATAATACTTTACAAATAAAAATTTTAAAATAAAAACTTCTTGAGAAGAGCTTTTGTTGTTGTTGTTGTTGTTGTTGTTGTTGG
>CM028377.1:97538454-97581748 GCA_013146195.2 Codonopsis lanceolata
ATCTCACTGTCAGAGTTCGTGCATTTAGAAATAAGGTTCGAGAAGAAACTTTGTTTGCTTATGCATTTGTATCTGAACCTCGAACCAAAGAAGATTGATGAAGCTATCGAAGATCATAATCGGATTGAAGCTATGCAAGAAGAGCCGAATCCGCTGAAAGATGGAGCTTAGTTCAAAGACCGATCTAATCATCCAACATCTACACCAAGCCGGTATTCAAATAAAAGAGATGAAGATGGAAATGTCACCGTAAACAAAGCTAGATTGGTTGCTCGTATACCGATGTGAAGAAGGAATTGACTTCGATGAACGTTGTCTCGTTGTAGACTAGAAGCAATCGAATCTTCTAGCTTATGCCTCGCTCATGGACTTCAAAGTGTATCGATGGATGTTAAGAGTGCCTTTCTCAATGGTGATCTTCAAGAAACCGTGATACGTGGAACAACCTCCGTGATTTGTCATCTCGCATTAACCGACCACGCCTACCGACTCAAGAAAGCTCTCTCATTTGCCAAGCAAGCTCCTAGAGCTTGGTATGAAACTCTATCCAAGTTCTTAATTGAACAAGGATTCGTGGAGAGGAAGAATCGACACTACTTTATTCATCCTCAAGCACAAAGGCCATTCTTTCTCGGGTACAAATCTGCATTTACATCATCTTTGGATCAACTAACCAAAGCCTCGTGCAAAGATTCGAGAAGCGATGCAAAGCAAGTTCGAGATTTGAGATGATGGGTGAACTTACCTATTTTCTAGATCATAGATACAACGATTTCGATGGAATCTTCATCGACCAAACCAAATATGCAAAGGAACTAATCAAGAAGTTTGATTCATCCAAAGGATTTGAAACTCCAATGTCTACCGACCACCATCTTGACAAAGATGAAAAGGGAAAGCAAGAGAACATGACCAAGTACCGAGGAATCATAGGTTCACTTCTTTACCTTACCGCTAGTAGACTCGACATTATGTTTGTTGCTTGTGTTTGTGCTAGATTTCAGTGCATCCAAAGGAGTCACATTTGCTTGCTGCCAAACGTATCATCGATATGTTTCAAAAACAACAAATCTAGGCATTTGGTATTCAAATCCAACAACTTCAATCTAGTTGGATACTCGTTATGCATTATGCAGCCTCAAAGTGAGAAGAAGAAGCACCGCTGGGACTTGTCAATTTCTTGGAAACACCTGCCTCATGGTCTTGCAAGAAACAAGAATCAAGCAGCAACTCAACCACGTATGCATATTGTGCAAGCGTACCGTTGCTCTCAACTAATGGATGAAGCAACAACTAGTGGACTACAACATCAAGACCTAAAATCGCCTAATCATGTGTGACAACACATCGCTATTCTCGTCTCCAAAAATCCAGTGATGCATTCAAAGACAAAGCACATTGATATTCGTTATCATTTCTCAAAGATCATGTGGAAAAGGTAACATCGCCTGGAATATGTTCCAACTCGAGGATCAATTGGTGACATTCTCACAAAACCACCGGATGCCACCAGTTTGCTTATTTAAGGAGAAATCTTGGTATGATTGATCCTATCGCTAATTTTAAAATTTTGTTAATGTTTCTTTTCATACCGGAGACCAAGATTAGTCTAATCTGAAGACGTAAGTTCTCCTTACCTAAGACTTAAAGGTTAGTACCTACTTAATCTATTTTTGCTAAAGAGGTTTCTAAAGCAAGCAGTGGGGTCAAGGAAATTTGGTACTTAAGAAAATATCTTAAGTTCCCGCTTTTCAAACCGATATTTCTCGACTTTAAATAGTCCTTGAACCGGTCATTTCCAAACTTTACGAAACCCTCCGAACAGAAATCTTTTTTTTTCTCTCTCTCTCGAGTAACTACTTTCTCGCAATTTCAAGTTCTTCTTGTTTCTTCTTCTCATCTTCAACAATGGTACGCTCTCTCTACTCTACTGCATTTTATATGTAATCGTTTCCGCATTTCATTCTTAGCCTAAAATCCTTTTGGAATTCAAACGGTCATTTTCAAGTTTATACAAGAGCCGCCATTGTTGTTCTTACAAACTTGAATACTAATGCTTTTGTTTATTCATTGTTCATTCTTAAAACTTCGTTATGCATTTCTAGTGTGGTTTCTCTAAACATTCTAGGGTTTCAAGTTTTTGCTTCGAAAATTTCAAATTATTTTAGCAAACTTTAAAATTCCTACTTGTTTAGATGTCTAGATGAAAGCCCTAATTTTTATTTTGCTTTTCTTTCGTGCAAGAACTTCAAAATCAAAGCGCGACAATGGGAAGGCTTTTGACCCCGAAATGTCATTCCTCCAAGTTCAAATATCAACCTTCCAGATATCCCATCTATCCCGCCGCCATGACATTATTGTCGCTGGGACCCTAAGCTATACATTCCTGCATGTGCATTGACCTTCACCAATCAACTCTATAGCCGCCATGCCAAAGCTTGCGAGGATATGGACGCCTCGATCGATTCGGCCTCTTTCGCCTCAACGAAAACTACGCCTCTTCCCCCGGCAGTAAGAATTTATCAACGAATGGAGCTCATGAACCGATCGCTCTTCGCTGGTGGATTCGAGGCCGCCCCATCTCTCTGCCACCGCTAAATCTATTTCCACCATCATCTACGCATATTAATGAGAGCTCTTTTCAAAGAACCATGGCCGAGGCTTTACATGCCCTGAAGCCATGAGGGGAGCTGACACTCTCCTGAGCCACAAGGGAAAATGTTCAAATTTGTTCCTCTCGACGCTTCATCGCACCACCCACCTTTTTAGACAAGTGGGCTCCTATTCAAGAGTGGAGCACATGACATGTTTATCGGCCAACAGATCAACCCCGACTGTCAGTATTTCTACAAATTGCCTCAACCGGGGCTCATCATTTTCGACGAGCAAAAGCAAAGTGGGTGGAGAAAGCAAAGAACAACCCTACTTGCAAACGCCTTCGTCAGCCGATCAATGCCCTTTAAGGGATGATGCAAACATCAACTCTTCTTTGAAAGAAGATGAGTTGTATACAAGGGCCAAGGACAAGCACTCACTACCTCGAATACAAGAAATACGACCGAATACGAGAACAAGCGCCGGATGCAAAGGTTCTACCGCAGTCTCTTGAAAGTGGCCAAGCTTGCAGACCTATCTTGGTCACCCGCTTCAATATGGAAGCGCGCATGTAGCGGCAAGCAGACCTACAAAAGGCCTCCTCGCTAAATTTGAAGATCAGTGGGCCACTGACCTCCATCTAAAGGCCAAAGGCCCGGCCGATGAAGCAGCCGCCGCTAAGGTCCGCAGCGCCTGCAGGCAAAGCCAAGAAGACAAGGTCGGAAGTGGCACCTCCAACCCAAGAGGAGCAGCCAAATGGATCGAATGGAGATGAAGGAAGGCCGAAGAAGAAGGCACCAGCCAATCTAGCCATTCCTCTCCTCCATCTACCCAAGCCAAGCCCCTCTCTCCGCCACCTACCCAATCCACCCAACCACCTTCACCAACTCCCCGCCCCACTCCCAAACCAAAAACGAAGGAAACTTCAGAAACCTTTGAAAGACCAGCCCACCCAGCCCCCTCCAACCTCTACCGATGAAGCAATTGAAGTCTCCTATTCACCGAGGAAGAAAAGGAGAGCTACCTGGCATTCAACCCTCTACCGCCAGCCAACCAACTACCTCTACCGACGCCCAACACTCAACTGTCAACCCTTCATCTATACCAACTACCGACGCCCACACAACTACCGACGCCCAGCCCTTACCTGTCAACCCTTCATCTATACCTATCAACCCTTCATCTATTCTTCCCCGAGTCATCTACTCGAGGAATTCACCACCTCCTCGGAGGAGTCCATCCCTCAGGAGAGCTGTAACCCCAACTCCTCCTCCTCCTTCACCCTTTAACTACTCACCCGACCCATCCACACCTTCCTCACCACCCCAAACCCAACCAACTTCTTCAACCACACCACGCCTTTTAGACCTCGCCGCCAAGTTTCTTCGAACTTTCGTCAAGAGCGATCTCTTCACCCCTTCTCATCAAACTCCTCAACCTTCTCAACCTCCTCAACCTTCCCTTCAAAACCAAAATTCCTATTCTACCCCCGGCCTCTTCTTCTCTACCGAACCCATTCCCAATCCTCCCACATCGGTGAAAATTTCGACACCGATATGGAGCCGATTCCCCACCAACACCACCTCCACCCTCCCCTATAACCATTTCCTCTTCCACCAAAACCATACCAACCCAAGACTCATCCTCTTCGCCTCCGTAACTCCCCATATCCAACAAACCCATCGCCTCAGACTCCGCCTCTGCCGACACCATTCACATTGGCCAAGCATCTACTTCCCATCACCCAATGCCGAAGTTTTGTCCCTGCTTAGATGCCATCTACCAAGGCTAGGAAGCTTATAAGCATATCTACCGCTATCACAAGTAGCTTAATCGCAGCTAGCCAAGGCCAACGACCGAACCGCCACTACTCTTCGACAATTTCAAGAGGATGTTCTGACTCGTTTTGGGACGTATGCGGCACGACTTCACCGATGTCAAGATCAACATCGAAGCTCAACGAGATGAAGGTTGCCGTATCATAGGCTCCATTTTCTACGAGTTATTCCACGCCATCACTCTCCATCTCACCACGGCCGCATTCTACTATTATGGAACTCAACAACCTCGCCGCAACTCGCTCATGATATTATGAATGCCAACCGTGATCGTGATCCGGCCATCACGAGGAGAAGCAAATGAGATCTATCAACGTAATGCCGATGGAAGAGAACGTACCGCCTTCGTGAAGAACCGACTACCGCTTTCGCTCCACCGCACTCCGACCGATGCGTATGACGATTACCAACGAAGAATGGAAGAGCTAGAGCGAGAAAGAAGAGAAAAGGAGGTCGGCAGACAAAGGCAAAGGGAAAAAGACCTTTGTAGCTTTTGTATCTTTTCTTCCCTTTCCTTTGTATTTATCTTATTTTTGAAAACTCTGTTGTATGTAAACATCTTGTTTATAAATACAGATGATTACTTGTTTTTTCAAAAATTATGTTGTTTAAATTCTTGCTACGAGCAGATGATCGTACGCTGGCTCTGTCTCACCCCATGTATGCTCGTATCTGTGTCGAGGTGGATGTCTCACTGATTTTACCGGAAAGGATTTGGTTGGGTACGTCTAAAGACGATGGTTTTTGGCAACCGATAAAATTCGAAGGCAATATAGCTTTTTGTGAAGGCTGTGGGTTACTTGGTCATGTGGAAGATAATTGTCGTAAGAAAATATATGGGGCTGTTAATAACGCCACTATCAATAAGGACAAAAGCTCGGATGAGTTGCCCAATAAACCTATTGGAGGGAATGTAGTTAATGAAGTGAATGGGATATCGGGTGTTAAGCCCAGCAAACGTATCTGGCAACTAGTTGCACCTATAAACAAAGATTATGCCTCGGGCTCGAATGCTAAGGATGATAAGGGTGTTCCTAGGGAGGTGGAAACTGTAGATATAGTGGATAGCCCTAAAGGGCAATCTATTGATACTCAGTGTCATAATATTGCTTCTAAGTCTGGTGGAATTTATCCAGATAAGGGAATTATTAATGAGACCCTTACTTCTGATAATATGGCTTCGCAAGGTAAAGTAGGGCAGAAGGGAGGGGAGTCAATGGTGGCACCAGTTTCCATTATGAAGGCTGTTAAACCTAGTGGGACTGATAAGGCTGCAGCCCCTAAGTTGCACGAACAGGTTGTACAAAATCCTAATGTGCCGGGAGAAGATGTGGAGGATCATAATATTAGTAATGGTAATCATAAAAAACAATCAGCGTCCGGTGATAGTGGGATGCCTGCTCATGTTGGGAGTCATAGTAACATTAATGATAAGGATGTTTCGGAGGATCCGGACTTGCATACACATGGTTTCTGTTGCAATTCTTTTGCGGCATTGGCTGATCTTGAAGAATTGATAGAGGAGGATAGTAAAGCTGAGGCTACTAATTCTGCAGAGGGTTATAAGCATAAGCAAAAGGCTAAGTTATCTAGATCAGCATCTATGGATGATTGCCGAGACTTTCCAGCTTCCACCGCGACAACAAAAGAGTTTCGAAACAAATTTGCTTAATAAGAAGTCTAAGACTAAGAGGTATATGCAACAAAACAAACGTGTTACTAGGGCCTCCAAGCAGGGTCACAATCCTTCCGATTAATTTTATGGCTGTCATTGTTTGGAATGCTAGAGGTGTCGGTAATTCTGACACTATCAGTTATTTGAAGTCTATGATCAAACAGCATAAGCCCAACTTAGTGTGTATTTTGGAGCCTAAATTGTCTGGCAGTAGGATGATTAAAATAGCTAGACGTTTGAAATTATCGTTCTGTTTGCATGGGAACCCGACTAATTCCCATATTTGGCTGTTTTGGGACAATAAAATTCAGCTTAGTAACGTTGCTATGTCAAGCCAACATGTTACGGTTAGACTAGTATTGGAAAGCGGTGATGTAGTTATTTCCTCCTTTGTTTATGCCAAATGTAATAGAAGTGATCGTCAAATCTTATGGGCAGATCTGATTGATATTGCGGCTACTTATTCGTAACCTTGGATAGTTTTGGGCGATTTCAATGTCATTTCACAATGATCGAGAAATTAGAGGCTCCTTGTGATTACCCCAGCATGAATGATTTTAATATGTTTATGCAGCAGGCTGGTTTAGATGATGCTGGTTTTGAAGGAAGTATTTTCACATGGTGCAATAATCAGGATGGATTAGCCCGGATATGGCAACGACTTGATAGAGTTATGGTTAATGGATTCTATAAAGCTTTGTTCCCAGATCTTACGGTTCGTCATCTTAGCCGGGTTTTTTCGGATCATTCTCCGATGCTGGTGGACATGGTTAATAGGCATAAACGTGGTGGTGGTTTCCGTTTTCAACGGTTTTGGTTAGACCATCATGATTTCTTGAATTTTATTAAAAACCAATGGGCAGTAACCTTTCATGGCTCGCTACTGAATCTCTTCATTGGAAACTTCATCATTTGCGCACTGGGCTTCGTCGTTGGAATTGGGAGGTGTTCGGAAATATTTATCGTAGGATAGATAATCTTCAAGATGATGTCTTGCGATTGGATACGAGTTTGCAGAACTCTTGGGATGACAATGTGGCAACGCAGCTTTTGCAGGCTAAGCAACAATTATGTCAGGTTATATCGTGGTCGGATGAATTGGCTCAACAAAAGGCTAGAACAACATGGTTGACTGCTGGTGACAGGAATACTTCCTTTTTCCATGCTAGTGTGAAGGATAGGATTCATCATAACACTATTAAAATAAAGATGGATGATGGCAGTTGGTGTAATGACACAAAAAAAATCTGAGAGTTAGCAATTCAATATTATAATGACCTTTTCTCCTCTTCTCGGCCTAGTAATAATGCAGACCTGTTTGTCAGCTTTCCCCGTTTGATTGGTATTCAGGAGAATGCTTCTCTCAAAAGTTTGCCTTCTGAAGAGGAAATCTGGAATGCGGTGAAAGGTCTAAATCCAGACAGTGCCCCTGGCTCAGACGGGTTTACAGGATGGTTTTTTCAAGGATGCTGGGACATCATTAAGTTCGACGTTATCGCTGCGGTCCATGATTTCTTCAAGGGTGGTGCGCTTCCAAAAGGTATATCCTCCACTACTCTCATTCTCATTCCGAAAGTGGATAATCCTTCTAATTTGGGAGATCTACGTCCGATCAGCTTATGTAATTTCTCTTGCAAAATCATATCTCGGATCTTGGCTACGCGATTGGCTTCTCTTCTTCCATCTATTATTTCCTTGGAACAATCTGGCTTTGTTAAAGGGAGGAACATCCAGGATAACATTGTTCTGGCTCATGAATTAATCCAACGCATTGATCATAAATCGCATGGAGGAAATGTGGTGTTTAAACTAGACATGTCTAAAGCGTATGATCGTCTAGAATGGAGTTTTCTGTTGCGCACGTTGAAAGCCTTTGGTTTTGATGAAGAGATCTGTGACTTGGTTTACAGAATGATAAGCAACATCTGGTACACTTTGCCGATTAATGGAGAGGCCTTTGGTTTTTTCACGACTGCGTTCGACAGGTGACCCTCTGTCTCCTATCTTATTTGTGATGGCTCAAGAGATTCTCAGTTATAATATTAATAAGGCGGTTTCAGAGAGGAAAATTGGTGCTTATCGTCATGGAGTTGGTAATGTGTTGATTTCTCACTTATTGTATGCGGATGACATGCTCATTTTCTGTAATGGCAGTAAGAAGTCGATTCGCTCGTGGTTGTTATCGAAGCCTATGAAAAAGCCGCCGACAAATTTATAAACTTGGAGAAAAGTGGGTTTATCACTTCGCGTCACGCTACTCGAAGGAAGACTCAAAATCTTGTGCAATGGTTAGGATGTAAACAACTTCAGTTACCAATTAAATATTTGGGGATGCCTCTGTTCAAAGGAAGGGTGAAGTATGAATATTTCGAGAATATCGAAAAAAGGTTTCTATCGCAAGATTAGTGGTTGGAAGGCTAAATTATTATCCTTTGGTGCCAAAATTGTTTTGCTTAAATCGGTTTTGTGTAGCATTCCGATTTATGCTCTAGCTGCTTTTAAGCTCCCCAAAAAGTTTCTTCTAAAGCTGGAAAAGCATATGGCCAATTTTCTCTGGAGCTCGGCAGGGGAAGACCGTGTTCATTGGATATCTTGGGATCATGTTTGTAGGCCGATTAAGGAAGGAGGGCTTGGTATCCGCCCCCTTTCCCAAGTTATGGGTTCTCTTCATGCCAAACTTGCTTGGAGTGCCATTCAAGGAAAGAGTCTTTGGGCTCGCTTTTGTTCGCAAAGAAATATGGGAATGCAGATGGGTTTAATGTTCCCGCCTTCTTCTCATGTTTGGAAGGTCATATGGAGCATATGCCGAGAGTATTGGAGAATACCGATGGGTTGTAGGTCGGGTGATATTTCATTCTCGAACACGAACGGTGTGGCTCTACTTTGATTGGCCCGCGCCTATGGACCTCCAAGCACAAATCGAGGCGGTTCCTTTTATTCAGGACTTGTTACCTCTGATTCCTTCGACTCTTCACTCAGAGATTTACAAAGTGAAGCTCGATGATAATTCGGAAGATAAACAGTCTTCATGCTATCTAAAGAGGGTGTTTTCTGCTTTTTATATTGGAAATCCTTCGACATCCATGGCCTAAGATCACGTGGCTAGCAACCGTGGGCGCCTGGATACCAATGCGCATGAGCGGATTTCTTTGGAAAGTTTTGCACCGAGCTCTTCCAAGAGATCTTGCTCTCCATCGCTTTTAAAGTTCAATTGGCTTCCAAATGCCACTTTGTTGACAATCAAGCGCAAGAATCCTTGGAGCATCTTCTTATTCATTCCGAGATTGCTACGGCGCTTTGGAGTCGCTTTTGCTCGTATTTAACATGGTAGGCCGGTAAGATTCTTCTATGGTTCATTTGGTGAATTCGTGGATCACACATTCATCGACTGTAGCCGCTTTGGTGCGTAAAATTGGCATATGTATCCTCGTTCTTTCGGGAGATTTGGAAGGCTCGTTGCTCGGCCACGTTTGACAATATTAATATGTCGGTTGGCGCATTCGTGGAAGGATTATGAAGGGCTTGACGATATTTTATTTTTGTTCCAGTAGAGTTAGTTTGTCATTACTAGAAACTCTTTCTATTCAGGGCCTTCATTTGAGTATCAAAAACATTACAGTCCCTCGTGGACAATGGCTGCGGTGGGAGCCTCCTGAGTTGGATTTCCTAAAACTTAACACCGATGGATCGGCTATTCAGGGAAGATGTTCGAGGGGGGTTATTCGTCGTCGACGGGTCTATGGTGGCGGCTTTTTCCAATAATTATGGTGACGGCTCTAATATGTATCTTTGAAATTATGGCTCTTAGGGATGGCCTTCGTTTATGTAAGAACTTGGGGCTGAATAATGTTTTAGTTGAGTCCGATTCTCTGGTGGCTGTTAATGGCATCTCAGGTATTCATCAGATATCGTGGAACTATGTATATGGAATTCATGAATGTCAATCCCTGCTTGGTGATTTTGATCTTGCTCATGTCTTTAGAGAACAAAATAGAGTGGCGCACTGCCTTGCCTCTTGTGGCTCTCTCGCACTCGGTGTGTCATTTACCATTATAAGGCTGATCTTCCGTCTATTGTTCGCAAGGCTTTGTTGTTAGATGATAGAGGTTTATTTTCTTTTCGAAAATAGTTTGTTCTAGGCCTTGTGTGATTTCTAGAGGTAAGGCTCCTTTGTCCCCCTCTTTGGGTAAGGCCGGGTTGTCCTCCCGCTTTATTTGTGTTTTAATAATATTTTCGCAGTGCCGCCTCGCTTCTTAAAAAAAAAAAAAAAAAAATTCTTGCTGCTTTATTGTTTATCTATATTAGAATTTAAACATTCAGTTTAAATTTATTTAAACTGCTGCTAATCTGAGTGCTGTTCTTTGACTCTCTTATTCTTGTATGCACTTAGAATAGTCCCTTGCATTTGAGGTGTTATTCTGTTCAATAGAGGCATGTCTACCGACTACTTAATATATAAAATTTCTCAGACATGCTATTATCTATTAAATAGTTTGTTTTAAAACCCTCATTTGTAGTAATGATGACCAGATATAAATAGGAGGAGATTGTTGATTCTTATGTTAAATTTATATCTGATCAGTACATTACATTAGTTTTATACTTCAGTGGCTAATCGGGCTGCGTATCGATTAGCGTGGCAACTGTGTATAGAACTTTGCCTTGTATAGTTTTTATAGGACTTTTCAGGTTCAGCGGAAGACCCCTTCTCAGCTTCACCGGAAGACCTGCTCAAAGCTTAAGATCGGTAGACCTCGTGTCCAGCTGATCTGCTTCTACGTGTCCTCTCCAACAGAAAGCTAGCTGGATTAATTCAAACTTATTTCCATATATTATTTGAATTAATCCAAGTCACTCCCTGACATGTCAAGCAGCCGAAAGCAACTTTCCGAAAAGCAGGAATACTTTTCGTCCTGAACAGTGAAAGCAAAAAACATCGTCCCCCTACTTTCGCTTCATCTCTCGGATCGACACCAAATCGCCCACCTTTTGAAGATCTCGAAATGATTATCTCGCTCTAGATATCTGTGAAGACGAAAATCCTTGATCGACCCCATGCATTTAATGCATTTATGAATAGAGTTGTTGAAGTCTTCGCCCTCTCCAACGGATTCTTTTGAGATGCACTGCTTTAAATACGCCATTGAAGACGGAACAAGAGACAAGCCTGCATGTAATCAATCGAACACTTAAAGAATTGCTCTGAATCTACACAACTCCAAGTCTTTCAGTTCAGTGCATTCAATAGATCCTTAACAGATCTAGAAGTCCTCGTCAACAACAAGAAGCTGCTCTTCAACATTTATTGCTTTATTCTTCTTGTTGTTAACTTCCATTAACTATATACAGCATCTAATTAAATATCTTGTTTTTACGATATTTAATTCCCTAGACAAACACAAGTCAATATTTTGTACACGATCCATTAGGGATATTCTTTGTAATTGATCTAAGTGGAAAACATAGTGCACAATTTAAATCCAAGGTTGACTGCCTTGGTGGTGGACGTAGCACTCATTATAGTGTGAATCATCCCAAAATACTTGTGTTATTTCCTACTGTTTGTCTATTTATTTGAACTGCTTTGTTTCATTGTTTATATTATCCATTTCAGCAGAACTTAAGTAATCTGTAAAAGGTGTACCGGTAGTCCTTATCGGCAGACCTGGAACAACTTTCTTGAAAGTCTTCCGCTACTTGATTCTTCTCTTATATTGCAAGTAACTTTCAAGGAACTTACTTAAAAGTTTTAAAGTGTTAATAAGCTATTCAACCCCCCCCCCTTCTAGCTTATTATTGTGCTCATTGGGACCCACAGACGGTTTGGTGAGAGATTTGCATAACACCATGAGGGAGAAAAAGGAGGATCTAATGAAGGAGATTGGGAAAATTCGTAGTGAAAGAAAGAAAAGAACAAGAGAGGGAGGTAATGAACCTAATGATGTGCCAAGACATAGAATAGATGAAAAAATTAATTTTGATAAATATTTAGAGGATATTCAGTTGCAAATTAAGAACTCAAAACTAAAAGAATTGGAGGTAAATAAGGGTCACAAAAATTCTTCTAAACCTTTTCCAATAGTTGATGAGAGAGAAAACAATATGGTAGTTAGGAGGATGTTAGAAGTGAGAGTTCCAACTGTTGAAGAGATTGAAAAGGAGAAAATTTTCTTTACTAAGTGCAAAGTGCAAGAGCGAATTTGTGGGATGATCATTGATGGAAATAGTTGTACTAATGTTGCTAGTGTGACCATGGTTGAGAAATTATGGTTACCTACAACCAAACATTCTAAACCCTACAAGTTGCAATGCTTGAATGAATGAGGTATGTTGAGGGTGAACAAGCAAGTGTTTGTGAAGTTCAAGATTAGGAGAGCTCACTACAACAAAAATGGGCATTCACAACGTTTTTAAAATGTTGTAATAGGGTTTTCACAACGTTTTTCAAAACGTTGTGTTAACCAACGTTGTAATAGGGTCCCTTCTTTTACAACGTTTTAAAAAACGTTATATAAAACGTTGTCTTTTGTCATTACACAATAAAATTTATTTTCTTGAATTCTATTAGACAACGTTTAATAAAACGTTGTGAAAAACAAATGACAACATTTTTTGAAACGCTGTAATATGTAACACAACGTTTTTTGTGAAAACGTTGTGAATAGTTTTACACAACGTTTATTTAAAACATTGTAAATGCTATTTACACCTTTAACACAACGTTTATTAAATGTTGTAAATGGTATTTACAACGTTTAATAGAAACATTGTAAATTATTTATAAAAAAAAAAAAAAAAAACAACTCTTGGTTCCTTTCCTGTTCTGGCACCTCCCTGGGTCAAACTTGACTTCTCATTGCATGGATAAAAGCTAACTCATTGCATTAACATCTAAATACTTTATACAAATAACAATTCAAATTATAACATAAAACATCATTGAAAGAGTGTCGGGAAACGATGCAGGCATAGGATAAAAAAATACATGGTCATTCTAATATCTGCCTCGATGCCATTACCAAAACCATCACTACAACCACCAACAGGAAAGCCACCTCCTCTGCCATTCCCCCTTAGAGCACCCCTTCCATGGAAAGCACCACGTCGACCTCCACGTAGAATTTTCTATAAGCCTTAAGGTCTTCCTTGTGAAGAAAAAGCTCACACTAATTAAGGAAGAGCAAGCTGCCCTTTCAAAGAAAATGAAAATTCTTTCTACAACTGAGGCCATGAAAAGGCCTAGGAGAACTGTTAGATCTGCTGTTCTCACAAATCTCCCATAGCAGCTGCTGAGGAAGAGCAACCTGCTGCCACTCAGGAAGAAACTCTTTCCCCTGCTCAATCTGAACAAACTGCAGTTTATCAAATCTGGTTTATAGCAGTTCCAGTCAAGATTATAAAATAACCAGAAGGGCTTTCAAACCAGACTAAAATAAATATGGGACACTAGGATTTAACCAGAAGACTATTATAATGGTATGTAATAACAACTAGTCGACACGGGTCAGCTACAGATATTACTCAACACATCATAGATTATTCAAAAGATAGCTTTAGACTGTGTTATTAAACCCCAAATATCCTCACTACTAGATGTTTTCTGGAACTCAAGAGCAAGAAATGAGCATAAAGGGCAGCGAAACTATGACTTGATCAAAAAGGTTGGGCCCATTTACATTCATTTTGGTTTGTTTTGTGAAGTGGACTAGACAGGAAAACGTCACTGAGCACCGTCAATAGCACAAGGAGTGAGGTACATTATTCAACTGAGAGCTGAAAGGAATAAATTGTGGACTAAATTTTTGAATTCCCTATCCCACTGTCACCTATGAAGGCAAGGCTAAAGGAACATATAAAAGAAAAGAAATAACCTCCATTTTCCACAATCTACTAACTTGCAATCTGGGATTTTGGAAGTCATCCATGGCAGCAGCTAATGCAGGGAGCACAAGATGATGATACTTGACTTGCAGATCTGGCCCCAAATCTGTAGACAATTGCCCAATTGCATTAATAGCTGCCCACCTCACACGAGGGTGGGGATGTTGAAATGAGTTTAACACCATTGAGACTACTTGTTCCAATTTTTTTATCATAACCTTCATAAAAAAAAAACAATAAAAACATCAATATACACATACTAAAGTCTAAAGTCTCCATATGATCCCATAAATACCTTGCATTTGAGCAATTGAAGGCAGTGTGATTGAGTAAATGAAAAAAACATTTTCCTTATGATGTGTGAGACATCAATTCTAGGGTGAAAGGTTTAAGAACCCTACAAGTGAGACTAGGTTTTCTATCTTTTTTTACGTCCTTGTCTTGATATTTCCTCCTTTCAATTTCCTCTACTCTTATCCTACGAAACAGATCAGAATTTCTAGATTCATCCAGTTATTTTCTTTTTTAAAAATTCCATAATTCTAAGCCCAAGTCATCCAACATCACACAACCACTTGCCTAGCAATGATTCGCTAATCATTATGCCTATCTCTATCTCTATTTTTACCAGGGAAAAAGAAAAAATGAAAAGAAAACAAGAAACATGTTTAATAACTTCTATTAACAATCCAACTTCAAAACTCAATTTAATAAATATTAGTATGTGTTTTCAACTTATTAATCTTATAGCGAACCAAAATAAATGTAACAAGTAAAAAATCAAAATTGCTGGAAAATTCCTTGTAACATTCTTGCTTAGGAGTGGTCCTATATAAGATGATGGGAAGCTTGACTGTTGAATTATAGGTACCAATATTGTACTTAATTTTCTGTAATGCAAAACACAAAAAAAATTCTTCAATGGTACTGATGCAAGTTAGTTTTAGAACACTTGCATTGATGCATGAACATTACTAACAATTTGGCAATCGCAAAATTGACTTTAGTTTAATCTGCATCTTTTCATGACCATGATTGATTCATATATGGTCTTGAGAAACTAATTAATCTCAAAACTCTTACAGTAAAACAGTTGAAAAGTAACAAGTCAAACAAATTTTCTGAGAACTGTTTATTAAATTAATGAAGCTATTAAGAATAGGATTTTGCAAACACTTGAATAGTACAGGTCTTCCCATCCAAACTGATAGTACTAAAAAAAAAAAAGATCTAGTACGTACCTGATCGATGTTTTAATTAATCTTTTTCCTTGCAAGTGGACAAGACTATTATAGGTATTGGAAGCAAGGGTCGAACCCACAGAGACAAGTGATCACGAACAATGCAATTTATTGATAGCAAATTATTAATCTAAAGGGGTTTTTATAATTATTTTATTCTAACTACTATTTATATTTAGATGTTTAACTAATTAGCAGTAATTACAGATATGAAGATCTTATGGTGGTTGGCAATCTAGGATTCTGGGTTTCACTTGTATCTCCTTTATGTTCAATTCATAATAATTATCATTCAAATTCTTGGGTTCGTTCACTAAAGATAGATATAGTCTGTTGAACAATTGGTTCAGCCTCCATCCCCGCAAAATTCATCCATTCTATATCCTAAGCACAGGAACTGTCAATCTAGTTGTCACATAGATTTATGATCTATCTGTCACCTAGATCATGTATGAACCTGGTCCTAACTTATCACTCTCGTGCATCGATAGGTCCAATTTATTGTGATGGTGAGCCAGTGTACGACATATGCACATTGGTCATGCAGTTATCCGCACCTCTAAGCCTTTATTATTTGCGATTACATTCATTTGTTCAAAGCAAAATAATATAGGGATTGATAAACAACACAATCAACAAGAATTGAATGATCATATATAAGAATCAAAACATAAATTCGATACAAGTTACCTTCCACCTCCTAGATTATGGATGATTTAGTTCATCATAGACAATGAACAGCACATGGAGATGATCGGATACATGATTTGATCTTCAATACTTGAAATTACACAATCTAATTATGATATACAATCTAAAAACTACCTAAAATCTACTAAAAAGTGCTTTCAGCCGTGTCCCTCTATCTGGCTCTCGACATCCAGCTTCAATATATACTCGGGAGTTGTAATCCAATCGAATAACTGTGTGAAAATCCGAAAATAGCGCATTCTGACCACCTTGCGATCGCAAGGTGTTGAGTACCTTGCGTCCGCAAGGTCTCCAGTGTGTCTGGCCTTGGACTGCTTGACTTCTTCCGCCTACCTTGCGCAGTCGATGTACCTTGCGTCAAGGTCTTCGATGATCTTTACTTTTTCTTCATTTTTCCTTTTTGGCCCTTCTTGACATAAAACCACGGAGTTTCGCATATTTTCACTAATAACCCTGAAACTTACAAAACTCACCGAAAACATATATTAGTAGCCAAAAGCCTTGTGAAATAGCATAATTTAAGTCATAGAAGCATATAAAATCGACGTATAAAATACATCGATCAAATACCCCTAAACTTAAACGTTGCTCGTCCACGAGTAAACAAAACATATAATTACAAAAGCATATAAATAACAATTAACAAAAATAAAAATCTTTTTGGAGGGTGACACTATTTACACTCCTTTATAAACCCACAAACTCAAGGAGACTCTTTCGAGTGACTCGACTAAGCAGATAAATACAAAAACTGATAAATACAAAAATATATAAAAATTAAACTAAAAATAAACATAAAATCTTTTTGGCTTCAATCTCAAGTTATAGGTGTATGGTATGCAAAGTAATCTCAGTTCGATGCTCACCACATATATAGGCTTAGTCACATAGAACCAACTGGTCTTTTCTTAAAACTGCTACTACTTCTAATTTCTCCGTGTGTGTGTGATCACCAGTCTTAAAGAATATCTTAACTAAAACAGTTTTATTAAGCTAAACACCACATTCATATGAAAATCAAAGTTTAATAGAAAATCATGCATTAGAATTATGAGATCTACCATCCAAATCCGGTCAGTTACAGATAGGAAGGTCCCAAGGATTTCAAAGACTTATACATCCATCCCATGCACTTCTATGTATGACATACAATGCTCTCCTATCCCAATGACTTGTAATAGCTAAGATTATGCTAACACAGTGAGCTTTAGGGCGAATAATAATGAACATGAAGTGTTTGATCAATTCCATATGACTCACTTGACAGTTAAAATAGCATAAGCATTGGCAAGAAGATCATTAGGTCTTTATTTAGCTTGTAATGTAAGGCCAAGGTGTTGGGGGATTTGATGGAAAGGGATTGGAATTCAAAGTGAGAGAGTAAAACTACCCTTTATCCCTCATACTTCCAAGCAAAAGGAAGTTTTCCCTATTTAGGCTAGGACATGCAAAGACTACAAGTGGAGGGGTGCTTTCCGTTACTTTTCAGTTTTCTTCTTTCCCCCCCCCCCCAAAAAAACTTGTTTTGGGCAATATATACTTCTAAAAATATCACATCATCCTTATCAGCATAATTTTTCTGACATATTTTCTCTTGAAAGCTATGCTTCCATTTGAATCTTTGTTACACTCTTCTTCTTCCGTTTTATTTTTCGTTGACACATAATTTTTCTTTTCTTTTCTTTTTCTATATATATATATATTTTTTTTTTCTTTTCGACGATGGAGAGAAGAAGTCTTCCGAAAAATAGCCTAACTGAAAAGAAGAGGTCCTCCAAAATCAATTTCCCACCCACATCCTACTCTCTCAAAGGGTAGGCTAAAAGTGTATAGACTTTTAGGGTTAAGTTAATGTGGGTAATAGAAACGATGGCGAATGGGGGTTTAAATAGTGTGCTTAGCACATTCCATTCTTTTTCATTAGGCTCAACGGGGACACTAGGGATATTTTTAGTATAGGTCAGGGAATATTTAGGCTCTAACGATCCAAAGATGGCCTAAGTCATTTCTTAATGCCAAATGCTCATGTAGTTTTTAAAGCAAGTAAGACAACACAAAATATCATATCAACTGTGGGAATTGTGGGTTGAATGTTTAGCATCACTGGATTTCACATAAGCATTCGCTAAGACAGATGGTAGGGACAATTGAGGCTAACATGCAGACATGGTTCGAAAGTGTGCTTGAGATATATAAATGAAAAAATCCAAGGGATCTAACTATCATGCAATTGACCCTAAGTCACAATTTAATGCAACAATTATGTTCGAATGGCTATGCATCATATTCTTGTGCATATCTTGTTGTAATGAAGTAGGTGTTATAAACTTTATAAAACTATTCTAATTAATCCATAATTATGACTGGTGTAGGTGCATGAAGAATTTACAGAAAAGTAAAAGTTTCGCAAAATTAAGTAAATTCCAAAGGGATCTATGGACTAGCTATGCGGTTCATTACATTAACTCCTCATTGACTACGACTAGCATTACCACACCTAAACTTGAGGATGAAAATTTTGAAATATTTTTATATTTATTTATATTTTATTTTTTTTTATAAGAAAATTGGAGATGATGACGATGACTCATTTGATGATGGGTTCCTATAAGAGGAACCCACGAGTATCCAAAGTGAGTGTATTCTGGTCAAGGCAAAACCTCCGAAAATAAGAAAAAATTAAAAACAGGAAAATAGGGTGAAGAGTTAAATGGTCATCAAGAAAAGAAAATTTTCTTCACCCTAGAAACATAGCCCAACTCCATTCCTCCTTAGGCTAGGACCTGCTAGGACTCTAAGCTTAGAATCCCCCCCAAACTTAATTTCTATTTTGTCCTCAAAATGGAGGAGCATATTAAAGGATTGATGGGGTAGGACAAATATAAAAAGGACGTAGCAGGTCCACTTAAAGAAAGATGATGGAACTTGGGCCTCGACTCATGGTGAGTCGGGCGGAAATAACGAATGAGGATGTAACTCGGGGATCGTGCCAGGAGGCAGCCCATAATAGGCGGAGACATTTTGTCCCACCGTGTTAAACCAACCAAACAGCCGCTCTTGGTCGGCACGAATTTGTGCCAACTGTTGAGTTGCCATCTGGCCTTCTAGGGCAACCTCTTCTAGCCTATTGGAGATCCCAACGAGCGGGTCCTCCTCCTCCTCTTCGGGTTCCTCCCTTGAGGAACCCTCACTCTCCGGTGGTGCTCAAACAAAATGGCCCTAGTAATGGCCGGACCAGCCTTAAGCCTCTCCGCGTGTCTGGGCCATCTCACGCCTGCCCTCCTACACAACTCGGTGATCAAATGCGGGAATACGAACCCCGCATTTGTGGCACCTCTAATAAGGGTCTTGATATGGCCGTTGATCAAACGGCCAACATCAACAGACCCACCGGACATAATGGTGTAGGTCAAGACAGCCCTCTCCCAAGTCACCGTATGTTGGTGACTGGAGGGCATGAGACGCCCACAAACAAATTTGAACACGGGCTTGGCCGTGTTCTGAAGGAAGGACTCCTCCATGGTGCGTGGACCAAAGGGTGGATTACGGTTGTAGGTCCACTCAACACCAGGGAGGGCGATGGTCGCATTGACCACCTCGACAGGGATAGGGGGTGTTGGAGGTGTGTGCTAAAATTATCGGCACCAACCGCGAAGTTGGAGGTGCCGAAATATTCGTTAATGCTTTGGGACAAAAAATTTACTACGACGTCCCTAACATTAACGGTGTCTAAAACACCCCCATCTATGCCAATGCTGCCATTGGCATAGAACCTCGGACAATAGGCACTACGGCTGCCTTTGGCGGAGAGTCAATCAAACGCCCCCACCTACGGGCTGTAAAATTTGGACGGAGGCCAAATTCTTCAGCCTTGAATCCCCTCTCGGGAACCAAGGACTTGGAGAGTTTGGCCGCATATCGTTCTGAGGCCTCGTAGGACACAAATCGGGTAAGGTCAAAATTTTGTTCCTCCTCCTGAACAGGGCGGGAGGACGAAGCACCGATATTTCTACGTTTTCTAAACATTTTGTTTGAATAAAAATTAAAAACTAAAGATTTAACAATTAAAATAAGTTTTTAGAATTTTAAAATTAAAAATAAATTCTAAAGCATGCAAAATTTTATCTACGTTAAAATTATCTAACACCCTAGCATGCAAATATTTGACGTAAAAATTAAAGAGAGAGGTTAGGATTACTTGTTTGCAGCTTAGATGGAGAGAGTAGCTGGAGTGTTGAGCTTAATCGGTGTCGGCAACAATGGAGTTTCCTTCTCTTCCTTCAAAACCTCTTCAACTTTAATGGAGTGCAATGGTGGATGTGGGGGAGGTAGAAGATGAAGAATGATGAAGGTGGGAGAAGATCCTTGGGAGTAGAGCCGGAATCTGGACCGATTTGCAAGAGTTTCGCCGAAATTTGGAAGAGAGACGGTTGCTTCTTCGCTGCTTTGCTGAAGAGGGAGAGAGTTTCTGGTGATTCTGTACTTGAAAACCCGACACTGTTTATATAGGGGGACCTTGCGGTCGCAAGGTCTGCCACACCTTGCGACCGCAAGGTAGGCAGTCAAAACGGTTAATCTTCTTGTCATTCCCCACGTCTGCCTGGTACACTGCACGAAATTCGCATTTACTGGGGGCCTTGCGGTCGCAAGGTCCTTTACACCTTACGTCCACAAGGTGTCCAGAACTATCCCACTTGTTTTCCTTTCACTTCTTTTCAACAGTTTTACAAATCAGCCCTTCCATTAACTTCCGTTATGTTTCTTAACTTTCCTATATTGCAAAAACTTAACAAAAATTCTAAACTAAAATTATTAGTAACATATAAATACAACACTAAAATGCTTTTTCTCCCCCAAACTTGAATTTTGGCATATTTAATTAAAAATTAAATGTCCAAAAATTAGATTTAACGGAGGATAACATATTTAAACTAACTACAAAAGAAATAACATTCAAAATAGTGGTTGCCTCCCACTTAGCGCCTTTGTTTAACGTCTTTGGCTCGACCAAACTGCAAGCCTAATCCCGGGGTGGTTCATTGTCAGCCAAACGAATTAACTCAATTGTTCGTTCAACTGACATCGACTCTAAATATGGCTTGAGTCGGTGTCCATTCACTTTGAAAATTTCATTATTTTTAGGATTTTGAATATCAACAGCTCCATGAGGATAAATTCGTACGATTATAAAGGGACCAGACCATTTAGATTTCAACTTTCCAGGGAATAGCCTTAATCTAGAATTAAAAAGTAACACTTTCATCCCTGGATGAAACATTTTGTTGGCTAACCCCATGTCATGATATTTCTTGGTCTTTTCTTTATATGTCTTCGTATTCTCATACGAATTCAACCTATGTTCTTCTAACTCATTTAACTGAAACAATCTTTCTTCTCCAGCCAAGGTTAAATCTAAATTTAATTCTTTAACAGCCCAATAGGCTTTATGCTCAATTTCAACTGGTAAATGGCAAGCTTTGTCATATACCATTCTATATGGACTCATTCTTATGGGGGTCTTAAAAGCAGTTCGGTATGCCCATAAAGCATCCTTGAGTTTAGATTCTCAATCTTTATGATTAGGCCTTACAGTCTTTTCTAATACTGATTTTATTTGTCTATTGCTAACTTCCACTTAGCCAGATGTTTGAGGATGATAAGGTGTAGCTAACTTGTGAGTTAGCCAACAAAATGTTCGTTTACAGTGCATCTTTCATTTTTTCCCCTATTTTTCTAGGCTTTCAAAGGTGACTACCCTAGAAGATAAATATGGTGGGATCAAATACTATCTAAACATGATTTGAACTTCGGCACGAGGCAATGTATACTCGGTAGTTATTTAAAATGCTATGCAATTTCAATTCACGCCACTTATTTATGTGTGTATTAACATGAAATGGAAACAACATACACAACTTTTAAGTGGACATTTACATTGTCTTGAAAGGGGTATTAATTCAATGACACCAGAAAATCATATACTCCATCTCTGTCTGTATAGTAGCACCTGATAAAACTCTATGGTGCTCTCAGGGGGCACTAGCGTTAGTGTTAGCGTGCTAGCTTTCTACTAAAAAATCTACTTCCCTATGCATGTTTCATGATCAAATCATTGGTGGCCGAGCGACACACGACACGCGCTACAATGGATGGGACAAACGGTCAAGATAGCTCGCACGAGGCGGAGGTCGTGCAGTGGAACCAAACCAATCCAGTTTGGTTGTGAGAGACAGCTCTAAAGAGTAGATTAATTGGATTTTAGTGAGTAGTGGGCAGTGGCCTGCAGGCTGATCATCTTTTTCCCCTAGAAAAGCAAAAGGGGAAATCAAAAGCTAACTAGCTAAATTGACAAAATTGGAATAAAATGACTTAAACATATCAGCAATGCTGAATTTTCTTAGAGGCCAAACATCAAACACCTTGTAGGCAGTATGAAATATTTCATGCTTGGGCACAGGTTATGTACGTATTAGGGCATATAGTTACATAAAAAGAGTTTAGGGCACACATTAGGTAAGGAAAGTGATATACGAGCTTACCAGATGAACTTGGATCAACAATGAATGAACCAAGCCCCAATCGCAGATTAAAACCCCAAAGTTTGTCTAAGAAATCTACGTGAAATGGGAAGATAAAGGGAGAAAATTAGCACGAGTGCTGTTGTGAGAGTGGATTGAAATCTTACCTTGAGATTTACCTTGTTGCTGCTAAAGATTAAGAGAGAGCATGAGAGAAAGACCAGGGAAACACAAAGACGATGTTAAGGATTTCTTTCCCTGTTGAGTATATGTTTCGGGTGATTGTGAACTTATAGTCGGGTGATTGTGAAATTAGAGCGTGGGGGCAGGGGAAATTATACCGTGCTTTTTTTTTGTGTGGAATTGGTTTAATAACACAACGTAAATATAATAAAACGTTTTAATCTAAGACAACCTAAACAGCAGCTCACGATTATTATTAATGGTCAAAGACAACGTTGCTTTTCCAAACGTTGTATATTAAAGGGAAAAAACAATGTTTTGTTTCAAAATGTTGTATATTAAATTAATCCACAACGTTTTCTGTATAAACGTTGTTGTATATATATTTTAGACAACGTTTTCAAAAAAACGTTGTGTAAAAAACGTTGTCTAAAACTAATTTTGTTGTAGTGAGATATGAAGATGAGGTGATGTGTGATGTGCTGCCAATACGATAGACTCATTTATTGCTAGGGCAACCTTGGCAAGTTAAGAAGAGTGCTACTTAAGATGGCAACACAAAAAGACATTCTTTTGTGCATGATCAAATAACCATTAAACTTGTACCATTGACTCCAACACAAGCTTATGAGAATTTTATGATGTTAAGTTCAATAGCTAGTGAAAAGAGAAAGGCTAGTGAGGAAAAGAATATAGAGAAGCCTTTAAAAAAGGAGAACTTGAGAGAAAATAAAGAGAGTTTGGCTAGAGAGCAAAGTGAGGAGTGTGAGGTAGCCAAGAAAAAGGAGAGCTCAAGTGAAAGTAATGAGAGTTTGGCTAGAGATAAAAGTGAGTTTTGTGAGATAACCAAGAAAAAGGAGAGCTTGTGTGAAAACACGAGTGAGAGGCCGATTTTAGAGACTAGTGAAAGATGTGAGATAACCGAGAAAAAGGAGAGAAAAATTAGTGTGTGTGAGAAAAAGAAAGAGTGTGAGAAAGTGAAAGAAGTTAAGGCAAATTTTGATACTAATCAAGTTAATGTTGTATTGCCAAAGTCTATTGTTTCTTTTTCACGAACTTTTCAAGAGGCACCACCAAAAGAAATTGTGAGATTCAAGATGGAATACCAATAAGGTAAGGAGATTGTTGTAGAACCTACATTTTCTCAAAGGTATGATCTTAATCTTTCTTGGAAGAATAAGTTGTGTGGTGAATTGTTACATGTTAAGCACCATGACATTGAGAATAGACTCAATAGAGTTATTGTTGAGTTTGGAAAATTGAGTGGTCTTGTGGACACTTATGTCATGGGTGAAATTTTTAGAAGTGTTGCTTTGAAAAATTTGATTAGTCTTATGAGTGACTTGTTCATAAGAGAGATTGTTAGACCATATGACATGTGCGAAAAGTTTCATTTGCAAAATTTGGTTAGTCACCATGGTCTAAGTGATTGGATGAAATGTGGTAAGCACATTGGTGATAAACTTGGCTTAAGATTGCATATTCCTAATCATGTGTATGTAGATCCATTCATGGAGAATACTTTGGTTGATAAGTCATTAGGATTGCATTGTTTATTGAAAGTTGAGAGGGAATCTCTTAGTTGTGCATTAATGAATAGAACTAGAATTCATCTTTTTACAAGTTCATTGCATGATGATGGTATTATTGTGAATCTTAATATAGGACATCTTAAGCCATACCATGAGATAGTAGATGTGTTCCATAATGCTTTGATAGGTGTTGAATTGATGAGTTTACATGGTGTGACTAAATTACCTAATTGTGTGAGTCCTATACGTGAGAAGATGCAACATTCTTCTATATTGAGTTATGTTGATGCATGTTTCAAAGAAGATGTTGTTTTTCGTGTTATATTATTCTTTCACAAGATTTATGGATTGCATGAGTTACATATGGATTCATGGAAAGAGACAACTCATGTTAAGCATGTTAAACCTTGGAAAGTTGATGAAGTTCATATTGTTGATGATTATAAGCATGTTTTAACACATGATCTGATTTTTGAGCATAAAGGATGTTTATTCTTGAGATTACACTCTGGTTGTAATTTCTTATCATTGCATGATTCATTATTGATAAATATGGATATGCAAAAGATGAAAGTTTTTAGGTTGATATTTAAACTTGGTGAAATCAATTGTTTGTTTCAAATCGAGGAATTAAGTAAGTTGAGGAGCGAAAGATTTGATTATGGTAGTAAATTGTCTTATATAATCATTTTATTGATTTGCATGATTTATTGTGTATGCTTTGGATTGCATAAAGTTGTGATGATGAGCATGGTTGTGCCAAAAGATGATTTACTAGGTTAATGTTTAAACCTGGTGATTTTGGTTCTATAAAGGATTTTCATGAGGGAGCATCGAGTTGTGATAACTTGATGAGTGAGATTATAAACATTGATGGATTAACTTGTCATGACGGATTTGGATACATGAGTTGGTATGCCATATTGCATATTATCTTATTATACTTATTGATATCTTTCATTGACATTCCTTATGATGATGTCGTTGTGTTTAATGTTGCATATGTGATGTTGTCATTCATGGAAAGTCATCGAGTAATGCAAGTGAGATATGTTAGATTGGTATTTGAACCTGGTGATAGGGTTTGGATGTGTTTGATGGTGGGACACTTTCCTACATCAAGAGATGTTTTTGCTAAATTGTTACATAACCCATTGTGTGCTAACAATGTTGTTCATCTAGTATTGCATAGTGTTGTTGTGTTTCTCCTACAAGTTTGGGCAAGGATCAATGTGGAACACAAGAGGGGATATGATGCAAATAGAGTTCGATTAATTCATGATCCCATAAATTTGGTTTATGTGGACTTGGATGGAAGGCTCATTCAAGAATGAAAGGATTTTGAGCATGACCACAATATGATTGTTAAAATTGATTCAAACGGTAAGATTTATGTGAGTTCATACGTTACGGTTGTTAATTCGCGTCCATTCGATATAGGTCTAGATTTGAGGACAAATCCTTTTGAAGAGAGGGAGAATGATGTGATCTTAGCGAGCTCGAGTTTGGATGAGACATGTGATGACTGGTTCGAGAGTTGGAAGATTCAATAAAGGATGATCAAGCATGAGGAGTTCGTGATTGAACAAAATATCAAGTGTCAAAGAAATCAAATGAAGTCCTTTAAATGTGTAGAGTATGATTGGAAGTTTCAAGAGTTCTATACAAACTTAATTCGTGGATTTATTGGAGATTCATGTTATTACAATGGCTACTCTACAAATTCAAACATGTGTTGTGAAGCCTTAGATTTCATGGATGATGACTTGAAGACTCGAGAAATGTTCGTTAATGTCATACAATGACTTTGGAAGCTTTTAACGCCTAAATGAAGACTTTAGGGGGCCAAAATGCAACTTTGAAAATTAGGCCTTTACAAAAAATGAGATTTGTAGATTTTTCTTATTTTGGAGGATTTATGTTTCTTAAATAGATTAAGTAACTTACCTAATTATTTCCTACATGGATTAGGTAAGTTGAGTAGTTTCCTAAGTGGATTTTAAGTAGTTTCCTAAGTTGATTCTAAGTAGTTTCCTAAGTTGATTCTACTTAGACTTTTCCTTTTACTTTTAGGTTTAGGATTCACAACCCATATAAATAAGGGTTGTGGCTTTTTGTTTTAGACAACTTTCTGATTATTGATTAATATAGTTTTTGAGTGTTTTTCAAAACCTCCTTATTCTTCATTGAACTTGTGATTATTTGGTGAGAAGCTAAGTAATCGAAACCCGAACTTATCAATAGGATATTCATTCCTATTGTAGCGTTCTTCATTATACCAAGGTTCGTGTTCATCTTGTAATTGGATCGTGGAGTACCACGTTCAGTAACGGATTGTAGCATTGGGTCAAGGTGTCATCTTCCATCTTCATCATTGACGTTCTTCCCTTGCCGTGCTGCGTGGTCTTTGATTCCTCCATCACGAGTACGCGTCTAGGAATCATATCACAATGTTCCTAACATATGGAGAGGCAGACGACAATGTGGCTAGGAGACCTCTATCATAAAAGAATTGGACTAGATTTTGTGCAATCAAATCATCCTTGGGAATAACTCTTTCATCAACTATTTTTCTAGAGGTGTTATACCTTAAGGAAGCAGCAGAGAAGATAAATTTATCAGAAAAAGGGGTACCTAAATCAACTCCAGTAATTACAGAAGAGAACGTAGCTTCCCCAGTGGCTACATTGGGAGCTACATTGCTCATAGTAGTAGGTCTTCTTCTGGTGAATCTTAGGGGAACCTTTGTACTATCCTCACTTTCTTCAAGAGAAACTTCTTTTGTAGCAAAGTCCTGGTTAGAACTGTCATCAAACTCTGAGGAGCTTGAAGATTTGACAGGGCTGGGAGAATGAGATGGAGAGACATGAGGGGATGCATTCTTCAGGTGAACTAAATAATCAGCAAGAGTCCTTTGTTCATCAGAGTAACTCATTATGAGAGATCCACTTCAGGGACAACAGAGGCAGCAACAGGAGAATCCTCATAATGTGCAGAAGATTCATGTGGGAATATTTCTTTGGGAGAGGGTATAGGATAATCTTCATCAACAGTTTCTAAGAGAGAGGGCATAGAATAGCTGCTATCAATGGTGTGAGCAGGTGGACAGGGTTCAACAACAAATTTATCCCCAGCAACAAAGTCATCATCATCACTGTCACTTGCAATTGGAACAGCCTCTTCAAATTGGTCTGGATTGACCTTGAATTTCTTGGCTCTTTCGACCTCAGCACCACTAGGATTTTGAAATTGCTTGGAATTCCCCTCAAACACTTGGATTTACGGGTGCTATGGTTTCCAATTTGAGGGAAACCAGACAGATCTCCAGGGTTTTCCACGTCAATGGCATTTTCTCGTTCCCCAGGCAGAATGCAGGAGAGGGGCTCATGAAGGGGGTTAGCAAGAACAATGGCAGTACCTGGATGTGATGGAGATGAGGTTTGTGGCGATGTAGCTTTGGGAGAAGTAGCACTGGAAGCTACATCGGCTGAGGGATTCTGCTTCATGAAATCTGTAGGGCTGGAAGGAGTAGAAGCCATGGAGGATTTAGAGTTTTTTAGACAGGGGATGAAGAGAGAGATGGTAGCCCTGAACCTTCAACAATTTGGGAATGAGAGATTATGAGAGAGGAAGAGAGAGGTGAAACCTGGAACAATCACTTAACAACCAACACTTAATTGATTAGCCGTTAGTAACTATAAACCAGGGAATGCGAGGGGGCGTTTTGTGATAAATCCCAAACAAATTTTTGAATTTTGAAATAAATTAACCAAATCTCATAAACGAACATTAAGAAATCTGATTTTGAGAAAAATGTGGGGAGCTATGTATGAGGATAACAATAGATTTCTTTTTCCCATTTTTGAAAATTTTGAATTTCAAACATCACCAAGGATTCATAACAAACACACTAAAGGATTTACCAAAATTGTGCCAAACCAAGCATTCAAAATAGCAGTTCATAACCATTATCCAAAAACCCTTAAAACTTCACAAAGATTAGACTTCCACATAAATTTTCAACATGGAATACTTTGGTAATTATTTTGCAATTTTTGAGATAAGGACAAAATTTCAATAGGCTGATATTATCAATATAGAACATGCCCTAAAAATATGCCTAACATATGAGGAAATCAGATTAGACAGAAACTAGACTAATGCAGTCACACACATGTGAAAAATGTCTAGATCATCTTAATGTAGTTCCCAATGTAGCTGCATTGGAAGATGAATTCGCCAAAATTGTGATTTTTATGTACACTTTATCAATTTTTGTTCATAAAAGCAATACTCATCTCCCACAAAATCCATAGGTACTTTATTTCCCCAGGAGAATAGCTCTACTTTATTTCAAGCATATTCACAACATGCCACTAGGAACCTTTCACACTATTTACCAAGGGAAGCCACTTTGCTTTTGATCAATCCATGAAATTCAAGGATTCATAGTCCCAAAAGAAAGGTGCCACAAACCTTGTTCATAGGTTGCTTTTTTCCGTTAGGTAGCTTTCACACTTTTTCTTTCAAAGGAATCCAATTTTCTCGAGATCACCCTATGAGAACCTAAGTTCCATAGTACCAAGATAAATTGCTACAACCCTTGATTTTTTAAGGTAGCTCTTTCCTTTGTGGACTTTAAACATTCATAAAACAAACAATTTTGGGAGAGAGAAAGAGAGAGAGAGAGAGAATCAGTACAAGGAAATCACAATAGATTTTGGATGCAAATTCCAGGCAACAAAAGGCACAAAACATATGAGATGAAACTAGTGTGCCCCCCTAAATACTCAATGCAGGATGTCTATTTTTTTTTAAATAGTGAGTGTAGGGTCACATGACACACATACCAAGAGATTTCCTAAGATTGATAAATCTCTCAAAGTCTAGACTCTTAGTGAAAATATCAGCCGGTTGATTTTCAGTCCCTACATGTTCAATGCAAATAATACCTTGTTCAACCAAGTCTCTAATAAAATGGTGTCTTATATCAATGTGCTTAGTTCTAGAGTGTTGAACATGATTTTTTGTTATGCTTATAGCACTGGTGTTGTCACAATACATGGTTAACACATTACTGTGTTGGCTATAATCCTTGATCATTTGGTTCATCCATAAAAGTTGTGTACACCCACTACCAGCAGCAATGTATTCAGATTCAGCTGTGGAGAAGGCAACACAGTTTTACTTTTTACTAAACCAAGAGATCAAGTTGTTACCCAAGTAAAAGCATCCACCAGATGTACTTCTCATATCATCAACACTACCTACCCAATCAGCATCACTAAAACTGACAAGATTGGTATTAGTGTGTTTTGTGTACCACAAGCCCATAGCACAAGTCTCTCCAACATACCTAATTATCCTTTTAACAGCTTTCAAATGAGAGACTTTAGGGTTTGCTTGGTATCTAGCACACAAACACACACTATACATGATGTCTGGTCGGGTGGCAGTCAAGTAAAGCAGACTCCCTATCATGCTTCTATACAGAGTATGGTCAACATTTTCAGACTTCTCATATTTGCAAAGTTTGTTGGATGAACCCATAGGGGTTTTCTTTTTCTTTCCATCCTCAAGAGTGAATTTCTTCACCAAGTTAAGAGCATACTTGGCTTGAGAGATGAACATCCCTTCATGCAATTGCTTTATTTGAATTCCTAGGAAAAAAGTTAATTCTCCTACCATGCTCATTTCAAAGGTAGATGTCATGCAATGCACAAATTCCTTTTCCAAGGACTTAGAAGTGGATCCAAACACAATATCATCAACATAAATTTGTGCAATCAAAATGTGTTTGTCTTTTCTTTGAATAAAAAGTGTTTTGTCCACTTCTCCCTTTTTAAAACCACTTTTCAAAAGATGGTCTGTAAGTCTCCCATACCAAGCTCTAGGAGCTTGCTTGAGACCATACAAGGCCTTCTTTAATTTAAAAACATGATTAGGTTTATGGGGGTCCTCAAATCCCTTTGGTTGTTCAACAAAAACTTCTTCTTCAAGAATACCATTTAAAAAAGCACTCTTCACATCCATTTGTTGAAGAGTAATGTCAACAAAGCATGCAATGGCAAGAAGAAGACGTATGGACTCAATGCGGGCAACAGGAGCAAAGGTTTCATCAAAATCCACCCCCTCAACCTGTGTGTACCCTTGAGCCGCAAGTCTTGCTTTATTTCTCATTATTTCTCCCACTTCATTTGATTTGTTTTTGAAAATCCACTTAGTTCCAATAACATTCACAGAAGTGGGTCTATGTACAAGGAACCAAACATCATTTTTAGCAAATTGATCAAGCTCATCTTGCATGGCATTGATCCAACACTCATCTTTTAGGGCTTCATGCATATTTTTTTGGTTCAATGGTAGACACATAACATGAAGCATGGATTTCTTCACACTTAAGAGTGGATAGGCAAGCAAGTTTCCTATAGTCTACCTTACCTTTCTTCCTTGTTGACATTCCATCATACACATTATCTATGACTTGTGAAGATGGATGAACTTTCTAAATGCGGCTGGGAATGTCATGGCTGCGATCAGTCAAACTGGACCGAGTTTCTGGTTGTTCAGGATCTGTTTCTGTATCTGGCAAGTTTCTGACCAATGTAGCTTTCGATGTAGCTTCTGATGCAGCTGCATCCAGAGCTGCATTCGGAGCTACATCCTGAACTACATCTTGAGACTCATTCACTGAATTTCCAGAACTTATAGATTTTGCATCTTCTAGGGCAGGTACACTGTTTGCAGGTGCATGTTCTGAAGAATGTGCAGGTGACTCATGATCTCCAAAGTCTAGCAAACCTGAAACATCATCCTCAACAGTTTTGTGGCCAAGATCTGTTAGATCATCAAACACAAGATTCATAGACTCCATAATAGTTTTTGTCCTAAGATTAAATACCCTATAAGCACGATTATTAGTGGTGTATCCCATGAAAACACACTTGTCACTTTTTGAGTCAAATTTTGAAAGATGATCTCTATCATTGAGCAGATAGCACACACACCTAAAAACATTAAAATATTTTAATATAGGCTTCTTCCCTAGTAAAATTTCATAGGGTGTCATGGTTCTACCTGATCTCAAGAAGACCCTATTTCCTATATGACAAGCAGTGTTTAAGGCTTCTGCCCAAAATCTTTTAGAAAAATTCTTGGAGCTCAACATGACCCTAGCCATTTCTTGAAGTGTCCTATTCTTTCTTTCTGCCACTCCATTTTTTGTGGAGTTTTAGGAGTTAAGAATTCATGGGTTATGCCATTTGAAGAACAATAGCTATAAAAGGATGAATTTTCATATTCTGTGCCATGATCTGATCTAATTCTAGTAAGCTTTAGATCATATAAGTTCATAACACGGGTGTACCATATTTTAAAAGCCTCAAATGTATCAAATTTTTCTTTCAAGAAAACGACCCATGTGTATCTAGAAAAATCATCAACACAGACAAAATTGTATTTTTTTTCTTTCCTAGACTCTCTACTTCAATAGGACCCATGAGATCCGTGTGAATCATTTCAAGGCATCTAGACGTGGAACACTGAGATATGGGAAGGTGAGAGGCCTTGGTTTGCTTACCTTTTTGGCATAGTCCACATACCTTTGTGAAGTTCTTATCCAGACTAGGCAAACCTTTTACTGCATCATGCTTCACAAGCTCAAGAAGTTTACAAAAACTCATGTGCCTTAATTTTTGATGCCATAGATCTGTGATATCAATGCTTGCACTATGACATGTTTGAGAATTATTGCACACATAACAGTTGTCAGAAGATCTAGTACCTGTCAAAAGACACTTATTAGCTTGATCAAATACTTCATAAGAATTCTTATCAAACCTTACCTGAAGGTCATCATCACACAGCTGACTGATGCTTATGAAGTTGGTCTTAAGACCTTCAACATGGTAGACATTGGTGAGCTTAGGAAATCCTTCTACATTCAAAGTTCCCTTGCCAATTATCTTTCCTTTGCTTCTCCTCCATATGCCACAGACCCACCATTGATACTCACATAGTCCTTCAAGTTCTCAACAGAACCTATCATGTGTCTAGAACACCCACTATCAAAGTACCAGGAACCAGCTATGCGTGACTTTAAAGATGTGAAGGTTACATTACATTGTTCATCATTAGACCACTTTGCACCGGGGCAAATATCCAAAGGCTCACAGTACTTAGATTTAGCATTCATGAAACTGCCTTTGGGAACCATATTTTTAAAAAGGTTTTTGGCTGATGTTTCTTAGGATGTACCTTTTGATGTAGCTTCGGATGCTTCTGATGTTGCTGTATTGGATGTTGCATCCATTGCTGCATCTGATGCTGCACTTGGTTGCGAACAAGGTAAGCTTGCCTAACCTCTTCTTTATAGACAGCCTTTTTAAGGAAACAAAAAGGCTGAATATGTCCAGGCTTGTGACAATAGTGGCATACAAAATTTTTCTTTCTTGTTTTAGGTTTTTCAAAGAAGTTTGGATTTTGAATCTTTGCTACTCGTCTGTCTGCTTTGTTGCCAAATTTAATTTCTTTGGAGCAGTCTGGGTTTGTTCGAGATCGGAGTATTCAGGAGAATGTTCTTTTGGCTAATGAATTGGTTAGTCGTATTGACAAGAAAGTTCGGAGTGGTAATATTATTTTTAAACTTGACATGTCTAAAGCCTATGATAGATTGGAGTGGGATTTCCTTTTTGGTGCTCTTCAGGCTTTCGGGTTCAATAAAGCGGTTTGCGATCATATCCAGCATCTTATTGGGAACATCAGGTATACTTTGAGAATCAATGGGGTTTCTTCAGGGTTCTTCAAATCTTCTAGAGGGGTTCGACAGGGTGATCCTTTATCTCCGTTGCTCTTTATTCTTGCTCAGGAGGTTCTATCCTTTAACATTAATAGGGCGATGAAGTTGGGTCAGATTCAGCCTTTTTATCATGGTAGGGGTGGTTTGGTGATCTCTCATCTGTTATATGCTGACGATATGTTGTTATTTTGTAACGGTCAAAAATCGTCCATTCTTGGGTTACGTAAAGTTATTTCTGATTATGAGCAGAGTTCTGGCCAGTTCGTGAATTTGAGCAAAGTGGTTTCTATGTTTCAAGGCAATGTTCTTATCGGGCTATTCAACGTATTGTTCAGTGGTCTGGGTGCACTCATCGTTCATGGCCCATGAAGTACTTGGGACTGCCGTTATTTACGGGGCGTATTAGATGCCGGTTTTATGAAGATCTAGTGCATCGGGTGGTCAAGAGGATTAGCGGTTGGCATGCGGAGTTGCTCTCTTTTGGTGCAAAGTTAACTTTACTTAAATCGGTGTTATGTAGTATTCCAATCTACGCTCTCGCTGCTCTTACTATCCCAAAACGGGTTTTAGCTCGTCTTGAAAAAATAATGGCGGATTTTTTCTGGAACGCTAATGGTGAGCACAGATTGCATAGGGTGGCTTGGAGTAATATATGTCATCCTTTAGATGAAGGGGGGCTTGGCCTTCGGTCATTACAGGAAGTGATGCATTCCCTTCATGCAAAGCTGTCCTGGCGGGCTATTCAAGGGAGAAGTCTTTGGGCAAAGTTTTGTTTTGCCAAGTATGGATCGGATACAGGATTTGTTTGCCACACCTCGGCTACGATTTCATGGAAGGAAATAATGGGGCATTTCGATCAGATTAATCTATGTAGCAGATGGATCGTGGGTCAAGGTGATATCTCCTTTTGGAATGACAATTGGTGTGGGTTCAGGTTGTTTGGCCCTCGTCCTATAGACATCAATCTTTCGGTCAGAGATGCTCTTCCGCACATTGACGACTTCTACAATCTAATTGATAGTTCTGCTCATAACTTGATTGCCAAGGTTCGTTGCATTGAAAATTTGCCGGACAGATTAGTTTGTACGCTTACGACTTCGGGCGAATTTGATACGGCAGCTTACTGGAAGTTTTTCCAAAATCGTAGCCAGGTTTTTTGGTGGGCTAAGAGGATCTGGCAGCCTTGGATTCCCCTCAAGGTTAGTGGGTTTATGTGGCGTTTATTTCACAATGCTCTTCCAGTTGATCTTCGTCTGCATGATAAACACGTCCCTATTGTTTCTAAATGTGTTTGCTGCTCAAGTAATCCAGATAGCGAATCAGTAGTTCATCTATTTCTTCATTCAGAAATTGCCACTTTTATTTGGGCCAAGTTTGCTTCGGTTTTCCAAAAGTGTTCTGCTCCAGTTTCCATACAACATCTTCTTGATACGTGGGCTAGAGGTTCTGTTCGAAAACAAATTGGTGCTTGTCATCTCGGTGTCGTTGTATTCTCGTGCTGGGAGATTTGGAAGGCTAGGTGTGAGGCTTATTTTGACGGGGTGGCTATGAATGGTGAGTCTATATACTTTCGGGTTCTGGGGCATTTGCATTCCATGGTCTCTATCTTTCGGCCTAAGTCCGGAAGTGGTATTCGAGCAGTTTCAGCCATGCAATCCCTTCATATCTCTATTCAGCAGCCTCGTCTTCATAGGGGTAAGTGGATTCGCTGGATCCCCCCCATCATGGGTACTCTCAAACTCAACACTGATGGGTCTTCTAAAAATGGTTTTTGTACCGGAGGGGGTGTAGTTCAGGATTCTCAAGGCTCTCTTGTATGGGCTTTTTCTAATTATTATGGAACCAGCTCTAATATGAAGGCTGAAATATGTGCTCTTAGAGATGGTTTACTGGGGTGCCATCATCTGGGTTTGCTCAATTTGGAAGTGGAATCTGATTCAGAAGTTGCAGTTGATGTGTTAGTTCATGGACACAAGGAACCGTGGGAATATACGTATGATCTACGTTTATGTCGCACGATGCTTTCGAATGTTACCTTACGGCATGTTTATCGTGAGCAGAACAGGGTTGCGGACAGGCTTGCTGCGGAGGCTCATCTTCATCTAGAATATCGCTCTTTTGACACTTTTGTTTCTCTTCCTAAGGATGTGAAGCAGATGCTGAGAATGGACTGCTATGGTTTTTACAATTTTCGGAGGAATAGTTCATAATTGTTGTTCAGGAGTTTATAGTTTTTCTCATCTGATGTTAGATCTTGTCGCTTGTATTTCTATTTCGAGGTCAGGCTCCTTTGTCCTCCTTTTTATAAGGGCCAGGCTGGTTGTCGCCCTCAAGTTTGTTTTCCTTCTATTTTTAATAAATTGCTGCGGTGCCGTCCCTGTTTCCCTAAAAAAAAAAAAAAAAATTGTGTGGACTGATTTGGTTCAACAGAAGTTCCTTCACTTTCTTTGACAAACGTCTTTGGCCTGAAACCAAGCCCTAACTTACCAGAGTTCCCAAAATTCAGCATATCATTCACTTTGTGTTGGCTTAAGTTCCATTTTGCCATGGTTTCATTGGCTTGGATGAGTTCTTCTTTCAGTTTTTCAATCTCCACATCTTTCTTACTCAGCAAACATTCCAGCCTTGTGATACACTCCTTCTGATCTTCGTTTAACTTTTTTAGTGTATCATTTGTCTTTCCAAGCAATGTAACTTGATGAGCCCTTTTCTGCCAATCCCTGTACAACTCTTTGTAAGCTTCCAACAAGTCTGATTCTGATTCTCCACCATCTTCTGTGACAGAGGAGTTAAAACAGCAAAAATCATCCCAGCTTCTGTCCAATGTAGCTTCTGATGTAGTTTCTGAAGAAGCTACATTCGGAGGTACATTGACCGAAGGACCTGCACAATCAGATTCAGAGTCGTATATAATAGTGAGAGTGATGAGATCTCTTGGATCTTCATCATCACTATCACTTAAGGTTACAGAAAAGTTTAAACCCTTCTTTCTCAAGGTATTTGCACATTGATTTGCATAGTGACCAAATCCTTGACACTCCCTACACTGAATTGAATCAATATTCTTTCCAATGTACGGAGGTCTTGAAGCAAAAAGGCTTGGTAAAAGGTTTTTCTGGTGTTTGAAAAGAATTTTCCTTAGAAGCAAATTTACCAGAATCAGGCTTAAAAGAGTTTTTGGTGCTTGATGATGGAGTTCTATTCTAACCCTTGGCTTTCAAGATGTTTTTAAACTTAGTGGTCAAAAGAACCGTGGAATCTTCTCCAAAATCAAACTCATCAATTTCCTTTTGTAATGCAAGCAAATCAGAAGAGATATCAACAATAGAAGGCAAAGCAATGTTTTTCACAAGAGGAGTAGAAGATGATGCACCTTTGCCCTTTTGCTTGATTTGATCATTTAGGTTTAGATCAAAATTTTGAAGAATACCAGCCAATCTTTCAAAACCCATTTTTTCAATATCACGTGCTTCCTCAATAGCACAGATTTTTACATTAAACCTTTTAGGCAAAATACGCATTATTTTACTAACAAGGCGATCATTAGTGATGGGATCACCTAAAGCCAAAGCAAAATTGGACATATCAAGAAGCCTACCGTAATAAGACATGATGTCCTCAAATTCATTCATTCTAGTATTTTCAAATTGAGTGGTAAGCAATCTTAATTTAGAAGCACGAACACTAGCAGGACTTTCACACAAGGTTTGAAGGGTCTCCCAAACATCTTTTGCAGACTTATAATTAGCTATTACCCTAAAGGTGTTGGCATCTAAGGCTTTATATATGGCCAACAAAGCTTTTGAATTGAAAGAGGCAGTGTTCTTATCTTCATTAGACCAATCAGCTTCTTTAGTGATCTTTACATCACCATCATTATCAGTCGTTTTTGGAGGAGTCCAACCATTTAGAACAGCAACCCACGATCTTTCATCAATTGATTTGATGAAGATACGCATCTTCACTTTCCAAATAGAGTAATTTGTATTAATCAAAGTAGGAGGACGAACAACATTCTCATACTGAGAATCCATCACGGCTACAACCAGAATCAACTTTTAGTTGCGTCAAGAGAAGGCTCTGATACCAATTGTAAGAACTCAATAGTAGCTAGAATTCAAAAACTGTCAATGCAGTTCCCAATATTGCTTGTGCAAAAGCTACAATGGAAGGTGCATTAGTCAAAAAAATTAAAACAGCGAACGACTTTAATACTAAAGCAGGAATTTAAGCACAAAGGTTTACCAAATGATCTACAAGCCTATGCTTGTAGATCTAGCCTTATGGCCAAAAAGATTTCACTTAAAAAGATAAATTGTTTTACAAAAACTATGTGAAATCACCAAACCAAACACTCTCACAAGACAAGAAGTCTTGGAAAGCAAAAACCCACAGAAAAACAGGTAAAGAAAACATGGGAAGAAAAAATCAGCTTCCTAGAATCACTAGGAAGACAAACTGTTCCAGCAATCTCAATGTAGTTCCTGTTGTAGCTTCTATAGTTGCTGCATCCGAAACTGCATTCAAAATCAACACCAAAACTGGAACTCTGAACTTCTTCTAAAACTCTGAATATTCTGCTCTCAGCTCTCTCTATGTCTGCACGTCTCAGCCTTTGCCCATATCCCTTATTTATACTGTGAAGAAGACCTACACATAAAGAAGGAAACAAACTCCAATATGGAAAAGAATTAGAATTAGTAATTAAATAAACTACTATAATTACTAGATTCTATTACCAACTGAACATGGACTCTTGAGACACGGTTTAGGAAGGATTTTTGCTAAGGTTTCGTTTCCATAATTACTCCCAAACTTTAGGACCAAGAAAATCAAAAATCTTATGAATATTTTGTTTCCAAAAAGGTCTAAAGTTAAGGACCAAGAAAGGAGAAACAAAAACAAAATAGGTCAGGCCTATTTTACCCTTACAATTTCACTTTTAGAAATAAGGCTAATTTTTGGACAAACCAAATTGGAAAGAGAGAGGGGGTGTATTTTGTTTATTAATTTCCAATGAAATCGAATATTAGTGTGTGATAATAATGGCATGTTATAAACTAATGGAGTTTGACTTATATAAAAATATGTTAATATTGTGATGATTTTACGATATATCATAAGCCACAAAAAGCCAATTTCTATATGCTAAAGCCTACATAGTTTTTCCGTACGTCGAATCTCTCTGATGAGCTCGGCCCAAACTTTGGTCACGAGCCAAGCACAGGCTCCAACACGTGATAGTCACGTGCATGACAGAGACCAGGAAAGAAATTACCCAAACAGGATAGCCGCGAGATGATCATCATACATCTATCCCGAGCAGGAATTTCTCTATCACTCAGCGAGCAGGGAACAAGGCTGCCCGATTGAGCTCGGTATTAATTTCGAGATAACCTCGCTAATCCCGAGATTTTAGCCATGATTCCTTCGGTTACGCAGCCAACCCGCATTTATGGTATTACAGACCTAAAATATCTCCGTGATCATAGCCTAACCCGGATCTTACTCCCAGAAAGGCTATATATACTTCATAAAATCTCATTTGAAAGGTATGCACTATTCAATATACCGAAACCCTGTTTTTTTGCTTTCAACTAAGCTCAATACTTACTCTCACACCTGAGGGGTTTCGCGAGGCCCTGCCTTGCATTCCATCTAAGGTGTTTCTTCTTTTGACAGGGTTTTAGGAGTTCTCACATTCAGTTAAGCCCAGATATCTTATAAACCGCAAGGACCGGTCCAAGACTAGATTGTGCAGCATCAGTTTGGTTCCGTTGCCGGGAAACGAAAAAGTTTAGTTTCACTTTTCATCAACTTTTGTTAGCATGGCTAAGAACGGAAAGGGACAGGTTGGAGCAAGCGGAAATGTCGGCGGTGATGTATCTGTTCAAGGAGATTGGCCCCCAATTAGTAACAGGCCCGAGGGGATTCCCCAGCCTGACCAGTTTCCACGAAATGGCCTACCGCCGCTAAGCGGGGTAATGACCAGATCTCAAGTGGCGGCACAACATGCACCAAATGGCGAAGCTGGTTTCGTCCCAACAACTGATCCACCTCAGCATGATTTAAGAAATCAGTTGCAACAGCAAAGGGCCAATTCAGTTGAGTTACGGGATCAGTTGAACCAACGTAGGGAAGCTGCTCGACTTAATTCAGTGGCAGAGCCTATCCCATTGAATGAGCAAGCCCAGGCACAAGCTCTTCGCAATCAAGCTCAGTATCTGAGCAAGATGTTTATTTTGAATCAACAGCTAGCCGCGTTGGGTCAGCCACCAGTTCCCATAGAGGAACAGTTAATACCGATTGTGCCCGCGGTTAGTGCTCCACACGTGGTTGAAAGGGTGCTTAGTGTTGGCGGCCATGCCCCGCACAAGCCCCCTTTGGCCATCGATCAGGCTCCAGCCCGGAATCGTGCAGAAAGCGGTGGCAGCCACAACCAGGATGCTAATGCCATGGAAATCCATGAGGAGAGACGAAGCCGGGATAAACGTCGTGCCAGAGAGCACAGTATAGTCGATGAGTCACAGCCAGCCAGCAGGCGAAGTCGAAATGATGAACATGAGCGTTCATATCATTCTCGATCCCGCTATTCTCATCGTTCTCGATTTAACTTCACCACGCCGCGCGAACACGACAAAGCAGCGCCTACGAGACAACAAGACCTCCAAGGGTCCCCCAGCAGCTCCGAGCACAGGAAATTGAGGCACCTCTGGCCACTATAGCTCAGCCCGTAGCAATTCCAACGGTACCATTACCAGCTCAACCTCAGACAATGGCCGAGGTTTTGGCAATTGTGCAGGCTAGAATGGATGGGTGGGAAGCTGGTCGCCGTTCTGATGGGTCTGCTCGATCTTCAGATGGTAGTCCATTCGCAGACTGGATCGAAAACACACCTCCAGCACAGGGCGTTGTTTTTCCGAATTTTGATAAATACTCGGGAAAAACCCGAGCAGGAGATTGGCTGCGATCATTTGAAGCTCAGGTCGGCTTGGTGACTAGCAATGAAGCCTTAAAAATGAAGGCATTTGCAGGGGCCATACAGGGTAAAGCCCAGAGTTGGTTAGGGCGTTTCCCGAAAGGGTCTATTACAGCGTGGAAAGACTTGAAGGAGAAATTCCTAGCAGAATTTGGCTCGGCCGGAGCTCTCCCCAAAAGTCGATTCGACCTCTGCAAAGTGGTTCAAGGAATTGATGAATCCTCCCATAGCTATGTGGAAAGATTCACTAAGGTGCTCGAACAAGTCACGGCATGATGAAGGAAGAGAGGTTACGCTTTGTTTTTTGAACAATATGCTGGCAGCAGAATTGGTGATGCATCCACCGGCCACTCAGGGTGAGATGCTTGCTCGGGCACAACTGTTCAGCTCGACGGAGGCAGATCGGAAGGGAAAAGGGAAAGAAAAGGTTGAAAATAGTTCGACACCAACTGCAATTCCTAGCTCGGGAAATAGCAATAATTTTCGGAGAGAACGGAACAGGACTTCTGATTCCACTCAACGATTCAGGGAGCAGCATTTCACTCCCTTAAACACTTCAAGAGAGGAAATTATGATGCAAATACATAATGATCTTCCTGCTCCCTATCCCATGAATCCGGATACTGCCCAATACCGGGATAGCACAAAATTTTGTGCCTATCACAACGATGTGGGGCATGTCACAGAGGAATGCTTCATCCTCAAAAAGGAAATCCAGCGCTTGATTAATCAAGGACGTCTTGATAGGTTCAAGCAAGGGAACAACAATGGTGGCAATCGCCGTGATCCTCCTGCTCGGGGAAACGGCGGAAACAGAGGCAATGCTCCCCAGATAAACGGGGTGGTGAATGTTATTCTCGAGGAAGAACCCAGCTCGACTCAACTGGGAAAGCATATTTATTCACTGTCAAAAGTGATGAATATGCCACCAGTAACTCGGTTTGGCGAACAGACCATCCAGTTCACTCAAGCAATGCAAGCACAACCCTGGCATCCGAGCAGCCTTTGGTTATCTCGGCTTTGATTAACAACTGGCAGGTGCACCGAGTACTTGTAGATACGGGAACATGCCGGGATGTGCTTTATTACAGCTGTTTTAAGGAGATTGGTCTCACCGATGCCCGATTAAAACCTTACTTGGGAACTCTAGAAGGTTTTACGAATCATAAGGTCGGTGTTAAGGGCACAGTTGACTTGGAGGTTTACATAGGCGATGGGGAGCATACGAGGTTAGAAGTCATAACTTTCCTCGTGATCGATCTAAAATCTCCATACAATGCCATCATGGGCATCCCTTCCATGGCTCGCCTGCATGGTAGCCTCTACCTCACCACGAGCAAAGTTTTACGCATTAATCGGCATTGGGATCCTTCACAGTCAACCACGAGCAATGTGGGAGTTTGTTAGAGAAACGCAGAAGAAAAGACAGAAAATCGCGCTCTCCATCCCTAATGAAGAAATCGTTGTTACCGGAAAAGCTCCGGACAATATAGCAGTAATAACTGAAGGAGAATGCTCACGACCAGAAAGTATGGAGGTCGATCACCCCAAGAACAAGGAGACAGAGGTCGCCATGGAAACATCAAAGCCCGTCCGTAAGAAGAGGGCAAAAGGCGACGAGAAAATTGAAATGGACACATTGCAGGTCCGAGAGGAGCCGGAATTCCGGGCTGAAGATGAGCTCGAGGAAATCATCATCAACCCGTCTTTTCCAGAGCAGAAAATCAAAATTGGGACAGCACTTTCCTCCGAGGAGCGGACGCGGTTGATCGAACAATTAAAGTCAAGTCTTGATGTGTTTGCGTGGAAGGTGGAAGATATGAGAGGTATAAGTGAAGAGATAGCTCTTCATCGGCTAAGTGTGGACGCAGCATATCGACCAATTCAACAGCGACCTCGCCAATTTTCCATGGAAAAAACTGAGGCTATAAAGAAGGAAGTAGAAGCTACCAAAGTACATCATTGAAGAAATTCATTACCCGCCCCGGCTTGCCAACGTGGTGATGGTTAAAAAAGCAATGATAAATGGAGAATGTGCGTGGACTTCGCATCTTAATAAGGCTTGCCCCAAAGACGCTAATCCCTCTTCCCTCACATTGATAGTCAAGTTGATGCAATTGCGGATTCGAAATGCTCATTCTGGATGCATATTCGTGATACCACCAAGTGAAAATGAAGGCAGACAAGGCTTTGACCGCATTTCGAAAGCAATGCGGTCCGGCGGTCTCTTGTTATAAAATGATGCCCTTCTAAGTTGAAAAACGGCTGGGCCACTTATCAACAGATGGTCAACAGAAGTTTTTGGCCAACAAATGGCCGAAACATGGAAGCATACATTGATGACATGGTCATCAAGACAAAGGGGAGAGACTACGCAAAGACTTGGAGGAAACTTACCAACCCAGAAAGAAACAACATGAAGCCGAACCCGAGCAAGTGCTTTGCTGCTGCCGGTAGAAATTCTTGGGGTTCATGGTTAACCGTAGGATGAGGCTAACCCTGCAGAATCTCAAGCTCTACTCTGAACGAGCCTGCCCATATGTATTAAAGACGCCCAACGCTTGAACGGAACCACACGCCTGGTCGTTTTTACGCCGCAACCATGTTTACCCTTCTTCAAAGTACTCCTGAAACAATAATTTTGAGTGGAACGAGGAATGTGCAGAGGCGCTCAAGCAACTTAAGCATCTCTGGGAACCACCCTTAATGAGCAGCCCAAAATGGGAGAAAACCTATTTAGCTTGGCGCCTACGTGCATCGTGCCGTGGCCGCCGCTTTGGTTAGGGAGGAGTCAAATGTCCAAAAACCCGTGTATTACGTGGTCAAAAGCTCTGCACACCTAGTAGAGCCGATATTTTAATATAGAAAAGTTGGCCTACTTCTTGTTATCGCTGCCGAAAATTACGAGCCTACTTTCTCGCATGATAATTGTGTACACCGACACCATTACGAAAAATTTTGCACAAGCCCGATTTTTCGAAGAATGCTTGGTTGGTCCATCGAGCTCACACTTCACATCGACTATCAACCACGAAAGGCAATCAAGTGCACGTACATGGCCGACTTTTTTGGTAGAAACGAGCTTTTCCAACCACGACGGTTAGGTTGTCCCTCAGCACAACTCGCCGAACAAGAAAAACGATTAAGATCAAACCATTCACCGGTTGAATTATTCGTGGAGGGCCATGTAAGAACGGGGTACGGAAAGAAAGCATCTTACCGTCACACCGAATCAGCCGACGAAGTTCGAGATGGCTCTTAGATAATTTTCCCGCCTCCAACAATCAAGCCGAGTACGAGGCCGATTGCCGGATTAGAGCTCGCAGAAGGATGGATATTGATTC